>CANIUD010000266.1:195000-610351 GCA_947470075.1 Closterium sp. Yama58-4
TAGCTCAGCCCCTCATGGAAAACCACATCCCGGCTTTCCACCACCCGCTGATCCGCCACACTCCACAACATCCAAGCTTTGCTCCTCTCCGACACACCAAGGAAAATGCCCCATTGTGCCTTGGGATCCAGCTTCCTCCGTTGCTGGTCGGGCACTTTGTACTGCGCCATGCACCCCCAGACTCGTGCCATGGACACACTAGGCACCTTCCTGGTCCACATGAAGTATGGGCTCTTGCCCCCTAGCCCCTTGCTGCCCATCCGGTTCTTGACCCAGTTGGCATATTGCACTGCTGCCCCCCACCAAGTATGGTCCAGCTGTGCATGAGCAAGTATGGCTCGGGCAAGGTCAATGAGGGTCCGGTTAAGCCGCTCCGCTGCTCCATTTTGCTGCGGCGAGTAGGCAACTGAAAGTTGGTGGGTGATGCCCTTATCCTCAAGGAAAGACTCCAGATCCTTCCCCATGTACTCCCCACCCCGATCAGACCGTAGTATTTTCACCTTGGCCCCGGCTTCCCTCTCCGCATAGCGTATCCAACGCTTGAACACCTTGGCCACCTCATCCTTGGTTTTCACCAAGGTGACCCAACTGAGGCGGCTGTAGTCATCCAGGAATGTGATGAAGTATTTGCTGCCCTTCTCCCTATCCGGTGTTTGCATGGGGCCACACACATCCGTGTGCACCAACTCAAGAGGTGCGGAGGCTCTAGTGGTGGAGGTAGGGAAAGAGGTCCTTGGCAGCTTCCCGGTCGTGCAATCAGGGCACTTGCTTGGCTGCCCACCACCCTCCTTGATCTCCACACCCTTCAGCTCCCCCTTCTTCACACACTCCACAAGTTGCTGCCTTCCTGCATGCCCCATGCGTAGGTGCAGCAAATCTGCCGTCACTTGCTCCACATCCTTCCAACGGGTGCTGCAAGCGGCATCCTCGGCTTCAACCCCATGTGCCCTTTCCACCTGAGGCACACAAACTGGAACAAGGTATAGACCCTTCTCTAACTTGGCCTCCATCACCACAGCTCCACCCTTGCAAACCGTGCCACCTTCCATGGTGAAGGTGCATATGTATTCTTGCTTCGCAAGCTGAGAGCATGAGAGAAGGTTGGCTGCCAATTCAGGAACATGAAGCACACCCTTCACATTCAGCACCTCCCCCTCCTTCCCTTTGACGGTGATGGTGCCGATGCCGATTGCTTGTAGCTTATCTCCGCTCCCCACAATCACATTTCTGGAGTTAGGTGGGAGGGAGTGATAGATGGTGAAGAGGTCGCGCCGAGGCACCATTCCACAGGTTGCTCCGGAGTCTAGAATGAGCTGATTGGGGTCAGCCAACGTACGACCAGCAAGCGCCGTCTCTATCTCCAAGGATAAGAAGGCGAAGCCATCATCCGATGAGTCCTCCTTTCCCTTCTTATCCTCGTTTGTCGCCGCTGCTGCCGCTTTCTCTTTGCTGCCCTTCTTGTTCCATGCTCCATTCTTCATCCTCCTCTCCACCCATTCAGGCCTAGTGACAGGTGGAGCCTCTCCTGGGTACCCTTGAGGCTTCCACCCATCTGGTCGGCTCCAACACTCCTTCCAAGAGTGCTTCCGGTTGCATCCAGGGACAAGGCACTTGTCGAGTTCCTTCTTCTTCCCCCCACCTCCTTGCCGCTGCTGGTATTTCTTGGAGGCAGCCCTATCACCTGCCCCCATTCCCCCTTCAACTCCTCTACCAGCATCCCTTTTGCGAGCCTCATCAGAGACCAACACCTCCCATATCCAGGCCTTGGTCCATTTCTGTTGCTCAAGGTGAAGGTACTGCAGTAGGGCTTCGTTCGCCTCTTGGTCCAGCCCCTGGAGTGCGGTGTAGATGATCTCCTTCTCATCTACAGTGTAGTTTAACTCCTCCAAGGCTCTCACATACTCATCCACCCTCTGGAGATACTGCACCATGGTCTCCCCATCACCATAGTTGCGTTCCATGGTGTAAAACCGCTTCCTCCAGGTGAGTATGCTTAGCAGCCCTTTTTGCAAGTGCCGATCTTGAACTCTCTTCCATGCTTGGGCAGCTGCACCTTGCTTCCCCTTCAGGTCAATCAGCATCTTTAGGAGCTCTAGTTGGCCTTCCAAGGCCCAACACAGGTACTGGAACGCTTGCTTGTCCTTGCGGTCCCATGCTTCCTGTGCCTTGATAAGCTCCTCCGCACTAAGCCGTTGCCTTCCGGTTCGCGGTGCTGCTGATCCACCTCCACTTCCCTCAGTTGAGGATGAGCTAGAGGCTCCCCCAGCCCCTTCTCCCACTTGGCTAGAGACTCCAGTAGATGCCTTCCCTTCATCAGCTTCAGGTCTTCGCTCCGATCCCTCCAAAACGCCCTCTAGGTCCTTAATACCTAGCCAAAGCGTAAACTGGAACCGCCATAGCGAAAAATCCGAGCCGGTGAACCTAGGAGGGCCATCTAATTTCTGGGCCATGACCAACCCTAGATCTGGAGATTCTTAAGCCAATTCGGAAAACGATAATACGAGGGAATGTCGCTGGCCTAACCAGCTCTGATACCACTGATGGAAAGCGTGCGAATCTGGAGAGCGTAACAAGAGATTAAGTCCGCCGACTTCGGCGAAACATTGCGTGCAGCTCACGTAACCTAGAACGATGAGCAAGTACGCGTTAGAAAGGTCTTAATCTCTACTTTCCAGAATGGTAACGCACGCCTTCAACCAAGATCTAGGCCGATCGCTATTGCGATTTATGTGCGACGGGGTATCCTGGCGGAATTACTTGGCAGCCATGGATTAGATCTAGAAAGTCGCTTTCGCAAGAGTTCAGATCTGAAAAGTGACGAGTTGGTGAAACCCTACCAACCCAACCCTCGCCCTACAACAATCCCCAACACCTTAAAGTGCCAAACTAGCAACACCAAAGGTGTTGTAGTTGGTAACAAAGGTTTGTTGGTGCTTGTTAGGTGCGAGTTCAAACCCTTAGCCCACAACCAGCTAGAGCAAAATACCACAACCACCTACACAATCAACAACTTTCCCCCCATGCTAAGCAGGGGATGTGGTAGCGTAGTTTTTGGGTCGTTAACTATCACGCATTTGTATGATATACTGGTGTGGTGCATTTCAGCATATCATATGCATACAAAAGCATTTTCATTCGTGTATTGGTATTAGATATGCATCTATATATTATGACACATCATTACATTCATTTAAGCATGCGTTGCGTGTAATTTATTAGTACTATTCATAACATTTATTACAAGCAATTATCACAACAACATCAAACATTAAAAGATATAATACAAAGAGGATAGCATGTACGCACAAAACTACTACAAAAAATGCTACGAATTTTCAAGACTGTTCAACATGCACAATGGGAAGGGTGGTAATGTACCTTACGAATTTTATTTTCATGTTTTATTTAAAAAAAAAACATAAAAAAAAAATGTCAAAATCGATCGTAAAGGATTGCTTCGCAACCCAAAAAAACAGAGATATGAACAACAGAGTTAATGATATACACTTTGATTTACTAAAATGAACGTTGATTTTGAGATCTCAGACAATCCTAACACAAGGAGCTTGCGGTTTGCCTCATCAGTGTTGGCGACGGTCAGCACTTGCTCAAGTAAACGTTTGTGCTTCAGAACTCTGTATCACGCACGTGTGAAGGAGCATTTTTGCGTAAGAAGAGAAAACACTTGTGCATACTAGCATACAAACCATTCTATCATCTATAATAAGTCATGTTATGATTATTCTCAACCGAATGATGACTCCTCGAGCCGCTTCCTCTTTTCTCTTTGATCCATGGTCCTTGAGCGATGCACACACAGAGATGACTACAGCAACAAAAGAGAGATGTACGATGTTGAATAGGAGAGGCGGCCGCGGCAGGTGGGCGGGGAGGAGAGGCGGCCGTGGGGGTGCGTTTCGCTCTACATTCTTTGTAGATTCTGTAGCGACTAGGGCATCACCCAGTCTTGGACGCTTACAGAGTCCCCACAACATAATAGGGGTATCAAGCGCCGGATAGGCTTCATCATGGAGATCCCCTTCACCTTGATGATCCGTGCCCATGTGCCCCATATTCGTGGTCCTGTGTACTTCGCTACGCCGCCCACCAACTGAATATCGGGCGTTGTTAAATAGTGGTGGCAAAGAATGTTGGCAAGGAGTGTTCGTAAGGAGTGTGGACAAGGGGTGTTGGCAAGGAGTTTTGGCAAGGAGTATTGGCAAACAGTGTTGGGAAGGAGTGTTGGGCGAGAAGTGTTGGGAAGGAGTGTTGGCAAAGAGTGTTCGCAAGGAGTATTGGCGAGGAGCGTTGAGCGAGGAGTGTTGGGCGAGTAGTGTTGGCAATGAGTCTTGGCGATGGGTGTTGGCGAGGAGTGTTGGCAAAGAGTGTTGGCGGCCGAGTGTTGGGTGGCTGAGTGTCGGACGGCCGAGTGTCAGGCGGCTGAGTGTTGAATGGCCGAGTGTTTGTGGCCGAATGTTGGCATGGTGAAGGGGTGTTGGGCGGGGAGTGTGTACGTAAGCTAAAGGTAAAGCATGGGTGTAGCATGCAGTGCGCTTTCCTAAGGGCACTACCCTTGGGTGGTTTGTGGCTTGTTGTGCGGGGGTGGCTCGAAAACTAGCGCGGCGACAGCAGTCGGTGCTCAAGTAACAAACCTGCGCGTTGAAGCACAATAGGCCCTGCTGGAGCCGAGCCGGCCGGCTCTGGTTCAGGCAAGCTCATGCTACAACAATGGGTGGATTTGAGTCTTGTGCCAGATCGTGCTTTTCCGCCTCCGTTCTGTGCATCTCAAAATGCATCGACTGTAGACGTGATGTTCCCAAAAGGGGGTGACTGTATGCTCCTCCTTGTGCTGGCAAGGTGGGACAGATGGCCGTTGGTGACCGATGGCCATTGGTGTGGTAAACATTCTTTCCCGAACGTCAAACCTCCACCTCATCTTGGTGTTCGGGTGAACATCAGGGCAGCAGTCCCGATGGCCAAGAGACGTTTCACTGATATTAGATTGTTGTACCGGATTGAATGACACCCTTTGAGCTTATCTTGCTCGTAAAAGCAGTGGTTTCACTAGTCATTGTTTTTTCTTTTCTCCTGAGATCTGCTTGACCTCTAATTTAAGCTCATCCCCTTTTACCTCTCCCAATCAGGCCAAATAAAGGATTTTCATGTTTCTAACCTTCTTCCCCTTCTACATGCCCTCGCTTGTTTCACATTTCCTCTCTCCCCATCTTCCCCTCCTCTTTCCCCCTCTTCCTCGCCTCTTTCCCCATCCTTCCTTCCCAGACTCCACTCCTCCCCTCTCGATAAGACCATCACCTCCTCTCTCGACTCACTGCTCAGAAAGCTCTCACACTTTTACATGCGCAGCGCAGTGGAGTCAACGCAAAGCTCCGTGCTGACGTTAGTGACGGGATCCTTGCTGACCTAGTAGTTTCTGAAGCTACGTTCTGATTTGCAGCAACATCTGTTTTTTTTACATAACAAGCTGCTGAACTACTGTAGCCTGAATGTTAGGCCCGACGGCCTAAGTCCGCTAAAGAATTAGCGGGGTCGACTAAGTCGAGGATAAACGCGGCGGAAGACTTTGGCGAAAAGACTATTGGCGAAATAGGCGAAGAAGTAACTGAGTAATTCAAATAGAGTTGAATGAGAATTGGTTGATAATGGCAAGTACAAGCAAGGTTTATATAGCGAACAAGAGAGAATGTTGGAAAGTAGTTTGTGGGACTTGGAGTTGGAAAGCTAGAAGAATAGAGTGTCACGTGGCGGTTGGGAAATCTAGGAAATCCAAGGAAATCCCAAAGGGATTGGATGAAGATAGGGTTGGGATAAGGTTGGGGGTCTGTTTAGGGTAAACTACCCTGGAAAAGAAAAGTACCCCGTAACACTACCCCCCTCCCAAGGAGGCGACGTCCGCGGCGCCTGCAGACTGAAGGTACGCTTTGAGGCAAGCGTTGTCAGGAGACAGCGAGGACGAAGGAACCCAGCTGTCGTCGGCTGCATCGTAACCACGCCAACGAACCAAGAAGTCAGCAAAGGAGACACCTCCCTGCAGACGGCGACGGTGCCTGAGGATGCGCTGGATCTGGTAGTCGGGCTCGTCGGTGTCAACAGCTACCGGCAGTGGAGTGCGATCACGGCCCGAGAAGGTGGCGTTGGGATCGGTGTAAGGCCGAAGGAGAGACACGTGGAATGATGGGTGCATGCGGAAATGAGCGGGAAGGCGGAGGCGGTATGCGACTGGACCAAGTGCGCGCTCAATGACGAATGGACCAATGAAGCGTGGGCGAAGCTTGCTGTCCTGTGGCAGTCGGAGGTTGCGGCTATCCAAAAGAACACGGTTGCCGACTGTGAACGACACCTCACGACGACTGCGGTTGGTGGTGCGTGCCATGCGTGCATTTGCGAGCTCAAGGTGCTTCCTCACGTGATCGTGAATGAAGGTGAGATGCTGGTGGAAGTTATCAGCACGTGGGACTGTGGGTGTGAGATCGACACGAGTGGGGACATTGGGGTGCTGACCGTACAGTGCGAAGAACGGTGACATGCCTGTGGCGGAGTGGTGCGTGTTGTTGTATGCGAACTCTGCCATGCTCAGCTTCTTGTCCCATGCTGCTGCGTCGTGCATCGTGATGCTACGAAGAATCTGCTCCAAAGTCTGGTTCACACGCTCGGTCTGTCCGTCTGTCTCTGGATGGTACGCAGACGACATGGCTAAGCGAGTCCCAAACAGTGCGAAAAGCTGCTTCCAGAACTTCGAAGTGAATCTAGGGTCGCGGTCGGAAATGATCGAATCTGGAACCCCGTGCAGTCGGACTACGTTATCTACGAACAGCGTCGCGGCTTCCTCTGCTGTGACCTGGCCGTGCGTGGGGATGAAATGCGCTGCTCGAGAAAACTTATCCACTACCACGAAGATGGCGTCGTGACCCCTAACTGTGCGCGGTAATGCCATGATGAAATCCATGGTAACTACCTGCCAAGGGCGGTCGGGCGGTGGAATCGGCTGCAAAAGTCCTGCCTTGCGCTGTCGCGAGGACTTCGTACGCTGACACGTGTCGCACGAGCGAATGTAATCCTCTACGTCTGCTGCAAGCCCTGGCCAGTAGTACGTGCGACTAAGCGTCTTAGCCGTCTTGTCTGCTCCGAAGTGACCTGCACTAACTACGTCGTGTGCCTCGGAAAGAAGGAGCTGTCGAAGAGGGCGGTAGGCTGGAACCCAAATCCGTGCTGTACCCTTCCGTATGTAGACACTACCCTGCACCTCTGCTCCTGTGGGTGGCTGCGGTGTGAAATCAAGATCTACTGTGTACCGTGCTCGAAGAGTGCTGTGAGAAGTGGATGGCCGGCAGTGACTGTGAGGCTAGCGAGCTGGGTTGAGCACGCCTGGCTTGTACTCTATCCTGTAGTGGAAACTCCCCTCCATGAACTCCATCCATCTAGCCTGGCGACGACTCAGCTGCGGCTGCGACTTGAGGAAACGAAGCGAGCAATGGTCCGTGCGTATAACACTATCTGCCCCCTCTAGGTAGCACCTCCACACCTTATACGCATGGATGATCGCGAGCGCCTCCTTGTCGTGTATGGGATAGTTCAACTCCGCTCCCCTCAGCTTACGCGACTCGTACGCGATCGGCTGCAACCCGCGTCCCTGGTCCTGAAGAAGGACTGCACCTATGGCCTGATCTGAAGCGTCGGTCACTACAACGTACGGGCGAGTGGGATCGGGGTACGACAGTGTCGGTGAAGACGTGAGCGACTGCTTCATCTGCTCGAACGCCTGCTGCTGCGCTGGACCCCAAACGTACTCTACGCCTTTCCGAAGTAGGTCGGTGAGTGGGCTAGTGATGGAAGCGTAACCCTGAACGAAACGACGGTAATAATTGGCGAAACCGAGGAAGCTCTGCAACTCCTTGACTGAGGTCGGTGCTATCCAATCCTGTACTGCTGCGATCAACTTCGGGTCGGTCCTAACGCCACTAGCGGAAACGACGTGACCTAGAAACTCGACCTCAGGGAGGAAGAACTCGCACTTAGACTGCTTCGCGTACAGCTTCTCCCTCCGCAAGACCTCAAAGACCCTCTGCAAGTGCTGCACGTGCTCCTCCTTCGACTTGGAAAAGATGAGGATGTCATCTAGGTAAACTACGACGAACGAACCTAGGAACTCCGAGAGGACTGTGTTCATGAGCGTCTGGAACGTTGCTGGGGCGTTGGTCAAACCGAACGGTAGTACCCTAAACTCGTACAACCCCTGCTTCGTACGAAACGCCGTCTTGTGCTGATCCTCTGGAACTACGCGAATCTGGTGGTAACCCGAACGAAGGTCGATCTTGGAAAATACTCTAGCGCCCTGCACTGCATCTAGGAGATCCTCTACTCTCGGCACCGGGAATCTGTTTTTGACGGTGGCGGCGTTCAGTGCGCGGTAATCTATGCACATCCGTAACCCTCCGTCTTTCTTAGGCGCGAACAGGATCGGTGCTGCCCAAGGCGATCTAGATGGCTGTATGAACCCCTGCGCGAGAAAGTGCCTAACCTGCTGCGTCATCTCCTCTGTCTCTGCTGGACTCAACCTCCACTGCGGCTTCGCTACTGGCCTGCTCCCCGGCTCCAACTCTATTCGATGGTCTACTGCTCGGCTGGGAGGTAACCCTGGGGGCAACTCGTCGGGGAAGACGTCTGCGAACTCTGCTAACAGTGCACTCACCTCAGCAGGAAGAGTCGCCTTCTCACTAACTGCTGCACTCCCTCCTTTCCCCTCCTCAGCTTCCACCTCCTCAAGGAAAACCGCGAAGATCCGTGCCGCACGCTTCATTAATTGTTGCACACGAACAGCGTTAATGATAGCTGTGGATGATGTGGCCCCATCGCTCCACTGTGGCAGCTCCCGGAACTCCCCGTCTACCTTGACACTGCAGCGTCCCTGAGCCCAATCGAACTGAGTGCTAACCGTGCGTAGCCAATCTCTCCCGAAGATGAAATCGTAACCGTCCAGTGTTGCAGAGTCGAAGTCACGTCTAACCGTGATCGGTCCTAGCACTACGCGCAACTTGCGAATGATTGGTCCTATGTGAAGCGGTGTCCCATCTACCATGCGAGCGTCCTTGAAGTTGACTGCCGTATCTGCTTCGAGATGGAGACGACTAACTAATGAAGACGAAACGAACGAGTGGCTAGCTCCGCTATCGACGAGAATCTTAACAGGAACTCCGCGAAGCTTCCCTAGAAGCACGACTGGACGATCAACAGTGTCTACCCCGTTCTCCGTAGATGACTGCTGCAAGGCCGTCTCCTCTACGTTGGTAGACGTGGCGGGTACGGGAACCTCCACACCAGCTAGCGACCCGCTATCTACTGGCGGTTTCCGTTTCCCTGCTGCTGCTCCTTGAACTGTGGACAGTCCCGCTTCATGTGACCCGGCTTTTTGCAGTAGTAACAGTTCCCCCTAAAACCCGTCCGCTGTGAACCGTCACTGTTAACTGCACCAATCTCCATGGGCGATGGTCCGTCCCTCGATCGAGCGTCGTTGATCGGTCTGCTGTATCCCCTATCGCGATCGTCACGACCCCGTCGGCTTCGTACTGCGTCGACGCGTTCTGCTGCTGCGACTACTGACTCGAAGGTGGACAACCCGTGAATCGCTATAACCTCCGCTATGTCCGACTTCAACCTTTCGAGGTAGCGATCGCGCATCTCTGCTTCCGTGATGTCGTCTATTTCGTTGCAGATGCTCAAGAACCGTCGTGTGTACTCCTGGACGTTTCCTATCTGGCGGAAATGACGCAGACGCTTCCTAGCAGCTTCGGAGGCGTTCACCAAATCGAACCTACTTTTCAGCGCCGCTTCAAATCCTTCCCATGTGGTCGGAACCGTGGTAACACCCAAAGCTAAACTCCCTAAGCTCGAAGTTGCAGCTGCATGCCCCACGCCCTGTTGATGCCCGTCCGTCTGAGCCCTTCTAACAGCAGTCTGCGTAAGTTGGCGCCACCACTCCAAGGCCGGGCCCCTCAGCAGCGTCACCGCGTACTCGATCCGCTGCTGCGCGTCCGCCTCTTGCACCCCGCTCGCGGCGAAGTAATTGTTGAGCATGAAGAGCCACGTCCGCACGTTCGCGTCGCGTTGACTTGGGTCGAACGACTCCGGTTTCTGCGGCTTGAGCGCGCTTCGACGTTCCGGCAGCGCTTCCGCGCCAGTCGACGTGGTGGGTGCAGGAGTTGGTGCGGCATGACCATGGGGGTTAGAAGCCAATTCACGAAGCTGTTGCATTTCAGCTCGTACCTGACGATTTTCCAACGTCAACTCTTGAAGTTGGCGCATGAGTTCGGCAAGCGTGTTGCCCATGTCGTGGGGGAGAGCGTGCATGGTTTCGTCCATGTTCGCTCGACGACTCCAAGTCTGCAAGTCGGCACCGCGGGACGATGACGTCGTAGTCTCGTCGTCGACGGCCGCTCGTTGGAAGTCGCTCCCCGCGAAGGCTCTGATACCAAGTGTTAGGCCCGACGGCCTAAGTCCGCTAAAGAATTAGCGGGGTCGACTAAGTCGAGGATAAACGCGGCGGAAGACTTTGGCGAAAAGACTATTGGCGAAATAGGCGAAGAAGTAACTGAGTAATTCAAAAAGAGTTGAATGAGAATTGGTTGATAATGGCAAGTACAAGCAAGGTTTATATAGCGAACAAGAGAGAATGTTGGAAAGTAGTTTGTGGGACTTGGAGTTGGAAGGCTAGAAGAATAGAGTGCCACGTGGCGGTTGGGAAATCTAGGAAATCCAAGGAAATCCCAAAGGGATTGGATGAAGATAGGGTTGGGATAAGGTTGGGGGTCTGTTTAGGGTAAACTACCCTGGAAAAGGAAAGTACCCCGTAACACTGAAACTAGATAACACAGCTGGGGCTATTATAATAGAAATTCCTTCTAGTATGTTGTCGGCTCGACTTTCCTTGGTTAAAGCTTCTATACGGTACTAGATCGAGAATGTGTTGGTAAGCCATGCCTGGATAACATGGTACGCACTAAACCATGCGAACCTAGTACGGTAGCTCTCCATATCTATCCTGTTGGCTTCATTTATTTCTGTGATACTTATAGGCATTATGCAACAACGTACTTATAGACATGAAATCTCTGCCACGTTATGTACAGGATCACCACAAAACGCCATACGGTACTAGCTACCTGAGCCTAGATATCAGGGACTGCAGTTACTCAAAAATAACTGATTGCTGCTTTTGAGGAGTCTCAAACAGATGTAACCCACGACCTGCCATCCAACACATTACAGACACACTACCAGCGCTTACATCCAGGACAACAGTCACGATGGTTTAGGTACCCTGCTCTAGAAAAATAGATCTACCAATATATACAAAAGACTTCAACCTATATCACCAATGATGCTACAAGTTCAACCAAACAAAAACATATAACATGACATAGCTGATTCTTAAAACTTGTCCCAGCAAACATTCTCAATCACACAGCAGTAAAAGGAACTGCTGCTGTTGTGGCCTCACTCGCACCCCATGGAAATGGCCTCGGCCTTGTGCAAAATTCATTGCCGTATTTCTTGGGAGGGACAGGTCAAGGTTGTGCCTGTCCTTGTGATTCTGCCTCTACCTGCTGTGCTTGTGCCTCTGCCTGCTGTGCCTATGCCTCTACCTGTTTTGAATGTGCCTCTGCCTGTAGTTCTTCTGCCTGTACCTGAAGTTGTGGTTGGGGCTCTGGCTGTGCCTGTGATTGCGGTTGTGAATGTGGCTGTGGCTGTTGATGCAGTTGTTGTCGCTGCAGTGGTTCAGGCCGTGTAGAACGAGCTTTCTCATACACATACTTCGCATGCACGAAACGATCTTGTAACATGGCATGGTAGAGTAAGAAGTAAGCACGAATGGCACAATATTCAGATGATGCATAACTACCCGTTAAACATAAAGTAAAGCAAGAAAAACGAGAGAAACACATGACTCACCCCAATCCACTTGTGTGGCTGAACAACAGCATTTTCTGCCCCTTGCGGCGTCAGATATGTGACAAAACAATAACCTCTGCAAGTAAGACAAGGGAAGAGACAAAAATGGGCAATGACATTTTAGACGTAAACTTTTCTCTCCTAATAAACTGCATGGCATGAAAAGAATAGAACAAGAACCAAAATGAATAAAAAGAATACAGTGACAAGCTTCAAGTCACATAACCAACTTTGACATACACACAAAGTAACAACACCAACTTACGGTTCTCCCCATGTTTTGCGCTTGACCACACGATCTTGAATCTCCCCATATTGCAAAGAAAAGGCTTGCAATTGATAGTCGTTCATTTTGAATGGGATGTTGGAGACATAAACTCTGCGCTGAGCAGCCTGCCAGGCGGCCGGTGCAGGCTGGCCAGCGGCCGGAGTCGGCTGCACGGGGGCCGAAGGCGGCTGCCCTGCATTCTCGTTGCACGGCGTCAACTCGGGCTCCACAAACTTAGCAAGAAAGCAAAATATGGCATGGTCTTGATTCGAGAGAAGACATAAAAATAGAAAGAAAATTTAAGGAAATCGTATACAAACAAGAATCAGAAGCCCAAAAAACAAAAGAACAACAAAAACAACAATAAGACGATATAGATAATCAAATAATAACAACATAGCTCCACTTACTTTAATGACCTTGTTTCGTTCACGAAGTGCCAAGCATGCAGAGCGTGTCGATTTGAAAAAAAAAATATTCCGGAGCATTAGCGCTCACTCGCCGATCCAATAGCGATGTCGGTGAATTCCACCTCGCCAAACTCTTCAAACACGTGCGAATCAACAAACGCTACTTCAGGTTTACAAAACACTCACCAAAGAATATCGCAAAAAAAAAAAAAAAAAAAAGGCATACACTTTGACAAAACAAACACAGATATGAACAACAAACTTCATGACATACACTTTGACTTGCTGAAATGAACGTTGATTTTGAGATATAAGACAATCCTAAAACAAGGAGCTTGCGGTTTGCCTCATCAATGTTGGCGACGGTCAGCACTTGCTCAAGTATACATTCGTGCTTCAGAACCATGTATCACGCACGCGTGAAAGAGCATCCTTATGTTAGAAGAGGAAACATCAGTGCATACCAGCATTCAAACCATTCCATCATCTATAATAAGCCATGTTATGATTATTCTCAACCGAATGACGACTCCTCAAGTCGGCTCCTTTTTTCTCCTTGATCCATGGTCCTCGAGCGATGCGCACGTGGAGATGGCTGCAGCAACAAAAGAGAGGCGGCCGCAGCAGGTGGGTGGGGAGGAGAGGCGACCGTGGGGGTGAGTTTCGTTCTGCATTCTTCATGGATTCTATAGCGACTAGGGCATCAACCAGTCCTTGACGCTTTTAGATAACCCTGTATCATGCACGTGTGAAGGAGCATCTTTGCGTTAGAAAAGAAAACATTAGTGCTTATCAGCATACAAACCATTCCGTCATCTACAATAAGCCATGTTATGATAATTCTCAATTAAAACAAGGAGCTTGCGGTTTGCCTCATCAATGTTGGCGACGGTCAGCACTTGCTCAAGTATACATTCGTGCTTCAGAACCATGTATCACGCACGCGTGAAGGAGCATCCTTATGTTAGAAGAGGAAACATCAGTGCATACCAGCATTCAAACCATTCCATCATCTATAATAAGCCATGTTATGATTATTCTCAACCGAATGACGACTCCTCAAGCAGGCTCCTTTTTTCTCCTTGATCCATGGTCCTCGAGCGATGCGCACGTAGAGATGGCTGCAGCAACAAAAGAGAGGCGGCCGCAGCAGGCGGGTGGGGAGGAGAGGCGACCGTGGGGGTGAGTTTCGTTCTACATTCTTCATGGATTCTATAGCGACTAGGGCATCAACCAGTCCTTGACGCTTTTAGATAACCCTGTATCACGCACGTGTGAAGGAGCATCTTTGCGTTAGAAAAGAAAACATTAGTGCTTATCAGCATACAAACCATTCCGTCATCTACAATAAGCCATGTTATGATAATTCTCAATTGAATGACGACTCCTCGAGCCGCTTCCTCATTTCTTCTTGATCCATGGTTCTCTGTTATGCGCACGTGGAGATGGCTGCAGCAACAAAAGAGAGATGTACAATTTTGAATAGGAGAGGCGGCCGCGGCAGGTGGGCGGGAAAGAGAGGTGCCCGTGGGGGTGAGTTTCACTTTGCATTCTTCATGGATTCTGTAGCGACTAGGGCATCACCCAGTCCTGAACGCTTCCAGAGTCCCCATAACATACAAGGGTTGCTAAGTGCCGGATAGGCTTGATCATGGAGATCCCCCTCATCTTGGTGATCCATGCTCGTGCGCCCCATTTTCGTGGCTCTGCGCCCTTCGCTACGCCGCCCGCCATCTGAATATCGGGCGTTGGCAAGGAGCGTTGGCAAAGAGTGTTGGCAAGGAGTGTTCGCAAGGAGTGTGGGCAAGGGGTGTTGACAAAGAGTATTGACAAGGAGTATTAGCAACGAGTGTTGGGGAAGGAGTGTTGGCAAGGAGTCTTGGGCAAGGAGTGTTGGCAATGAGTGTTGGCAAGGAGTGTTAGCGAGGAGCGTTGGCGAGGAGTGTCGGCGAGGAGCGTCGGCAAGGAATGTTGGCAAGGAGTGTCGGCAAGGAGTGTTGGCAAGGAGTGATGGCGGCCGAGTGTGTTGGGAGGCTGAGTGTTGGGCTGCCGGCGGCCGAGTGTCGGGCGGCTGAGTGTTGGGCGGCCAAGTGTTGGTGACCGAATGTTGGCATGGGGAAGTGGTGTTGGGCGGGGAGTGTGTACGTAAGGTAAAGGTAAAGCATGGGTGTAGTATGCAGTGCACTTTCCTACAAGCAGTACCCTTGGGTGGTTTTTGGCTTGTTTTTTGGGGATGGCTCGGAAATTAGTGCGGCGACGGCAGTCGGTGCTCAAGTAACGAACCTGCACGTTAAAGCACAATAGGCCCTGTTGGAGCCGAGCCGGCCGGCACTGGTTCGGGCAAGCTCATGCTGCGTCAAGGGGTGGATTTGAGTCTTGTGCCAGATCGCGCGTTTCTCATTCCTCTCTTTGCACCTTAAAAAAAGCTCTCGAAACGTGTTGTTTCCAAAACGGGGTGTCTGTGTGATTCTCCTTTTGCTATGAAGGTGTTATGGGGTGGTATGTGTGTGTGTTGGTAATGGGAACAGGTAAAGCATGGAGGTAGTATGCAGCTCTCTTCCTTAATACCAGCACCCTTGGGTGGTTTGTGCCTTGTTGTACGGGGGTGGCTGGGGAACTAGCGTAGAGACTGCAGTCGGTGCTGAAGTAACGAATCTGCGCGTTAAAGCATAGTAGGCCCTGCTGGAGCCGGGCCGGCCGGCTCTGGTTCAGGCAAGCTCATGCTACGATAGGGGGTGGATTTGAGTATTGTGCCGGTTCGCACTTTTCCGTCTCCGCTCTGTGCACATCAAAATGCATCTACTATAGATGTGATGTTCCTGAAAGGGAGTGACTGTATGCTCCTCCTTGTGTTGACAAGGTGTGACAGATGGTCGTTAGGACCCGATGCCCATCCGTGCGGTAAATATTTTATTCCCGAATGTCGAACCCCCATTTCATCGTGGTGTTCGGGTGAACATCAGGGCAGCAGTCCTAATGGTCAAGAGAGGTTTCACTGATATTAGATTGTTTTTTTTTTTTTTTTTTCTTGCTCGTGAAAGCAGTGATTTCACTAGTCCTTGCCTTTTCATTTCTCCCGGAGTCTGCGTGACCTCTAATTTGCAAGCGTCGCAGAGCAAAATATCACGCAACTAAATTTCAGTTATGAGGCCTTTTACGATGTGGCATTTCCTTGAGCTCATCCCCCTTTACCTCTCTCAATCAGGCCAAATAAAGGATATCTCATGTTTCTAACCTTCTTCCCCTTCTACGTGCCCTCTCTTGTTTCACATTTTCTTTCTACCCCACTTCCCCTCCTCTTTCCCCCTCTTCCTCGCCTCTTTCCCCCTCCTTCCCTCCCAAACTCCACTCCTCCCCTCTCGATAAAACCATCACCTCCTCTCTCGACTCACTGCTCAGAACGCTCTCCCGCTTTTACACGCTCAGCGCAGTGGAGTCAACGTAAAGCTCCCTGCTGGCGTCAGAGATGGGATCCTTGCTGACCTAACAGTTTCAGAAGTTGCGTTCTGATTGATTGGCCGGTGGTTCAATTTGCAGCAACATCTGTTTTTTTACATAACAAGCGGCTGAACTACTATAGCCTGAATCCAGATAACACTGCTAAGGCGGCTATAATAGAAATTTCTTCTAGTATGTTGTCGACTTCACTTTCCTTGGTTAAAGCTTCTACACGATGCTAGATCGAGAATTTGTGCTCGTAAACAATGCCTGGATAACACGATATGCATTAAACCATGTGAACCTAGTACGGTATCTCTCCATATCTATCCTATTGACTTTATTCCTGTGATAATTATGGGCATTATGTAACAGCGTACTAAATAGACACGTAATCTCTGCCACAATATGTACAGAATCACAACAAAACGCTATACAGTACTAGTTACCAGAGCCTAGACATCAGGGACTGCAGTTACTCAAAGCATGACTGGTCACTGCCTTTGAGGTGTCTCAAACAGATGTAACCCATGGCCTGACATCCAACACACTACCAGACACACTACCGGCGCTTACATCCAGGACAGCAGTCACGGTGGTTTAGGTATCCTGCTCTAGAAAAATAGATCGACCAGTATATACAAAAGTCTTCAACCTATACCAACAAGGATGCTTCAAGTACAACCAAACAGAAACACATGACATGACATAGCTGATTCTTAAAATCGGTCCCAGCAAACATCTCAGTCAAACAGCAATGCAAGAAATTGTAGCTCATGTGGCTTCAGTCGCACCCCATGGTAATGGCCTCGGGACATGTCAAGGTTGTGCCTGTCCCTGTGGCTGTGCCTCTACCTGCTGTGCCTGTGTCTCTGCCTACTGTGCCTGTGCCTCTACCTGTTGTGCCTGTGCCTCTGCCTGTTGTCCCTCTGTCTGTATCTGAAGCTGTGATTGGGACTCTGGCTGTGCCTACGTTTGCGGCTGTGATTGTGGCTAAGGCTGTCGCTGCAGTTGTTGACGCTGCAGTGGTTCAGGCCGGGGAGAACGAGCTCTCTCATTTGCATACTTTACATGCACGAAACGATCCTGTAACATAGGACCACACATAATGGCATGGCGGAGCAAGAAACAAGCACGAAAGGCACAATTTCCGGATGATGCATAACCACCTGTTAAACATAAAGTAAAGCAAGAAAAGCGAGAGAAACACATGACTCACCCTAATCCAATTATGTGGCTGAACAACAGCATTTTCTGCCCCTTGCGGCGTCAGATATGTGACAAAACCATAACCTCTACAAGTAAGACAAGGGAAGAGACAAAAATAGGCAATGGCATTTTGTGAACCCTTCTCTCCTAAAAAACTTCACGGCATGAAACGAATAGAACAAGAACCAAAACGAACGTGAAGAATTCAGTCACAAGATTCAAGTCACAACCAACTTCGGCATACACACAAAGTAACCACACCAACTTACGGTTCCCCCCATGCTTTGCGCTTGACCACACACTCTTGAATCCCCTCGTATTGCACAGAAAACGCTCGCAATTGATAGTCATTGATATTGAATGGGATGTTGGAGACATAAGCTCTGCGCCGAGCAGGCTGCCTGGCTGGAGCAGCCTGCCCGGCGGCCGGAGCAGGCTGGCCTGCGGCCGGAGGCGGCTGCCCTGCATTCTCGTTGCCCGTCGTCAACTCGGGCTCCACAAACTTAGCAAGAAAGCAAAATATGGCATGGTCCTTATTTGAGAGAAGACATAAATACATAAAATAAAGATTAAGGAAATCATTTACCAACAAGAATCAGAAGCATAAAAATCAAAAGAACAACAAAAACATCAATAAGACGATATAGATAATGAAATAATAACAACATAGCTCCACTTACTTTAATGACCTTGTTTCGTTCACGAAGTGTCAAGCAAGCAGAGCGTGTCGGGTCGAAAAATATTATTCCGGAGCGTGAGCTCATTCGCCAATCCAATAGCGATGTCGGTGAATTCCACCTCGCCGAACTCTTGAAACACCTTCGAATCAACAAACGCTACTTCGGGTTTACATAACACTCACCAAAGAGTAGCGGGGAAAAAAAAAAAAAAAAAAAAAAAAAAAAAAAAAAAACAACAACAACAACAACAACAACAACAACAACAACAACAACAACAACAACAACAGCAACAACAGCAACAACAGCAACAACAGCAACAACAGCAACAACAGCAACAACAGCAACAACAGCAACAACAGCAGCAACAACAACAGCAGCAACAGCAACAAACAAACAAACAAGCAACAACAAACAAACAAACAACAACAAACACACAAACAAACAACAAACAAACAAACACACAAATAAACAACAAACAAACAAGCAACAACAACCAAACAAACAACAACCAAACAAACAACAACAACCAAACAAACAACAACCAAACAAACAACAACCAAACAAACAATAACCAAACAAACAAACAACAACAACAACAACAACAACAACAACAACAACAACAACAACAACAACAACAACAACAACAACAACAACAACAACAACAACAGCAGCAGCAGAGTTAATCAACAACAGAGTTAATCAACAGCAGAGTTAATCAACAGAAAAGTTAATCAACAGCAGAGTTAATCAACAGCAGAGTTAATCAACAGCAGAGTTAATGATATACACTTTGACTTACTGAAATGAACGTTGAATTTGCGATCTCAGACAATCCTAACACGAGAAGCTTGCGGTTTGCCTCATCAGTGTTGGCGACGATCAGCACTTGCTCAAGTAAATGTTCGTGCTTCAGAACCATGTATCACGCACGTGTGAAGGAGCATTCTTTCGTAAGAAGGGAAAACACTTGTGCATACCAGCATACAAACCATTCTATCATCTATAATAAGTCATGTTATGATTATTCTCAACCGAATGACGACTCCTCGAGTCGCTTCCTCTTTTCTCCTTGATCCATGGTCCTTGAGCGATGCACACGCAGAGATGGCTGCAGCAACAAAAGAGAGATGTACGATGTTGAATAGGAGAGGCGGCCGCGGCAAGTGTTGCATCGGGATTTCGTGTTTGGGCTGCCTTGCAGCGTCCGCGACACCTCTGCGGACATGCTCTCGGCTCATGTCTTCCTTGGTTTTCCGGTTAACGCCCCTGACTTCGTGTTTTACTACTTACTCCTCCACTAATCTCTCAACTCTTGGTTTGACGAGTCTGTGTCCTACTACGCCTGATACCCCTGACGCGGTCTCCCCATACACCCCCTCCCCTTTCCCTCGCCCCCTCTCCTCCTCCTGCTTCCGCTCCTCCAGTACACCCACCCCACCCTGGTGTGTCACACGCTACCCCTCTCCCCTTGGTCGTACGTCAAGTTCCACCTCCTTCCCCACAGTCATCCTCACAGTCGCCGCAACAACTGTTAGGACTACCGCAATAGTTTGCAATAGACTCTGGGGGTGTTGGTGTTGGAGGCACGGGACTCAGGGTGATGGTTCTGAGGGTGGGTGCTGACACTGGGGGTGCTAGCCATGAGGGTACTGGAGGTGAGGGTGCTGGCACTGGAGGTGCTAGTTTCGAGGGGGTTGAAGCTGAGGGTGCTGGCACTGGAGGTGCTAGTTCTGGGGGTGCTGGAGTTGGTAGTACTGGCACTAAAGGTGCTAGTTCTGAGGGGGTTGGAGCTGGAGGCACTACTAATTCGACGCCTTCTCCGCCTCCCCACCGTCACGACACGCGTTTCAAGGCTGCTTGTCGGGGTGTGCGCGACAAGCAAGGGAGGTTGGCACAAGAGACTCTGGAGCTGGAATAGTAGCAGCAGGAGCTATAGCAGCATGAGCAGCAGCAGCAGCAGCCCCAGCCATCGCTTTTGCAACAGCTGCTCCCCCATGTGAGTAGTCTTTGAACCACTCGTCTCCCTTCCTCCTCTTTGGACCGCTCGCCACCTCCTACTTCTCACAGTCTCCCTCCTTCAGACTCGTCCCCGGCTGTTGTCTCTCCTCCTCGTTCACAGCCCACTTCTCTTGTTGTCCCGCACTCTCAGGTTACCCCCTGTCCCCCGTGTGCTCGTCCCTTGTCTCCTATTGACGACCTCCGCACTATCCTCCTTTATTCTATTCGACGTCGTTCTCCGCCTTCCGCTGTCCTCCCGTCTCCACCTGTGTTGTCTCTCCTGTGTTTTGAATAGCAACAGTAACCACGACTATTGCACTAGCCATGTACTCTGAGGAGTACATTCCCTTACTAACTGTATTGCATAGCTACAGTAACCACGACTATTGCCATTCTCGACAGTTACTATGTTGTAGCGATTAACTGCCGTGCGGTTACAGGTTAGTCAAGAGTCACGACCGTTGACTGCCTTCGACTGTGACCTTATGATGACTCTCGATCTTCCGCATGCTCTATATGAGCTATTGCGGTACTGGCGCGGTGCGTTATTCCGTTAAGGATGCTACGATCAAAAGATGATCGCTGCCATTATCTTCTCGGGAAGGTTCGCAGACAGAGAAGTAGAGTTGGTGGGCCCTTGTCCTCAATAGCAGAGTGAACGTAAAATGCTTGAGATGGATTAAAACATGCAAATACAACGATATAAATAAGAGTACAGGGGAATACGAAACGACCTAACTAGCCATGTACTCTAAGGGGTACATTCCCTTATTCAAATTCATTCCCAACCGTGCGGCGCGTACAGTTACAAAACTGTTCCCGCCTGCAGCTGCCCGATGCCGTCTGCTTCCGACGGTCCAGATGCATCCTAACCGTCTGACGCTTCGAGTCAACTTTGACTCTTCGTATTCGTTCTCGATACTCCATGTTTCCTTAGCGCGGTCGGGAGTGCAATGTTCTTCGTTCATTACTATTCGTAACACCCCCCTTCACTCCTGGCCGTAGCTCGACTTGACCTGTTTGACCACGCCGCTGAGTTCGGAGCAGTGCTGATACTGCTGGCGTGGCAGTCGCTTCGTGAGGAAGTCTGCTGCCATGTCACCGGTCGGGCAATAGGTCAAGTTGACCTTGCCTTTGTCCACCTCGTCCTTCACGAAGAAATACCGCAGCGCAATGTGCTTGGTGCGGTTGACGAAACCAGGTTTGTTTGCGATGCGGATCGCGCTCTGGTTGTCGCAGTGAAGACGAAAGGTGGGCGAAGCCGGAATTTTCGCCTCCTGCAGAAGTTCCTGTAGGTAGAGGCCTTTGGAACTGCTGCGATTGCTGCGATGAATTCCGCTTCGGCTGACGACAGGGCAACCAGCTCCTGCTTCTGCGAGTTCCAGGAGATTGGTCCCGTTGGCTCGAGTCGGAACAGGAAGCCGGTCCTGGACCGTCGATTGTCAGGATCTGCTGCGTGATCGGCGTCCACGTAGCCGATGAGGTTGAAGGATGGGGTTGGTGCAGTTGAGTAGCACAACCCAATCTTGGGCGTTGAAACGAAGAACTGTAGAGCGCACTGCAGGTCCAGAAGATTCTCAGCCGTTGGTTTGCGAGAATACTGGGCCAGCTGACTTGCGATGTAGGAAAGGTCGGGCCTGCATGTGACGGAGGCAAAGAGCAGGCAGCCCAGCTGCTGCTGGGAAGTCTGGATGCCAGCGGGGGACAGGGCTTTGTTGTCAGGTTTGTGGTTCGGTCCGGGAGTTCGGTAGGGAGTGGAGAGTGGTGCAGGGGAGATGTTGAAGCGCTTTCCAAGCTCCTCTGCATACTTAGCCGCTGAGAGGTGAATGGCCTCAGGCGCGTAGGAGATGTTGAGCCCCAAGAACTGCTTCACCTCATAGTTGCATGTGATGTCGACGCGCCCCGCCAAGGCCTTCTCGAACTGCTCGAGAACATAGTTCGTTGTTTGAGCCTGTGTAGAGCAGGTCGTCGACGTAAACCGTGAGAAGAATGTATTCACCGCGAAAGTCGCGGCGGTACATCCCTGGATCATGCGGCATCTGCTTGAACCCGATTTCAAGCAGGATGTTGTGCAAATACTGCTCCCATAGCCTCGTTGCCTGCTTGATCCCGTAGAGCGACTTGCGCAGTTGACACACGCGCGAGTACCCTCCGCCGTATGTGTGCGGCTGCTCTACGTAGATCACGGCGTCTACTAACGCGTACAGGAACGCGTTCTTCACGTCGATCTGGCGGAGTGGCAGGTGCCTTGCAGCTGCGATGGCGAGCAAGATTCGAACGGAGGTGTGGCGGCTGACTGGAGCGAACGTCTGGTCGAAGTCAATGCCATGCCTCTGGTCATAGCCGCGCACCACCCAACGCGCCTTGAAGCGCTCGATTGTTCCATCCGCTGCGGTCTTCACGCGGAAGACCCACTTGCCCGAGAGGATCCTTGCGCCTTTGATTGCCGCACGGTCGACTAACACCCAGGTGTCTCGGGACTCTGAGTGCCTTAATCTCTGCGTCCATCGCCTCCCGTCATTCCTTGCTGTGTGGTCCAGAGAGAGCTTCGCGCGGGTTTCGGGGCTCGATGACACGTGGTGCCTTCAAGGTTGCGGTGTGAAGCCCGAGCAGCTGTAGTCCTGAGACGGTGCTGTCGTGGCGGCGTTGCAGGATAACTTCCTGCACGTCGTCGTCATCGCTCTCTGGTTCAGGTGGCGCTGGTGGTGCTGCGCCTCTGCCGCTTCCGCCTGTTCCGCCCATTCCTCCTCCCGAGGAATCGTCATCGTCGTTGTCGCTGCTGCGCCGATCTTCCCATGTGAACTCGCCCCTAGTGTCCTGCTCCAGAATTGCTGCAGCGGCTTCGTCTTCGGGCGTTGCGTAGCTGTGCCCATCATTTGCGTAGACGTGGTTCGTGTTTGTCTCCTCGTCGGGCGGATTTGCTCGAGGAAGAGGCGTTCGTAAAAGATTACGTCGCGAGCGTGGGCAATCTTCTAACTGAGCAGGTCCAGCACGATCCACGCCTTGTACTCGTGACTGATGCCGAGGTGAATGCCCCACCGCGCGCGGCTGGCGAATTTGCCGATGGTTGATGTCGGCGGGGAATATTGAACCATGCACCCCCAGACGCGGAGCATGGACGTATCCCCTTTTGTCCCGGTCCACTTGACATGCGGGGAGAGGTTGCCGGTGATTGCGGTGGTTGAAAGCAGGTTGTGCACCCGCACGGCATGGTGCATCGCGTAGGTCCAGTAGATCGGCGGCAGTTTTGAATGCTTCATCAGCGCCCGCACCTTCGTCATTAGCGTGTGGTTCGTCCGCTCGGCTACGCCCTGCTGCTGATGTGCGTAGGGGAGAGAGATGTGGTGCTCGATCCCCTTCTGCGCCAGGTAATCCGGCATCTGCTTGCTTCTGAACTCTGCCGTGCTGTCAGATTGCCAGATCTTTAGTTTCTTCTCAGACTGTCGCTCCGCGTGCGCCAGCCAGAGGCGGAATACCTCGTAAGCTCTGTCGCGGGTCTCCACATTTGCGACCCACACATAGCGTGTTCCGGCGTCGATGAAGGTGAGATAGTATAATTCGTCGTCAGCTCCGCAGTGGCCTACATTCAGGAAGTCGTTGTACACCTTGTGTAGTTTGGGGTAGCGGTTCGTTCCTGGCTCGAGCAGCGGGAACGGCTGGTGGCTTAGCGCAGCTTCGGGGCAGACGGTGCAGTTGCGCGGATGTGTCGCGCCTCTCACTTCGGTGCCATCTGGGCGCAGGAGCGCTCCAGGAGCGAAGACGCCTGCGTCGATGCAGTTTTTCAGCGCTGCGCGTGAAGGATGTCAACGGGAGTTGGGTGTTGGCCGCGTCCTCGCTTGGGCGGAGCCGACTTCCTGGTCGGGTGTAGGGGTGCAGCCGACCTGCAGTAGTGGGCGAGCCGGTCGACGGGGTTGGTCGACCTGCACGGGAGCCACTGCAAGGGCGCCGACTTCAGGAGGGCGCCAACTTCAAGTGGTCGACTTGAGAAGTCGACCTGCAGAGGGCGTCGACTTGGGGACGCCGACCTGGGGTAGCCGACTTGGGTGGTCGGCCAACAGGAGTGCTGGTCGACCTGGAGGTGGTCGACAAGGAGTGTCGTCGACCTGGAGTTGGTCGACCAGAGGGCGTGGTCGACCTGGTGAGGTCGACTGGAGGTGGCCGTCGACTTGGGAGGTCGACAGGCACGCACAGGAGCACCTGGTCGACGTGGTTGCCCGGTCGACCAGGTTACCTGGGTGACGAGGGTCTGCGAAGGCACGCGAAGGTCGCCCAGGCGAGGTTGGCAAGGACGACCTCGGTGGTGGTATCCCGAGGTCGACCTGGCAGATGAGATGCAGTCGTCAGCACAAGGTGGACTTGGTGCGTACGCTGTGCAGGTGACGAAGCAGTGCGCGCCAATCATCTACGAGCACCTGCGAAGCTGGTGCGCTGCTGGACTGCAGGAGCAACGCTGGCACGCCGTCGACTTGCGCTGTTGTCACGCCGTCGAACTGCAGCGTTGGCAAGCCGCGTCCCTGCACTGCTGGAGCGCGGTCGACCAAGTCGTGCTGGCACGCGGTCGACCGTGCCGCGCTGGCAGTCGACCTGCTTGCATCCTAGCTCTGATGTAGTCTTTCCTAGCCAACTTCATTGTATCATTGTTGTCCACTTTCTCTAGTGAAACTCTTGCCAAATTGCCTTGTGAACTAGCAAGCAGTGAGTACACTAGGAAACGACTAAGGAACAGAGAACGCAGAGATCACACGAGCATCCGTGCCTAGCCCGTAGTCTAGCTCCCGTTACTAGAGTTATCTCCGCATGGTGCGGTGAGCGTGGACGGCACAACGACTTACCTTTCAGTCTAGTCGACTTGGTAGGCACCTTACCTAAGTTGTTCGTAGGCCGGCAGCTGTGCGATAGTCACTATGGTAGTAGCTGTAGGTGACACGTTGGTGGTGGACACCCTGGAGGCACGGCTGGAAAACGCGAGGAGGAAGCACGAGGCCAACGAGTATGGCGACCTGCCGTGGGCGGTCGTCGAGGCTGGCATCCGTTCCTTGTGGGCGACGGAGCACCCTTCTCGGCCTGCTTCTCCTCGACCGGTGAACACCGAGGGCGGCGTCGACATGGGCGTCAACGCTGGAGGCGACCAAGTCGGCAGCAGTGCGGGAGGCACGTCGAGGCAGCGTGGTGTGATTCACGCCAACGAAGTCGGCGGCGTTCAGACGCGAGGAATGCGGTCGTCGGCGGCTGCAGGGTTCTCGCAGGGCGACGTCGGAGGTCGACGGAGTGGGTCCGTGCCGATGTCGGCAACCCAGGTGACAGCAGGCGGGATTGCACCGAGCTACGGCTACTTCAAGTTTACGCCGGATAGGATCTCGGTGACTCCCCTACTGGTCGGCCGACCCGACATTCTCACCTGGAAGGAAGCTATTGAGCCCCAGCTGGAGATGGCCGGGCTCATCAACTTTGCTCGTGGTACCGTGGCGACGCCGAGCGACCCCGACTTGCGTGCGGAGTTCCGCGCCGTGCAGCTGCTGACCTTCACGGTCATCTCGCGGTGCTGCACGCCGGGCGTGCAGATCGCCCTGAAGTGGTGCAGGGAGTACCTCGACGCCGGCCACCAGGCGTGGCACTTCATTGAGTCGACGTACCAGGTCACCGACGACCTGTTTATCGCCCAGCTTGAAGGGCAGCTGACGCACCTGCGCATGGGCGACGAGGAGACGGCGACCGACTACTGCAACCGGGCCCGGCGAATTCTCGCCACCATCAGGATGGCCGGTGCGGAGTATTCGACGGCGTCGTACATCACCCATGTCATGCAGGGACTCCGGAGCAGCTACAACCTGTTGAAGCGGCTGTCCATGGCGCCGAGCACGAGGGCGACGCTCAACGAGGACAACCTAACCTCGTACATCCTGCAGGACGAGGCGATGCAGGAGGCTGAGCGGTCCCAGGAGCTCTTGGCGCAGGCAAACTTTGTCGCCCCGGCGAAGCAAGGCGGTCGACCGGGGCAGCGTGGACAGTCTGGCGGCAGTGGTAGCGGTGGCTCGAAGTCGGCCAAGGAGGTCGACAAGAAGAAGTCGACCAAGGACAGTGGCCGGGGAGGAGGAAGTCGACGTCGGGAGTGCTGGCTGTGCGGCGACCCCGATCACCTCTCCTTCGAGTGCCCCGACCGCAGTGACTCGGACGACGACGACAAGGGAGGCCGCGGGAGGTCTGGCAGTCGTCGATCTCGTCGAGGAGGAAGTCAGCCGCGCAAGGAGAAGCAGTCGACCAAGTCGTCGACCTCGGCGAAGGACGCCGACTCCTCTGCTAGCGGCAAGGGGAGCAACGACAAGTCGGCGTCGTGCTCTCTGGTCGGCGTCGTGGAGCCGACCGTCTCACTGGCGCCGGAGGCTGGTGAGGATTTCCAGGCGATGGCAGCAGCAGTGCAGGCGAACCCGGCGGTGGTCTTGCTGGACAGCGGCTGCTCCCACCACCTGATGGGGACCAAGGACGCCTTCGTCGACCTGGGGCCGAGCGGCGACTTGAAGCACGTGCGTGGCTTCAATGGGGCGCTGCAAGACGTCCAGGGCCGGGGCACGGTTGCGTTGCAAGGCGAGGCCGGGAAGCAGGTTCTCATCCCCGACGTGCTGTACGTCCCGGGTGTGCGGGCAAACCTGTTGTCGTCTGGTCAGCTGAAGGAGCATGGCGTGAAGTTTCAAGAGGACGGCGACAGGATGCTGCTTGTCTCGGCAGCAGGAGAAGTGCTTGGTCGGGCGACGTACTCCGGGCGAGTCCTCTGCACCGACCTGCGTCCCTGCTCCCCGAGGTCGACGTCGCCCACGCCGGAGGTTGTGGCCCTGCGGGCGATCGTCTCCAAGACGAAGTCGACGCCAGACAGGATGCATGCTCGGCTTGCGCACGTCGGCATGGACACCATCAGGAGCTCGGCGAAGAACGAGGTCGCCATTGGGCTGGACCTCAAGTCGGCGACGGGCGCCGACCCACCGTGTGTCTCGTGCGTCGGCGGGAAGCTGGCGCGGCACACCTTCCCCGACCAAGGCTCCGACGCCGCCGACGTGCTAGCCGTCGTCCACATCGACCTGTGTGGGCCATTCCGCGTGGCTGCCAAGGACGGTAGCCTGTACTTCTTGCTGCTGAAGGACCGCAAGACCCGCTTCGTGTGGGTGAGGCCAGTCGCCAAGAAGTCGGACGTGCTGCTGGAGTTCCAGAAGTGGCTGGTGCTGGTGGAGAGGCAGACGGAGAAGTCGGTGCTGATGCTGCGCTCGGACCGAGGCGGGGAGTTCCTCGGGACGACGTTCACCGACTTCGTGGACGGCAAAGGGATCGTCCACGACCTGACCTGCCCGTACACCCCGCAGCAGAACGGCATGGCGGAGCGGGAGATGCGGACGGTGGTGGAGTCGGTGAGGACGATGCTACTGCACATGGGCGTGCAGCACCACTGGTGGCACCTCGCCCTGCGGCAGGCCGTCTGGATCCGCAACTGCCTGGAGCGATCGGCGACGCCGGGGACGACGCCGTACCAGCTGCTGACCGGGACGAAGCCCGACTTGTCGCTGGCGCGCGTGTGGGGCTGCATGGCGCAGTTCCTCGTCCCCGAGCAGCAGCGGGGTGGCAAGCTGAAGCCGAAGGCCAAGTGGGGCCTTCATCTCGGCGTGTCGGAGGCGAGCAAGGGCTGGGAGCTCCTCGACATCGCCGCCAACCGGGTGGTCACCACGTCGGACGTGGTGTTCTACGAGGACCTGTCGCTGGAGGAGTGGAGGTCGGCGCATGGCCCCGTGTCAGGGCGGACACTGATGGCCACGCCGACGGATACCTCGACGGCAACGCTCCCTCTGCTCGCTGAGGTCGGTGAGCTTGCTGAGGACGACGCCGAGGTCGTCCACCCTTCCTCTACCCCCCCTGCCCCTCCCCTCGTCGACCTGCGTGGGCTGACTCCGCCGTCGGCCTCCGGCGATGAGGGGAGCTGTGGGACGTCGCCTGTGGCGCCGATCAAGGGCATCGCCGGTGGCCGACAGGACGAGCGGCAAGTCGACGAACAGCAGGTCAACAAGCCGGTCGACCTGGGAGTGCAGTCAACTTGGATAAGGGGGGAGCCGGTCGAGGAGGTGCAGCCGACTAGGGTGCAGCCGACAGGGGAGCAGGCAGCAGCGAGGCCGACCAAGGAGCAGTCGGCGACCTGGCAGTCGGTAGGGGAGCTGACCGCAGGGGAGAAGTCGGTCGGGACGCCGACCGAAGTGCAGCAGGACGACGAGGATGGCGGTGAAGATGAAGGGGAGCAGTTGGGCGACGAGGAGCCGGTCGACCAGAAGGTGGTCGACCAGTCCACCGACCGGGACGTGGTGGTGGTCCCTCCTGAACCCCGGAAGTCTGGTCGACTTCGGAGGCCGCCCGACTTCTTCATCCCCGCTGCCTTCACCACGGTGTACGACGTGGAGGACGACGATGACCTGCCGTACGACGACGCTGATGAGGACAAGGAGTTTCCGGAGCTCGACCCCGACATGCTGGCCGACCCCGAGCACCGCTGGGACATCGCGACGATGACGGTGAAGGAGGCGCTGGCGAGCTGGAAGGGTCCAGCAGTGAAGGCCGCCATGGAGGAGGAGATCCGCAGTCTCCTCGCCATGGGCACGTGGGAGCTGGTCGAACGCCCGCCGGGAGTGAATGTCATGAAGAACCGGTGGGTGCTGACGACGAAGTACAACATCGACGACACCGTCGAGCGGGAGAAGGCGAGGCTGGTCGTGAAGGGCTTCACGCAGGTGTACGGCGCCGACTACGACGAGACGTTCGCGCCGGTGGGCAGCTACGTGACGCTGAGGATCTTCCTCAGCATCGTCGCCGTGCTCAACCTCAACCTGATGCAGCTCGACATGAAGAACGCCTTCCTGCAGAGCAAGCTCGACCGGGTGCTGTACATGTCGCAGCCGGACTACTTCAACGACGGAACCGGCCGGGTGTGCAAGCTGCTGAAGAGCCTGTACGGGCTGAAGCAGTCGCCGCTGCTATGGTACTTGGCGCTCAACGACGTGCTGGTCGACGCTGGGTGGAAGAAGAGCCAGGTCGACGAGGCCCTCTACTTCAAGGTCGGCGACGATGGAGCGACTTGCTGGGTGCTGGTCTACGTCGATGACTTGCTCGCCGCCAGCAGCAGTCCTGCGATGCTGAAGGAGCTGAAGGAGCTGCTGGAGGCCGCCTTCGAGTTGCGCGAGATCTCGCCGGTGCAGAAGTACCTCGGGCTGGAGATCGCGCGCGACAGGTCGGCGGGGAAGCTGTGGCTGCACCAGTAGGGCTACGCCGACAAGCTGCGTAGGCGCTTCATCGACGAGGAGCAGGGCGGACGGACTCCGAAGACGCCGGTCTCGGTCGACGCCTACGCCGAGCTCACCTTCGATGACGAGGAGGCGCAGGAGCGACAGGAGGAGGAGTACCGGCAGAAGGTCGGCTCGCTGCAGTTCGCGGCGACGACGACGAGGCCGGACATCGCCTTCGCCTGCAGCAAGCTGGGGAGCGGCCTCACGGTGAGAAGCGACCAGCACTGGCGCGAGGTCGACCGCTGCCTCGCCTACCTCGCCAACACGCGCGACACCGCCCTGGAGTTTGGCGGTGGACCTGAGTCGCTGGAGCTGGTCGGCTACGTGGACGCTGACGACGCCGGTGACAAGCAGAGCAGGACGAGCACGGGCGGCTACGTGTTCGTCTACGGAGGGGCCGCGGTCTCCTGGTCAAGCCAGCGCATCAAGTGCGCGACGCTGTCGTCGACCGAGTCGGAGTACGTGGCGGCCGTCGAAGCCGGCAAGGAGGGACGCCGACTTCGCTTCCTCCTCGCAGAGTTCCAGCAGCTGGATGCTGGGAAGCCGACCGTCCTTCGGGTGGACAACAAGTCGGCCATCACAGTCGCCGAGGGCATGGGGTTGACGGGCAACCTCAAGCACATGGAGCGGCGACAGGCCTGGCTGCAGCACATGGTAAAGCGGGGGAAGTTTGCGCTGCAGTACATCCCGACCGCTGAGCAGCCGGCCGACTTCCTCACGAAGGCGCTGCACTATCCGGCCTTCAACCGGTGCTCCGTTGCAATCGGCCAAGTGCGTCTGGCCGACGTGGGCGACGGCGACGACGAAGTGCAGCAGTAGGTGCCATGCCCTTTTGCATGGCTGGTGCGGTGGATGACGTGCTGTGTGTTGGGTGCACGTCGACGAGCTGTTCTCCGAGAGGTGCTGCCGTGTGGGCTGGGGGGCCCAAGCGTGAACGCGGCAGGGGAGTGTCAACGGGAGTTGGGTGTTGGCCGCGTCCTCGCTTGGGCGGAGCCGACTTCCTGGTCGGGTGTAGGGGTGCAGCCGACCTGCAGTAGTGGGCGAGCCGGTCGACGGGGTTGGTCGACCTGCACGGGAGCCACTGCAAGGGCGCCGACTTCAGGAGGGCGCCAACTTCAAGTGGTCGACTTGAGAAGTCGACCTGCAGAGGGCGTCGACTTGGGGACGCCGACCTGGGGTAGCCGACTTGGGTGGTCGGCCAACAGGAGTGCTGGTCGACCTGGAGGTGGTCGACAAGGAGTGTCGTCGACCTGGAGTTGGTCGACCAGAGGGCGTGGTCGACCTGGTGAGGTCGACTGGAGGTGGCCGTCGACTTGGGAGGTCGACAGGCACGCACAGGAGCACCTGGTCGACGTGGTTGCCCGGTCGACCAGGTTACCTGGGTGACGAGGGTCTGCGAAGGCACGCGAAGGTCGCCCAGGCGAGGTTGGCAAGGACGACCTCGGTGGTGGTATCCCGAGGTCGACCTGGCAGATGAGATGCAGTCGTCAGCACAAGGTGGACTTGGTGCGTACGCTGTGCAGGTGACGAAGCAGTGCGCGCCAATCATCTACGAGCACCTGCGAAGCTGGTGCGCTGCTGGACTGCAGGAGCAACGCTGGCACGCCGTCGACTTGCGCTGTTGTCACGCCGTCGAACTGCAGCGTTGGCAAGCCGCGTCCCTGCACTGCTGGAGCGCGGTCGACCAAGTCGTGCTGGCACGCGGTCGACCGTGCCGCGCTGGCAGTCGACCTGCTTGCATCCTAGCTCTGATGTAGTCTTTCCTAGCCAACTTCATTGCATCATTGTTGTCCACTTTCTCTAGTGAAACTCTTGCCAAATTGCCTTGTGAACTAGCAAGCAGTGAGTACACTAGGAAACGACTAAGGAACAGAGAACGCAGAGATCACACGAGCATCCGTGCCTAGCCCGTAGTCTAGCTCCCGTTACTAGAGTTATCTCCGCAAAGGATGTCCGAGGCGCTGGTGCCAGAGTGCATCGTCAGCGCGAAAGCCGGAGGTGCGCATGTAGCGCGCGCGAGCTTCCTCAGGGTCTTCGTCAGGTACGGGAGCAGGTTCTGCTGCTGCTTCCTCTGCATCTTCTTCGACTGCCGTGGTGGTCAGCATCAGTGCCAGAAACTCTCTGTCGCGAATCTCAGAGAGTGGAATGTTGGTCCCAGGGATGGTTCCAGGGACGAAGGTGGGTTAACGCGGCTCAGGAGCAGGTCCGTAGACGGTGCGACGCGGGGTTGACGGCTCGTTGCCCCAATGGATGGTGTCCCATGGGTCGTGTTGCGGTGGATTGTCAGGGGGAGGTAGTGCGAGTGGAGCTCGGCGAGGGGGACGACCGAGGGGAACAACTGCATGTGTTGCCTCAGCTTCTCCTATTTCTTCTTTTCCCCCCCTTTGATCTTCGCGGGAAGTCCCCCAGCCACTGCTGTCGTCGCCAGGCGCAACGCCCCATCCACCACTTGCGCTTGCCCAGGTTCCACCGGTGTTGCTTGTTCCCCATCCGCCTGCGCTCCCCCACCTTCCTTCATTGGAGGCGCTTTCTTCTTCTTCAGCACCCCATGCGCCACAGGCGAAGGTCCCGCGTGCTTTGGCGAGGCTTTGTTGGCGAAGCTCCTCAGCTTCGCGGCGCGCCAGTTCTTCCTCCTGTTCCACGGTAAGCTTTGCTGTGGGGTCGCGCCAGTTCTTTAGAAATCCGTTGAGGGTGTAAGGGCGCGCGACTCCGCGCGTGTCAAAAGTTCCGCGGCGTTGTCCGCGCAGGATGCCTTCGAGCCGTTGAGAGGGTGGTCCGGCGTGTGGACTTTGGTCGGTGCCGAACACGCGCTGAGTGGTGACCTCGAGCTCGAGCTGAAACATTCCTTTTTCTGGTGGTGCGTGGCGCTCAGCTTCGGCGATGGCGGAAAGTCCGCGGCCGGCAATGGCGTTGGTTGACGCCGTCGGCGTGTGACAATCCCTGCAGATGCCGTTTGGGCCAGGGTCGTTCAGCGCCGTCTCACGAGGATGTGGGTGATGTGGCACCCATGGTCGTCCGTCAGGGTGCTTCCAATTCCTGCGGTGAATGTGCTGCGCAGTGGCACGAGATCAATTAACTCGTGCGAGTCGCCGCTGCAGTCGGGAATGTCGAAATCCAGTACGTATACTCCATTTTCGGAGTGTGCTCGTCCGATCTGCCTGCGGGGGAAAGTTATTGATTCGTAGTGAAGCAGAATGTCGTGCGTTGCGCGATCCGTGCTGAGTTCGATGCTGCAGTCCACGAGCTGTGCGGCGGAAAGAAGGTTGAAGCGCAGGTTCTGGACTATCAGCACATCGTTCAGCGTGATGTGCGTGCGGCTTCCGCGTGCTTTAAGCACGACGATCCCTTGCACGCTTGCGCGCAGGCGAGTGTTGTTAGCCACGGTGACGTAGGTGACTGTGGGGGTGGCGACGGCGTTGGATATGTAACGCTCAGAGCCCACAGTGTGCTGGCCGCAGCAGCTGTCCAGGTACCAGGTGTTGTAGCGCTTGTTGTCGTCACGTGCGAGCAGCGCCAGTCGCGGCGTGACGATGTGCGGAGTGTCAAACTTCAGAAATTGCTCGCGCGAGAGCCAATCAAGTGGCGCCACCCGCATGTCAGGTACGTGCGGGGGACTCTCAAACAGCCATCGTCGGTGAAGTCGTGGCGCGGACTGGACGGGTTGTTGTTGTTGAACGCGCCAATGGGGTGCGGTGCGGGCTCAGGTGAAGGTGAGCGCACGCGGCGACGACGCGATTCGCCTGCCCGTCATAGCCATGTTACTCATGACGTTGCGTACTGGGGCAGTCGATGGTGGCTGCTGCTGCTGATGCTGAACCGCGGGGTTCAGGTTGCGCGCGGGTGGGGGTTGATACCCCTGGGCTGGACGCACGTCGCCTCGTGCGTCTTGTCGGCCGGACCAGTTGCTCGGATTGGTCTGGCGAGGGCGTGATCGGTGCTTGCATCGATCCGCCAAATGCCCGAAGTTTCTGCAGATTTTGCAGTAGAGGCGCCTCGGCCGTCGCTCTTCGTTGTTGTCGGCGTAGAAGGCGAGCCGTTCGCGTTCTTATCGTGGCGCTGGTCGCTGCTGATCCATATCCCTTTGTTCGACGAGAAGGGTGACGCAAAGGGCGGCCTCCGAGATGACCCCCTGCTGTCGGAGAAGCGCCTTGCAGGGCCGCCACTCTGGGCCGAGCCCTTGAAGCACGATGTTGACGAAGATTTCTTCCGAAATCGAGCTTCCCAACTTCACGATTTGATCGCGAAGGCTCCGACAGCGATTGATGTAGCTATTGACCTTCTCCCCTGCGGTCATCTTGGTCTCCAGTAGCTGCTGGAGCAGCCGGCTCGAAGAGACGGAGTCCTTCGGCTGATACACACCGTTCAGGTGGCGCCAAGCGTCGAGGGCTGGAGCAGCCGATGTCTTGTACGATCGGATGTTCAGGTGCTCCGCCGGCGACATGTTGCGCAGGAGGATCCCGTACGCCATCAGGGACTCGTTGTAGTAGCGAGTCCTGGCGTCGTCTGTATCCTCAGCGGGTTCCGCGTAGCTCCCGTCGAAGTAATGAAAATGTGGGCGTTCAGCTGCAGGAGCTCTAGTTCGAAGCTCCAGGTATAGAAATCTCTGCCGTCAAAGCAGGTACTTGTCTTTATTTTTGATATGCTGAGAAACCTTGATTGTGATGACAAAATTGCCTCTTCACTGGGACGGGGAGCCTTGGGGGTTGAACCATTTGTGTCGAGGGAGAAAGTGTGCGGGGTGGTGTTCTGGCCAGTTGGGGCCGGTTGAGAAGGTTGCGAGGATGTTCCCGCGTCGCCGTTCCGCAATGTTTGGAGCCCTTGCTCCAAGCTGGTGAGTCGCTGAAGAAGTTGTGCGAGGACTTCGGTCCCGATCGTCGTCGTTTCCTCGCTTGTCGCAGCCGGGTTGGGTTGCGCTTCAGCCGTCAGATTGGTCTGACCACCAGATCCTCCGGCCATTCTCACACGTGATCGTGTGCCGGACGCCACTTTCCGAATGTCGCAATTTTCGGGAGTGGCAGTGCGAAGGATTCCCGAGCCGCTCTCATACCATGCTGCGATCAAAAGATGATCTCTGCCTGGACCTACTCGGGAAGGTTCGCAGACAGAGAAGTAGAGAGTTGGTGGGCCCTTGACCTCAATAGCAGAGTGAATGTAAAATGCTTGAGATGGATTAAAACATGCAATTACAACGATATAAATAAGAGTACAGGGGAATACGAAACGACCTAACTAGCCATGTACTCTAAGGGGTACATTCCCTTATTCAAATTCATTCCCAACCGTGCGGCGCGTACAGTTACGAAACTGTTCCTGCCAAAACCCTCCTGCCTGCAGCTGCCCGATGTCGTCTGCTTCCGACGGTCCAGATGCATCCTAACCGTCTGACGCTTCGAGTCAACTTTGACTCTTCGTGTTCGTTCTCGATACTGCATGCTTCCTTAGCTGCGGTCGGGAATGTAATGTTCTTCGTTCATTACTATTCGTAACAAAGGAGTGGCGCGTTGGTAGGAAACCTTCGGGAATGCTTATAATAACCTTTCGGCCCAACAGCGGTGGCGTTACGGAAGTGGTTCGGGGCGAAAACGTAGGCAAAAAACGTAGCTGATACAATGCACTCAAACATTTCCGCAAATGTGTGTCTAGAGTTAGGACGCGGTGAAAGTGACAAATTTGAAGGATTGTGAGAGAATATCGATTTTCACGATCGCTTTGGGGAATTGATCGGTGAAACGATGCACATCCGGCGTTGTAACGATTGGAAAAACTGTTGAGCGCTGTGTTCCATTCGCCGGGATCACTTTGGCGCGGAGAGGTTACCCGCTTTACAACAAATTCGTACAAGCTCGAGTCAGGGCCCAAAATAGGTTTTAGCTCACTCTTTCAAATCAGGGTGGCATCCCCTCCGTACCCTGACTGGTAGGGTAAAGTTTCGAGTACACTGATTGTAGCAGCCTAAAAGTTCAGGTACACTGATTTAGGCAGGGTAGTACATGGCATACACTGTTTCCTTCCTAAACATAAGTTTTAACTTCTGCAACAGTTACTTAGTCACTAAAGTGTTCTGCACTGCACCTACAAGCTTTACTACCAACCAAGTTAAATGAACCAAGCTACACAACACACTGGTCAATCAACATCTGCTGCACTAGCAACTGCCTCGTCTGTAAACTGCGCACTGCTGGCCTTCATGCCGGAGAAGTCTTTGGTGGATCGCCTGAGCTTCTCCCCGCGGAATATGGCGACCACCTCGTACCAGTCAATGTCGTACTGCAGGAGGGAGCACGGCATCAGGTGCTCAAGGCTTGTGTCGCCGAGGCTGCCGCGGTCCCACGTCTTGATCAGGTTCTGCTTGCTGAAGCCGCGCTCACATTCAACCGTGCTAAGTGGTAGCACGGCGACAGACTGCCACATCCGGACGATGTTGGGGAACAACGCACGCCACGCCTCGTCGCGCAGCATGTTCCCCAGCGCCTGATGAAACTCCTCGCCGTTGTGCTGGGAGAACATGGTCGAGGTAAACATCCAGAGCTCCTGGCCGGCACGCTTGTAGTCGAACCCTGGTAGTGCGGAAGGGGATGATCATTGGCATACGCTCACACATACGGGTAGGATTGGGAGGCATTAGTCCACAATACAGGGCCGGGTGATGAGTAGCAAATAGCGCGATCGGAAACAAGCTGGTGCAAAGCTGTTTACGCAAGTCAATGACCAATACCCCGCCCTTCTAACAAACACGCTTACCAGGCAGCTTGTGGTTGTACAGCTTGTGGAGCTGGCCAAGCCACTTCCTGAAGGACTCCAGGCGCTGTGTGTCGTCGGACACATACGACGCCATACGAAACAGCTTGGCGCCTTCGAGGAGGCTGAGGTCGCGCATGCGCCACTCCAGCTCCGAGTCCACCTTGCGGATGAACTTGAGTGAAAGCTCGAAGCAGGCGGTTACATCACCTTCTGTCTCATGGCCTGGCAGGGGGCGTTCGTGCAGAGCGAATTCGAAGGAGACGGCGTTGCCGTCCGCGTCCACGCCTTCCGCTTTCATCTGCCGCTTATCCATCTTCTGGTGGGCCTTGATGAAGTCTGGCAGCTGCATCTTCTCACCGCTGCCAAAAACGTGACCAGGGGACCTGTCGAAGTAGCGCGTCTTCAGGCGCATCCGCGTCTGTTGTACAAGGTGCGCCACGAGGGTGACGTCCACCTGCACACACAAAAGACATGCGGTCAGAAAGAGCATTGTGGGCGTACGTGTAAATACAACTGTGCTTGTTAGCACGTTACCTGACGTTGCTGAAAGCGCAGATTTAGCTGGTTGAGCTCCCAGAGCACATCCGCGAGGAAGCGGATGAGCCAGCGGAACTTGAACGAGGTGACTACCTCGTACAAGTCCTTCTTGTAGTCCTTCAGCACGACGATGGCGGCAGGCAGAACGTCTAGGAAGCGCTGGACCGCCTCGCCACGGGAGAGCCAGCGCACATCGTTTATGCCCTGCGCCTCCAGATTCGTCTGGCAGTAGACGCGCTGGAGATTTTGAAACTTGGTGTAGTCCACGCTGCTGCGGCCGATGTGCTCGGAGAAGGCACGCACCACGTCGTCCACCATGCCGAGCTCGGGGACTGCCTCCGCCGCAACCTTAGCAGCCAATGCCTCCCTGCGCATTCAACATAAGCATGTTAGTAAGGTTTGCGCGTCACTGATCCGGTGCTGGAAAACACTCAGACTCCAACATGCGTACCTGTGAGCGACGCAGTGAGTTGAAGCCAGGTGTGGTATGCGCAGTCGCAGCCTCGCGACTAGACCGTTGTTCTTGCCGGTCATGACACTCGCCCCGTCTGTAGATATTCCAGAAATCCTCTGGAGATCCAACCCGATTCCTGTAAGGTACTGCACAACAGCAGAGGTTAGGGAGGCCGCATCGGCACGGTCCACGGTAATGAGAGTTAAAAACTCCGTTACCAGAGTTACCCCTTTGAAGAACGTCGCATACAGTATCAGGTGCTTGCCATTCACCCGGTCGGTGCTCTCATCCAGAAGAATCCCTATGTATGGGGATTCCAGCAGGTGGCCACGTTGAGTCTCTTGAAGGTAAGTGGCGGTTGCGCGCAGCATCTCTTTGAATCCGTAGCTGCGAGGACAACACACATGGCACACGAACACAAGTAGCATTAGCATCTGATCAGCTTGAGTCGCGGCCCAAACACAAGCGCCACGAAATCGCACTTACTCGGTGTAGTAGGCGCCGTACCCTCCAGACGGTGGAAGGTCCAGCAGTCCTTCCTTAGCAAGAAACCAGCACAAGGGAACAAACATGGCTATTGGCGCGTCAGCCTTGCAGATGAACAGCGCGATGTGGAGGCAGCGGATGATGTGCCGTGTAGCTGCATCAGTGCTCTGCCACGTTGTTAGTGTGGCTTGCTTCGCCTTCTCCGCGTCTGCTTTGGCCTCGTTGTCCAAGGCCTGCTTGTGGGCTCTGCTTGATGTGTGCGCGCGGATGCTCCCTAGCTGCATGTCTCGCGCACCCTCACCTCTGACGCCGTAGGCAGTGTGCGCGTTCGGATCCCCGTGCTTGATGCAGATGGCACATCTCAGTGAAGGCCTGCCGTTAGTCATGCGCATTAAGCGCAACCAACTGAATTTCTTTGACCATTGCGAATCGAAAGTCGTTTTTACCAACTCATACTCAGCCTCTGCAGAAGCGGTAGGAGGCTTCGGCTGAGCAGGAGCAGCACGGCGTGGCGGTGATGCCGCTTGTCGTGGAGGAGGGGCGCCCCAGAGCCTCTGCTGCTTGTATGTCACGCCGACACGCTGTCGCTTCAAGGGCGCGGAGCTAATTGTGGACGGGGCTGCAGTGGCCGGCTTCGACGGGCCTTCGCCGCCATCGGGAACAAGCTCGAGAGACGGGTGTGGCTCCCGGGACTTTGGCGAGGCCGAACGCTCGCACGGGAAAACGGTGCCGACAAGACATTCAGGGGATGGCTCACGCGCAGGCTGAGAGATAGGGACGCTATAGTTTTCAGCCAGCCGAGGTAACACACCGAGAACGGAGAGACCGTTCCTGGTGCTACCAGGCGGATCAGGCTCAGATGCAGGCATTCGGTAGAACAAACGAGAGGGAAACGAGAGAATGGCCAGAGCCTGAGAGACCCCTCGGGAATCACAAAGCCCAAGGCGCCTCAGGCCGCAAGGTTCCCTCGCTGGTAGGGAACTGCATGGCAATGGCTGCAAGGCCACAGTGACTGCCAGGTGGTGGAAACGACAGCACGTACCCCACCTGGCGCGCAATTTAGCTCCGTTGGCAGTGCGCGATGTTGCGTGACGCACGGTAACTGGGTGCGTTGGCTTCAATGTTGCTCAACGGACCAATCGTAGCTGTGCGGTGCCATCCGCATTGAATGTACGTTGGCGCGCCTGTGGGTGTATCCAACAAATGGTCCAGTGGGACCGTGGAGGAATGCGGACTGTGGCGGAATCCGCGGTATAGGAAAGTTTCGGTAAAAGGGTAGTTGAACCTCTACCCTGATACAGTCAGTGTAATTGGAAAAGCTTCAAGAGTACTTTTACGCGTATTCTGATTGCACTAGGGTAAAAATTTGCATACCCTGATTCGAAAAGGGTAACTGCCAAAAAGAGGCCTATGAGCAGGGCAAAAAGGGTAAAATACCCTTGAAATTTGGGGCCTGACTGTTACGTCGCAAGCACTTGGATCAGTCATTACTGTAATGCTCGGTTCGTCGGCATTTGCTTCCCAGCGAAGCCGCGAATGTTAGTGTATTTTGTCTAAAATTGTCACTGTAGCTGGGTTACTTGTCGGGTAACCGTTTCACAGATCGATCGCGACAGACGATCGATCGTCTACTTTCACCGCGTCCTTAGGGTGAATGTTCCTTTCACTCCCTATGATTCCAATGATTCGCAAATTTACCATGTACAACCTCTCGAGACCGAACTCCTTTTGGCGCATAGAAAGAGCGTGGTACCGCGTGCGAAAGTTCGTTCTTGCGACGACTCTCGCGCGAGCACACGAGACGTACGATCTCGTTTTCTGCTGAACGAACTCAATTACGACTACTGACGAGAAATATATCAAGCCCACAATCAACCTTCGTTTGGTTCGAATCATCAAGCGGCAAGATGGTGCTACGCCCTGATTTCCGTACTTCTCTTTGTGTCAGATCTCCGTGACGACCAAATTCTACCACTCGCCCAGGCTCTGTGTGACAGGCAATTCCCTCCGACTATTTCTCTTCTCATGGTATTCCCTCTCGCCTAAGCCGCAGCGTCGGCCGTTTGCGCGCCAAGACCATTCCCGTGATCCGGCTCACCACGGTCCCATCGTGCGCCGCCTTCGCCCGCCGCGCAAAGTGTGTGCGCTTGACCGCCGCGCACCTCGACACACCTCGATCGCTCGCACGTCGATCGCACGCACGTCGATCGCTCGCACGTCGATCGCACGCACGTCGATCGCACGCACCTCCTGCGACGTGTAGCTGCTTGTAAGTCCCGTTTTCCCCCTCCGCCCCTCTCGGCGCACTCGCCTCTCCACACACTCGCCTCTCCACACACTTGCCTCTCCTCGCCCTCATCTCTCCGCGCCATCATCTCTCCGCGCCCTCATCTCTCCGCGCTCTCATCTCTCCGCGCCCTCATCTCTCCGCGCCCTCATCTCTCCGCGCCCTCATCTCTCCGCGACCTCATCTCTCCGCGCCCTCATCTCTCCGCGCCCTCATCTCTCCGCACCCTCGCCTCTCTCGTTCGCCTGTCCCCTCTTGCCTCCCTTTCCCCCCTACCCCGTTTCTCCCACCACCTCTCCTCAATACCTTTCCTCCTTTTCTTCCTCGTTCCTGCTCTACCTTTTCCTCCTTCCCATCCACCGCGCATCTCGCCCTCCCTCCCCCTCCCTGCCCCCGACAACACTCCCTCCCATCCGTGCCCCACAACTCTTCCCTGCCTTACCGCTCTGTGGGACCGCCTCATGCCTTCCTCCTGCCGCGCTTCTCGGATGCTTTTTCGCCCCACCACTCTCTATCTGCCCCTCTCCACCTGCCCATCCCACGCTGCCTCTTCTTCCCCCCCTGCCTTCCCTTCGTACTTCCCTTCCCCCCCCCCCCCCCCGCTGCTCCTCCCCCTTACCCCCCACTCCTCTCCCCTGCCGTTCTCCCTTCACCTGTCCGTGTCATGGTGCCGTCTGCAGCAGCACCCTTGGTGGGGCCAGAGTCAGGGCCAGCCACGTGTCAGGGCCAGCCACGTGTCAGGGCCAGCCACGTGTCAGGGCCAGCCACGTGTCAGGCCAGCCACGTGTCAGGCCAGCCACGTGTAAGGGCCAGCCACGTGTCCACCAAGCGCCATATCGTTAATCTTCCCTCCCTAACTTCTCCCCCCCCCTCCCCTCCTCTCTTCATCCTGCCTCCACCACAGGGGACCGTGCACGGCTGGTGGGCGGGAGGTCACTTGAGTGCATTCGACGTTTGTGTCGACTCGAACAACGTGTGGTGTGGCGCCACACGCGGCACTAGCAGCATGCAGCCTCAGGTGCGGTACTGGCAGCATGCAGCCTCAGGTGCGGCACTCTGTGGTTGCATGTAACATGCGCATTGGATTTGGGCTATGGGGTAGGGGTGAGTGAGAGTGATGGCGTACCATCTAAGGGGTCTCTCTCTGTGTCCGTCCATGTGAGCAGGCAGAAGGACCCAAGTACGCCCATCCGCAGGTGGTCTTCTTCACCTGCTTCTTCAAGGTCAGACGCTCACCCTTTCCCACATGCATGCATGCATGCGCCATGCACTCACTCACTCACACATGCATACATGCGTCATGCTCTCACTCACTCACTCATGGGTACATGCGCCATGCACTCACTTACCCGCACTGCACACCACATCCTCACATCACCTGCCTCTTCAAGGCCATGCACTCTCCCGCTCTCTCACTCCCACTGCATGCATACCACATCCTCACGGACAGATAAACGCTTACACTATGCATGAACGCAGACCTGCATAAATGTGCATGCCACTTCCTCACATTGCATGATAATATACCACGTTCGACCGTGCCCCATATCGCCACCCCTCTTTCCGCTCCTCACCGCTCTCGCCATGATTTCCTATTCCTGCAGCTGGTTCACAAGCAGCTTCGTGATGGGCTTCACGCTACCCACCAGGCGGCAGCTCTGTGGTTATACACATGCTGAGCAGCTCTTCACTCTTCTCTTCCTCTTCCCGCCAGGCACCAGCACTCCTTCATCTCAACTCCACACAGCACCCCGCCGCCCTACATCACAGGCAGCCGCACTGGGCTTCTACCTGCTGGGAAGCTGGTGTGTGTGCTGCTCATCGCTCTCGACTTTTCCTCCCGGCCACCCACAGGCAGCCGCATTGGGCTTCTACCTGCTGGGCAGCTGGTTCACGAGCAGCTTTGTGATTGACTTCGTGGTGTGCGTGCTGCTCATCGCGCTCGACTTCTGGGTGGTGAAGAACGTGAGCGGCCGCATCCTCGTGGGGCTGCGCTGGTGGAACGAGACTGATGAGTCGGGGGAGACGCTCTGGCACTTCGAGTCGCTCGACCAGGCGGTGGGTGGAGTGCGGTGGGGAGTGGTGGGTAGTGCTAGAGGTGGTGGGACTGGTGGGAGTGGTGGGAGCGGTGGGGGTGGTGGGTTGGTGGGGTGGTGGGGATGGTGGGGATGGTGGGGCATGAATGGCTGGACCAGGTGGTGTGGAGCATAGTGGGGAGTGGTGAGGAGTGGTGGGGGATGGTGGGGCAATGGTCCTTTCCCTCTTCTCAGGCTAGACCAGGCAGTGACTGGGGCATGGTGCGAGGCGGCATGTGCAAAATCGTGGGAGGTGGTGGGCGTGATCGTTCTTTCTGCTCATGCTCTTGGTGTTTTCTTTTTGTGCCCTTTATCCTGTCCTTTCTCTCGTCTCTCTACCTTTTTCCCCCCTAACTATTTTTCACTCTCATCGCTCTTCCTTTCCTTTCCCCTTCATCCCTCTACCATCTCTCCACGCTCTTTCTCTCTCCATGCTCTATTTCTCTCTCACCTCACTCCAACTTCTCTGTCGCTCTACCTTGCACTTCCCTCACTACTTCCCTCACTCTAACTGTGTCTCCCGTCCCTCGCATCCCTTTCATTTCACTCCTCACATGCACCGCACGGCAGTCGTTGGACCAGCTGAGCAAGACTGACGCATGGGTCTTCTGGTGGACACTCTACTGCACGGTATGGTAACGCGGTTACACACACTCTACTGCACGGTATGGTAACGCGGTTACACACACTCTACTGCACGGTATGGTAACGCGGTTACACACACTCTACTGCACGGTATGGTAACGCGGTTACACACACTCTACTGCACGGTATGGTAATGCGGTTACACACACTCTACTGCACAGTATGGTAACGCGGTTACACAACCTGCGCCGTGGTACTGTAGTATTGTGATCACACATCCTCTACGTCGCATCGTGGCCTTTTTTTCTCACGTTCATTCTGAATCCAAGTCATCCTTACTTGCTCCACAGTGTCCATCCACCTCATTCCTCATGTGGTCTCATCCATCTGTGCTTGCGTGTTGAACTACATGTGTGCATCTGTGAGTGTGTGCATGCATGTGTTTGGCCACATGGATGACAACATGTTGGATATATACGTGCCTGAGGTTGTGCGCACATGTGACTGTGAATACATGTGACTGTGAATACATGTGACTGAATACATGTGACTGTGAATACATGTGACTGTGCTTACATGTGACTGTACACGCATGTGACTGCCCTCCTGCCTGCCTGCACATTCACAGCCAGCACTATGGCTGGGGCTGGGCCTCATCCAGGTCATCCGGCTGAGCTTCGACTATCTGCTCATTGTCATCGTGGCTCTCGTGCTCGGCGCCGCCAACATCTACGGCTACACCAAGTGCCGCCGAGGTGCCCCCTCCTCCCCCCCCCCCCCTCCCCTCCTATACTCTCCCCTTTGCTCTCCCCGCCCGTGCTCTCTCCCTTGCTCTCCCACCCCTTGCTCTCCCCGCCCGTGCTCTCTCCCTTGCTCTCCCCTCTTCTACCCTTCCCATTGCTCTATCGTGCAGTTGCGCGTGTGTATCCATTTTTCACGAGCACGTGAAATAATATATTTGAATGCGTGTGTGTGGTACGCCCTTATGCTTATACTTGTGCATGTGCATGTGCATGTGTATGTGCATGTGTATTTGTATGTTCATGTGTATGTGCATGTGCATGTGCATGTGCATCTGCTTATGCACTGTACGTGTTCGTGTATGTGTTCGTGTTCGTGTATGTGTATGCGTATGTGTGGCTTTGTATGAACATGCACAGATGCCAAGAAGCAGATCCAACAGTTTGCAGCACAGACCATGGCACAGAATTTCGCCTCCACTCTCACCTCTGCCCTTGCGGTCTGAATACCTCCTAATGAAGTGCAACACAGGGCCGTAACACTCTAGTAGAAAGGAAGTCCATCTGAGCATGGGATTTGGTTGCATGCTTCTTGATTATTGAAAGTCTTCTTCATATGGATGTTTTTGGCTTAACACTGGACTGTCTCTATCTAGTAGGACGTGAGGGTGCGCATGCAGGAAATGTTTTGGCAGCTTGCTCAGTATTCGTCTTTCTTATGATATTCGTTTTTTGGTATTTTCTAAGAAAACTGAACTAGGGATGTTTCTCTGACTATAGCGAGGTTCTTTGTTTAGAAATACTTGGGCGCTGAAAATGCAAGCCTCCTCGAAGCGCACGGCCTTCGCGGTTCGTCAATTTCTAGAAGAGCACATTTCGAAAGTGCCCTGGCGGAGCAACTGCTCTGCGAATTTGTTTCGAAAGCTCCGTCATCCATCGGATGAAGCTGATGATGTTGAAGCATTTATTCTCTTCGTCTAGCCCAATTCGACAGGAATGCTGAGCAAAAAGAGACGACCAAAGGGCTCCATCATGACGGAGCGTCGTCTCTTCAGTGAGCGTATGCTATGGATCCTGCCTGTGCTAGTCTACGCAACCTCCGCTGCTGATTGTGTTGCTGCCGCCAGACCTTGGCCGTCAAGAATTGCCCCTGTTACCACGGTTGGAAATAGTAGTCGCTTTCAATGGCTGTCTAGCGCCAATGCGCCTCGTGTCATCTTCTCACGTACTTCGAGGTACGCTTCTCTGGAACGGAGCCCTATTCTTTGTCACAGCACGTCGTTCCTTCATTTCTCGTTCAAACAGGCACTACAAATTACAACATACAAAAACTGATGCTAATTCGAATCTAATCCCATAATCTTGCGTTTGACAGGAAGCAGGCTTTCAACTACTGGAGCTATCTCTCTGGAGCCGCCCCCGCGCTGCTGCGCGAGATGCAGGCGGAGATGTTCTCGACAGCAGCGGCCCTGGGGCTCGTCAGTAACGGCGAAAGGGGCAACTCTGGTAACCTGGACCTTTCACGAAACGCGCAGAGTCAGTTCAACACGGCCGTGCCATCTTTTGGTATTCCTGGTCTTGCCCTGCTGGGTCGACGACTGCTCGATCGCCATGACCATTTGCGAAGTAAGAATTCAAGAAGATTGAATATACCTTTTAGAGTACTACCGCTACCACCATGATGAATTTGTTCTAACTAAGCTGCACAAAACCCTCTCCCTTCTCAACCATCTGGCGTGCAGGGAAGCTTGAGTCCCTGCGGATCGCTTCAGCCCTCCAAGTGGTCACGCGCGTGTTCGACAGCAGCAGCGGCAGCAGCCGCAAGCAGGTGGGACCGAACGCGGGCATGGGCGCGTACGCGCAGAGCGGCAACATCGGCAGCATCAACAACCAGAACACCGTCAACGACCAATCCGCGGACGCCACCAAAACTGGCCCTGGAACTCCCGGCGTCATCGCGACGCCGTACTCGCAATACCAGCGGCGCGGGGCGACAGCGTACCAGACCAACACGCAGTCGCAGACGGCGACGACCAATGGCATCACGCCAACGTACCAGTTCGGGTCCACGTCAGCGACCAACACGATCACGGCCGTAGGCGGGGGCGCCGGGTACGGCGGGTTGGGAGCTCTTGCGGGGGGCACGGGGGCGGCGCTTGGCTCGCTGAGCAGCGCGGGGGTGCCGTTTGCGACGGTGCTCATGTCGACGAATCCGACTGGCGATCCTGTTGGCACAGGGGTGCGGTGCGTGAGCCAGTTTGCCGGCGGCGGGTGCAGTGAGGAGGGGTTTCTGCCCGCTGCTCATGCGAGCGCGAGGCCCATCGAGGTGATCTCTGAGCTTGGACCAGCAAGGGCGTAGTAGGAGATCAGTGTTGCAATGCAGGAGTGATTCAGTAGGCTGTACAGTATGATGCCGTTGTATGGATGGTCTGTGTAGTCGAGATCTAAATGCGAATATAAAGTACCTACTTATTAAATGTTATCCACCCGAAGGATGCCTTTGCGCTGCTTTGCTAATGGCACGACGAACCGCACGGCTGGTCAGGACGGTTCCCGGTTATCACCTCGTCGCTGTCGCCATAGCCCTCCCCAGTCGTCGCTTGCACCAGCGCAAACTGGGACTGCGCAAGGCTCGCCTCTAGTGCGGCGCTCTGCGACCGAGAAGCCGCGAGCTTCCGCTGCGACTGAACGAGCTCGCCTGAAAGAATGGCGACTTTCGCCTCGAGAGCCGCGATTGCTCGCCTGCTCGCAGTCGCTTCGTCCAAAGCCGACTGCACCTTGGCGTGCAACGCCGGCGCGATGTGTTCGTGTTGCCACTGTGCGACGGAAGGCGACTGCCTTGCGACGGATGCGAAAGCGTGACTCTCGATACCATTGCAGCCCCAGGGTTGCTGGCTCTGCATGACGAATTGCTCCTGTGCCGCCGCTTGGTGTTGTTGCCGCGCCTGCTGCTGCTGCTGCAGCAGTTCCAAAAGCGCAAGCATTTGTGGGTGATTCGTCCCCTGTCGCGCGTCGACGCCGCACGAAGGAGCTCGCGAACGGGACGCAGGCGACCACTGCCATTGCGGTAACCCCATCGCCGTGTTCGCGGCGTCGATTGTGAGGCTTCCTTCCGACGCCATCAGCGGCGACGACGACCGTCGCACAAGCTCGCTGGGCGCACACGCATCGACGGAGAAAGACTGGCGCAGGCTAGTAGACGCGTCGGCGCCGACCGAAGCCGCCAATCCGCAGCCGCAATATCGGTCTTGAGCGGCGTTAGCAAGGGTGCACTGAACGGCGGGAGCGCCGTGCGTCGCTGGTGAATCCTGTGTTGGCAAGACGAAGGACGATAGATACGACTCTAGCCGCTGCCTCTTGGTCAGATTAGGCGGGCTCACGAGCAGCGGCTCTGCCGCGCTTGAGGCGAGAGTAGACTCGCGTAGCGCGGCCGCTCGGGCCGCTTGGGCCGCTTGGGTTGCTTGAGCCGCTTGGGCCGCCTGTAACCGCTGCTGCTGCTGCTGCAGGCGAGCGACGAGCAGTCGCTGAAGCTGCTCGCGTAGAACGTCGCTGGCGGCTAAGGCAACTAAGGGGCTCGGCGAGGCCGGCGATACCTCTCGACCTCGCTTTTGGCCAGAAGCAATGGCTGAGCCTGCGAGCGCCATGATTGATAATATTGATTGTGCGTAGAGAACGAGCGTTGCTCGCGGTATCGTTGGAACAAGTCGGGTGGTTTGCAAGAAATTCTTGGTATGAGTCGACAAGCTATTTCAACGGTAAGCTAATGCGCCCATTGGGATCTACGGGAGGCGGATTCTATGCAAGGAAGCCCAGTAGCAACCGAGAAAGATTTTAGCAGCTAGTAGCGGTGGTGACACAGGGTGGTATGATGGTCTGCATTGGAATCAGCATCCGGACCTGAGGCGCCAAGCTTGATGTATGATGGGAGTACACGCATGGTGCGTTGGTGTGTGGGACCTAGCGCCTGATGTAGAAAGATGCTGTTGGCTTGGGATACACGCATCAAGAATCCAGATTTCCATTCAGTGCGGTGGAACATGGTTATGCTCGCTTAAGACGCGGTTGCACATGGTAATGAGGAAGGTGGGGAAATGATTTTGTGAGCTGAAAAGCGTGTCTTGTCCTCAGGTAGAGCGGAAACAGGTACAATGGGTCGCTCTGTTCTCAAGGCCCATCTCTGGCTGTGGTCACGCTGTGCAAGGGCGTGTCCAAAGTGAAGCTTCGAATGGATGACGCTGGATGTCGGTAAATGTCAACCCTCGGATCAAAAGTTCCAACCGTCAGGATTTGCCGACATCGGATGACGCTGGAAGTCACGTTCACTTCGGACCTGCCCTAAGCTAAAATTCCTACAAATTACTTAGAAGTGGCTGCGGATAAATATACTACCCTTCTATATCCGGCAACCTAATGGTATTAACAATATTAGGTCCAGAAATACACTCGCTAATTCAGGGCTAGTTCGCTTCGCTTGTATACTGTACTAGACAAATCCCTTTCGAAATGGCTAACGCACTCATGAAATGGAATCATGACGTCCCCGGTGGGACGGCCAGCGTGGACAGATTTTCATCTCTGTCGAAAGCCGCCAGGCCGAGCTAGGGTTGAGCAAAGGCCGAACTCGAACAGGTTCGAGTTCGTCCCTGGTCGAACAGCTCGAACAGCCGAACCGAACACTGTTCGGTTCGGCGAACGATTTAGGCCGCCTATGGTGTTCGATGTTCGGCCCAAGGGGCGAACATTTTGAGCACGGAGGCGAACTCGAACATGTTCGACCCGAACATGTTCGAGTTCGCCTTTAATCACGTTCACTATAATCACACCTGTCAGAAAGGGTTTTTTTCGGGCCAGAGAGATAAACAAAGGGTTCGCATGGTGCCCCAGTGTTCCTGCAACCGACCCAGTGCTACAAACAACATCCCATTGTCTAACAAGAGTTATATAATGTATAAAAACCCTACGCTAACGCCGCGCCACTGCTACTACCAACAGCAGGCTCCACCCCAGTCGCTGTGTCATCAGCATCCCCCTCACTCTCCCCCTCCTCCTCCTCCTCCTCCTCCTCCTCCTCCTCATCCTCCTCCTCCTCCTCCTCCTCCTCCTCCTCCTCCTCCTCCTCCTCCTCCTCCTCCTCCTCCTCCTCGTCATCGTCCTCCGCCCCCTCGCCCTCAATGGCAATCTCTGGCGGTGCGACGCCCCTCTGTCGGCGGCCCTCGCCTATCCTCTGGCCGGGGTGTGAGGTGTACCAGGATCGGAGAACCATGATAGCTCGTGTTCTCTGGGAGGCCAGGCGGTGCCGCTTCCAGGAAATGACGTTGCGGCCAAGGGAGAACACCCGCTCGCTCGATGCGGACGTGGCAGGGATCGCGAGATAGTCTCGGGCCATGCGCCTGAGCGTCTGCATGTTGGTGGCGGTGCGCCAGTACTCCAGAGCCGTCACGTCCTCCCGCACCCGCTCCGACAGGTACCTGCTAACCTCGTCATCCTGTAGCATCCCACCCCTCCCCGCCTGCTGGCTCGCTGAGAGACGCGCTGCAAGGCGACGGCGACTAGGGATGTACTGCGCATCCTCGTCGTCATCCGCTGCGTCACCCTCCTCCTCCTCCATCACGGTGGCAAGTGGGGGCGCCCGGGGGGCAAGCGCTGCAGCCCGGGCCTGGTACTCGGCCACGCGATCGCGTACCAGCTGGACCACCTCGCTAGAAGTGGGACGCGGCCTCACCCTCGGCTCGGTCTCGGGATGCTGCGACTCCCAGTGCTCGTCATCAAACCACGCCGCCTTCATGGACGGATCCAAGAAGGTGGCGATCCACAGCTCGTTGGAGGACATGTACGCGTACTTCTTCAAGACCCCCAGCGCCGCCTCGATCATCGGCTTCAGCGCAGCCGATGGCCCCTTCGCAAGGCGCGCCTCCAAAGCGTCGATCAGGCCGTTGTAGTACGGCAACACCATCGACACTGTAGGGTACGCCGCCCCCTCCGCTACCTTCGAGACTCTGGCGAATGGACTGAGGAGTGCCTTGACAGCATGCAGAGTGTCCCAATCTGCGTCTGTCAGGCGCAAGCTCTCAACCTTCTTCTTGTCAGTCGCCGACAAGCCCTGTAGGTTTGTGGGTTTGGATAGGCATGGTTGACACAAGGGAACTTAGGTTAGAGAGGGTGGCGTGTGGTTGTAAAACGCACAACAAACATGACCACACACAGTGTTGTCAGTGCTTTGTCCAGGTGGTAAGGACTGCCAGCACACGTATCCCCCGCACACACACAACCCCGGTCGCGAGAACCCGTCACACACACACACCGCTGTCTGGGCAAAGAAGACGTTGATAGGTTCCTGCAGAACCCCGGCTCGCTCGACCATGTCGTGTGTCGAGCCCCAGCGCGTGGGAGAGTCCTGCACCAGCTTCAGTGCCGGCTTCGGTTTGGCGGGGTTGGCCTGCGCGTTCAAGGTCCGTTGCAGGCCCAGGAACTTCCCTGAGCGCTGCGGCGAGAAGCCCACCCACGACGCCATCTCCCTCAGGATCTTCAGCAGCTTGCGGATGGCGGCTACTGCGAGAGCTGCCTTCACGGCAAGGTTGATCACATGTGCCAGGCAGCTGCACACGCAAAACAGCATGAAAGACAGACAAAAGGGGAAGGGTGAGAGGGTCGGGTCAAAGCAAGCCATGAGGACATACGTTTAGGGACACACCAAAAAAGTCGCAACTAGGCACGCCCGCAGCCCACACGCTCTCTCGCACACACACTCACCGGAAGTGCATGCGCTCGGTGAAGAAGCACCTCCCACCACCCTCCTCCGACAGCCGCCTGAAGGCAGCAATGTTGCTGGAGGCGTTGTCTGACGTCAACCCAAGACAACGCCCCTCCAACTTCCACTGCACCACTGTCTCCTCAACCACCTTCGCAATCTCCTTGCCTCCATGCTGCCCGAGCATCTCACGGAACTCGAGCACCATCGTGCGCAGCTGGAAGGCCTCGTCTATCCAGTGGCCGGTCACCACCAGCCATGCTCTGTTGTTGGGTGCCGTCCATATGTCTATGGTAATCGACACCTTGCACCCCAGCTCCCCCTCCTTCGCCAGCATCTCCGCGATGGCGGACTGGAGAGCGGCCGCCGCAAAGACAACGGTGTCGCGGGAGACCGTCCAACGGGAGGGGATGAAGTTCTTCTGCGCGCAGTTGCGATTTAGCAGGATCAGAAGCTCCCGAAACTGGAAGGGGGGGTGGAGACAAGGGGAGGGGAGAAAGGGGCGTCAAGCATTAAGTGATGGGCGGGAGACCTGCAGGCACAGTATAACAATCGAGCGCAATAAATGGAATAGCAAAGCAAACTTTCACCCTTTCCCTAACCCTCCCACAACACCCCATGTGACAGGGCACTTACAGCCTCGGCCTCCACGATGCGGAAGGGGAGGTCGCAGGTGACCATTAGCTTGGCGATTGCCCGTCGGAGCTCCCCCTGTGACAGCTTCGTTGTCATAAACCGCTCAATCCCGCCCCCCTTCTTATCTCCACCTGCTGCCTGCGGTGTCTTGGTCGCGAGATGAGGCCACGTTTTGGCATGCGGGTAAGCTTCGACGTAGCCATCTGGAACACCTTTGTAACCCCCGCGTGGAAACGTCTCGCCTGGCAACTGAATGGACGGGGTGTGGTAACGGTGATGCCACACAAGCATATGCGCTGTATGGTGGCTCGCGAAGTGCCGCTCGCCGGGAGTGGTTGTGGACTGCTTCCACGAGATCTTGTCAGTGCAAATCTTGCACTGACGCTTCTCGTCTGCATCCTTCGGTCCGAACATCATAACCTGCCACCCCGGTTTCCTGCTACCCGTCCCCTTGCTACTTTCTGACTCTCCATCCTCGTCTAGGAACTCCGGTACGATCACGCCCTCACCCAACGGCTCCCCTGTGAACGTAGCGGGGTACGCCCGCTCCCTCAACTTGTTCACCCTCTTCCCCCGCCTTGGCGGCCTAATGGTCGCGGCCTTTTTCTCCACAGCAACCCCCACGCTCCCACCCCCTTCACGCATATGGTGTGAGCCCGCCTCCGTTGCCGCCTCTCCACCACCCTCTCCCACCTCCTCTTCCCGCCCCTCTGGCTCCAACCCATCCATCTCGTGGTCTTCATCATCCTCTCCCCCCTCCCCACCGCCATCCGTCTCTGGGTCCCACCCTGCCTCACTGTCATCCCCACTCCCCTCATCGTCCTCATCGTCATCGCCATCACCCTCCTCCTCCTCCTCCTCATCCTCCTCCCCACTGCCACTCTCCGGCTGTGTCTTCCCCTTAGCAGGGGGTCGAGGGCCGTCGTAGCGGAAAGTGTGACGTGATGTCGGCGTCGCCAAGGAAAGCAACCCTCCCACAAAGCATGCGCCGGCTCCTCCAGGGCCATCCCCTACCCGCCCCTCCATAGGACGTGGTGGAGATCCTGGTACGCTGCTACCAGCGCCACCTGGACCTCGTGCTACAGCTCCACCTCGTCCAGAAGCCATATCTCCGCCCTAGGCTCAAAAACCCTAAACCCCAGGCTGAGGCAACGGGCGGTTTTGGCGGGTAGTAGCACGGACGCGAACGTACTGAACTTCGTGTGGCCTTCTTAGATTGAGTGATTTGTACCGTACGGCTCAGATTATACCACGTGTTGCTTGAAGATCTTGCCACAAGAACAACTTGAAACCTAGCCTAGACTATGTAGACTCTACCAACGAAACCCTAGTTTAGATCTCTCGAGGATTAGTTGTGACGGAGAGCTAAGGCCACAACTCCAAGAATGCAAGGGTGGTGGGGTGGGGGTGTGTGGTAGTAGGGTGGCTAAGCTAAAGAAACGCGATTGAGTTTGAGCTAGCAAAAATAGCCCAAACTCAGATCGGCCGCGACCTAAAATTGGTCGCGGCCGAAATTGACGCGAACACCTTGGTGTTCGCGTAGCCCCCGAGTCGAACACGAACAAGTTCGTGTTCGACTTTGGGGGCTTTCTTGACTGAGGCGAACACCGAACATGTTCGGCCGAACACCGAACATGTTCGGGCCGAACAATTTAGGCAAAAAAAAGGCCTGTTCGGTTCGCCTCGAACATGTTCGAGGCGAACCGAACAGGCGTTCGGATTTTTGCTCAACCCTAGGCCGAGCTGCTGCCTACAGAAATCTCGCAACGGTGAGCGGATGAAACGCGGACGTACCGAGCCGAGTTCAGGCGAACTAGAATGTACAGTCGGAAAACAAAATCAAACCCTGTCGATTTCCCAACGGTCAGGTTACCCTTCCCTCTGTATGGCGACAAGTCCACCCCTTGCACCGTCGATTTTCGAGATAGGCAAGTTTTCGCCATTCCTAAGCCCTGGAGCGCCCAAGATCCCCTTTCCATACCCCACACAGGCAGACGCCCTCAAGGCTGGCTTTTTGCTTCCCCACAACATTTTGCAACTGCCTAGAAGAGGAAGATTCTCGTCGCATTTGCAAGAGGTGCGTACGAATGAGCTGTCGCAGCGAGCCATTGTCGTAAGCGCCGTTTGTCCTTCCGTACCACAGGGTGGTGCCCTCACTCCAGCCCGCCAATTTGGTCCTAAAAACTTCAGGTTCAAGCAGGCGCGGGAGGAGATTGCGTCGGTCGGTTGCTTCTGGCAAGAAACTTGGATTGGTGTGTGGTGGTTCGATGGCTTGCAACTGTCGGGCAGTTTCTGCCAACAGGTAGATTCTGTTACAGTGAATTTCCTCAACCCACAGCGATGAGCATTTGGTGCACGCGCAACGTCGCATCTGTCAACAGGCGATGAGGGCGACTCTCCAAGCTGTCAAATTGCGATGCAAGTCTACTTCGAGCGACAGGTACACGTACAGCGGATACTCATTCTACACACAAGGTTTCCGGGACGAAAACGACTGCGGATGTATCTACGTCTGTTAATGTATTTACACCCGAAAAGGGCAAGCAAGCAAGCAAACAAACAAACAAATAAACAAACAAACAAAGAAACAAACAAACAAACAAACAAATAAACAAACAAACAAACAAACAAACGCAAACCAGGCTGTCGGGAAGCATGAACATTAAGCGTGTTTTAAAAATTTGGCAACCTTCACCCGTGTGATCGCTGTCAAAAGTATAGTATACCGGTAACTGTGAAAGGAAAGTGGGAATGTTGTAGTAACTCTGTGAACATTTGTGCTTATGTATGCAACCATAAAACCCTATTGTTTATGCACTGTAGATATTGGTTTCTACAACTCTAAAATAGTACCATTTGGGAAAATTTCCGCAAAAGAGTTCGCGAGGAAGTAAATATCTGACTCTGATATGATTCTTTTTTTTTTAATGTGAAGTGAGAATTCGCTAAACCGACAGGAATATAATAGCAGGGCTCTCGATTCCTTTTTTGTTTTTCCACCCTACCAAACACGAGTTCAACACAACTTTCGCCCCACTACACTTTTTTTTTGCAATGCAAAAATTTTGTATGTGTTATTTCTTCATGATTGTATTTCATACTGGGCAAATCTACGCAATTTTGGTTTAGGTTTGGGAATGCTGCCGATATGGCTAAAGGAGGAACGAGGTGAGGGGAAAGAAGAGGGAAGTGAAAGTCAAGCAACAAGCAAATTTTTATGTCAAAAATATAGTGTTTGAATTAAAAAAATAGAAGAAAAATATGGTTTGGAAATGCATTTTGATTTGTCATGGCCTTTGTGTTACAGTTTGAATGTTTTCCTCGAACATCTAGCGTCCCAACTATGGGATTGGTTACGCTTGTATTGCACCTTATTGTCCTTGTGTATTTCCTGTACCACACATTGCGTTGTAGTAATTTTGTTGCAAGTACAAAATTTCAATGTAAGAACTCCAGAATTATCGTACTAGCACATTATTCTATATGTGTATGGAATTTTCCTTATTCCTCAACGGGGTTGACTACCGCATACAACCCCGACATTTCGGACTTCGCACAGCTTGTCCTTGGACTTGCTGATTGCAAAATTGCTGGTGTCGAGGCTGTTCGGCCTACATTTCAGATGCCGAGGCTGCCCTGCATCGCCTTCGGCTTTTTGATCCCCAAACCTGCACCCACGCTCGTTTCCCAAGGTACCCTCCTAGCTAGGGTAGTATTTATATAGACGCGTGCCTTCGTTGTATCGTCAGTTCATTGAGTCACAGCCTCGTTATAAATACAACTCATAACACCTGGTACTAGAGCTACTTTCTTGGTTCACCCCGACCGTTTTTTTAGGGTAGTATGGAGGCACGGGTTGGCTGGTACAGGAGACTGCGAAATGGTTGGCTGCAAGGTTCGTTTATCCTAACCTGCATGATTTCGATAGTTATTTATGTCAAACATTGTATGTTTATATTGTGTAGGCTATAGTGGGTTTAGCCTTAGAGGGTACACAAACTTAGGGTTTCATACTTGTACCCACCTTCCTGCTAGTTCATCCATTCTCGTTCTATTCTAGATTCTGACATGGTATCAGAAGCCTAGGTTGCTACCTAGGACCGCTTTCTACAATGGGCCCACTATTCCGCTAGGCGCGCCCTCGTGCGCCCTACCTTACGTGCGCCCTCGTGCGCCCTACCTTACGTGCGCCCTCGTGCGCTCTACCTTACGTGCGCCCTACCTTACGTGCGCCCTCGTGCGCCTTTCTCTGCTAGTGCGCCTTCGTGCGCCCTCGTGCGCCCTCGTGCGCCCTCGTGCGCCCTCGTACGCCCTCGTGCGCCCTCGTGCGCCCTCGTGCGCCCTCGTACGCCCTCGTGCGCCCTCGTGCGCTCTCGAGCTGCCCCTGCAGGTCCGTCAGGCCCCCGAGCCGCCGCTGCAGGCCCGTCAGGCCCGAGAGCCGCCCCTGCACACCCGTCAGGCCCGCGCGCAGCCTCTGCACGACCGCGCGCCGCCCCTGCAGGCTCTCGCCGCCTGCCTCGTCGCCCTGCCCGTGGCGTCGCCGCCTCCCCGCGGCGTCGTTGCCTGCCCGCGACGTAGCCCCTGCCCGCTGCGTCGTCGCCTGCCCGCGGCGTCGCCGCCTGCCCGCGGCGTCGTCGCCTGCCCGCGGCGTCGTCGCCTGCCCGCGGCGTCGTCGCCTGCCCGCGGCGTCGTCGCCTGCTAGCGGCATCGCCCTACTCGCGGCGTCGCCACCTGCCCGCCGCGTCGCCCTGCCCGCGGCGTCGCCACCTGCCCGCCGCGTCGCCCTGCCCGCGGCGTCGCCACCTGCCCGCCGCGTCGCCCTGACCTAATCCGCCTCTCGCCCCTGGAGCAGCCGCCACTGCAGCAGCAGCCCCTGGAGCAGCCGCCACTGCAGCAGCAGCCCCTGGAGCCGCCCGCCACTGCAGCAGCAGCCCCTGGAGCCGCTCGCCACTGCAGCAGCCGCCCCTGGAGCCGCCCGTCACTGCAGCAGCCCCCTCTGGAGCAGCACGCACCTGCAGCAGCCGCCCCTGGAACAGCCCGCACCTGCAGCAGCCGCCCCTGGAGCAGCCCGCACCTGCAGCAGCCGCCCCTGGCACCTGGAGCAGCTGCCGTCGCGGCCCAGCCTCGCCCTGCCGCAGCTGCCGCGGAGCTCCCTGCTGCGGCCCGGCCCAGCCCTGCAGTTGTAGCGGCCCCACTGTCGCCACCGTCTTGCGCTTGCCGCGCCGACCACTGGTGAGCATTGCCCAGTACTGCTGCAACTGCCTTTTCTACTCCCACTGCCACTGCTCCTGCTGTTACTACTGTTACTGCCGCTACTGCTACTACTGCTGCTCCTGACGTGGCCAGATGCAGCTCCAGGGCTGTGCGCGTGAGTCCCCCACGCCCCAGCAGCTTCGTGCGCGTGAGTGGTACGCTAGTCGGGGCTGTCGGGGTGGCCGTAGTGGTAGTCGCTCTGGAGTGCATCGGTCGGGAGCTTCTGGTAGTGGACAGGTGCAGCAGCCGTGTCCTCCTTCGCCCCAGCTGCTTCGTGCGCGTGAGTGGTACGCTAGTTTGAGCTGTCGGAGTGGCCGTAGTGGTAGTCGCTCTGGAGTGCATCGGTCGGGAGCTTCTGGTAGTGGACAGGTGCAGCAGCCGTGTCCTCCTTCGCCCCAGCTGCTTCGTGCGCGTGAGTGGTACGCTAGTTTGGGCTGTCGGAGTGGCCGTAGTGGTAGTCGCTCTGGAGTGCATCGGTCGGGAGCTTCTGGTAGTGGACAGGTGCAGCAGCCGTGTCCTCCTTCGCCCCAGCTGCTTCGTGCGCGTGAGTGGTACGCTAGTTTGAGCTGTCGGAGTGGCCGTAGTGGTAGTCGCTCTGGAGTGCATCGTTCGGGAGCTTCTGGTAGTGGACAGGTGCAGCTGCCGTGTCCTGTCAGTGAGGCTGCCGCTCTAGGTGCTAGTACGTCTGTTGCCCTAGGTGCTGGTGAGGCTGCTACTCTAGGTCCTAGTGAGTCTGCGCCCCCTGGTACTGAGTCGACTGAGGCCCTGCACACCTTCACCCTGGACTCAGGTGCTTCTCGCTGTTTCTTTCGTGACCGCACTGCCCTTGAGCCGCTTGCTCGGCCAGTTGCTGTCTCCCTCGCTGACCCCTCTGGGGGTCCGGTCATTGCGACCTCCTCCACTGTTCTTCCCTGTCCTGCGGTCCCGTCGGGCACACTGTCAGGTCTCCACCTCCCCTCGTTCTCTACGAACTTGGTGGCGGGTTGTGCGCTCCAGGATGCGGGTGTTCACCAGTTCACCCCTGCCTACGAGCGCGTGACACACTGCACGTGTGCTCGGACGGGCCGTCACCTGGCTACCTTCACTCGGCAGCCGGGGTCGGACCTGTACACACTGACCACTGAGTCCCCTCAGGTAGCTGCGTCCGCGTCTGCGTCAGGTCAGCTGTCGGCCCCCTGCTCGTGTCGCTCTCTGGCGCACGACACCGTTCTCTGGCACCACCGACTTGGCCACCCGTCTGTGCAGCGCCTTCGTGCCATGCACAAACGGCAGCTTGTCTCTGGTCTTCCCAGGGTGCTCCCTCCCCTCCCACCCTCGCCTGCTCCTCCCTGTCTTCCCTGTGTCGAGGGGCGGCAGCGCGCCGCTCCTCACTCCTCCTCCTTTCCCCCGACGACTGCTCCCCTGCAGACGCTCCACCTGGACGTGTGGGGCCCAGCCCGCGTCCGTGGACAGGGTCAGGAGAGGTACTTCCTGATTGTTGTTGACGACTACTCTCGCTACACCACGGTCTTCCCCTTGCGCACCAAGGGTGAGGTCCCTGATGTCTTGATCCCTTGGATCAGCAGAGCTCGTCTCCAGCTCAGCGAGCGTTTCCGCTCGGACTTTCCTGTCCTGCGTTTGCACTCTGACAGAGGTGGTGAGTTCACCTCCGACCTTCTGGCAGCCTACTGTGCCGAGCACGGCATTGAGCAGTCGTTCACGCTTCCGGCCTCTCCACAGCAGAATGGGGTTGCTGAGCGCCGCATTGGCTTGGTCATGGAGGTCGCTCGTACCTCCCTGATCCATGCGGCTGCTCCCCACTTTCTGTGGCCGTTTGCGGTCCGATACGCTGCGCATCAGCTCAACCTTTGGCCCCGTGTCTCCTTGCCGGAGACTTCCCCGACACTGCGTTGGACGGGAGAGGTTGGCGATGCGTCGCGTTTCCGGGTCTGGGGATCCCGAGCTTTTGTTCGCGACACGTCCGCAGACAAGCTCTCCCGTCGCGCTGTTCCTTGTGTCTTCCTTGGCTTTGTCCCGGACGCCCCTGGTTGGCAGTTTTACCACGTCACCTCGCGCCGGGTTCTGCCCTCTCAGGACGTCACTTTTGACGAGTCCGTCCCCTACTACCGCCTCTTCCCCTACCGCACTGCCCCGCTCCCTCCCCCGCCTCTCTTCCTCGCGCCAGGTGCTGCTGTGGTAGACCCCCTCCCCCCTCAGGGTGCCGCTCCCTCTGGTGTGTCCCAGGTAGACCCGGTTGAGCCTGTCGAGGTCGCTGTCGACTCTCGTCCTGCTAGGGGTGCTGCGCCTGCGAGTGAGGAGCCTGGCGGTGCTGAGTCTGGGGGTGCGGAGCCTGGGGGTGCTGAGCCTGGGGGTACTGAGCCTGGGGGTGCGGAGCCTGGGGGTGCAGACCTTGGAGGTGCGGAGCCTGGGGGTGCTGAGCCTGGAGGTGCTGAGTCTGGGGGTGCTGAGCCTGAGAGTGCCACACCTGGAGGAGCCCTCTCCTCGCAGCAGCTGCAGGAGAGGTACCTACAGTACTGCGGCCTCCGGAGAGGTGCTGCTGGAGCGGGTACCAGTGCTTCCCCTCCTACCCGGGAGCTCCCCTCCCTTCAGCAGATCCGAGAGTGGTACACACGGCGCTGCAGCCTTCGGAGTGGCGCTCCTGGTGCTGCGGACCCTGGAGTTGGAGCTGCTGCTGGTGCTGAGGACCCGGGCGGTGGAGCTGCTGCTGGTGCGGAGGACCCGGCCGGTGGAGCTGCTGCTGGTGCTACGGACCCTGGAGTTGGAGCTACTGCTGGTGCTGAGGACCCGAGCGGTGGAGCTACTGCTGGTGCTGAGGACCCGGGCGGTGGAGCTGCTGCTGGCGCTGAGGACCCGAGTGGTGGAGCTGCTGCTGGTGCTGAGGACCCGGGCAGTGGAGCTGCTGCTGGTGCTGAGGACCCTGGCGCTGGTGTCTCTGGTGGTTCTGGAGACGCTGCGCGGCCGCGACCGTACTTCGTACCACTCCTTCAGCAGGTTCTTGGTCAGGCTCCTCCTCCTTGTCCTGCTCCCTCCTTAGAGTGTCCTCCGCCTGTCCAGTCGCAGTCCCAGTTACCGCCTGCCTCGCCTCTCCCTGGTCCCTCTCCTTACACTGGTCCCACAGGAGGTCTTACAGAGCGTCGTGAGCCTGAGTCTCGTCCTGCGTCACCTGTTCGTACTGCTCGCACTGGTCGTCGTGTCCCACGTGAGCGTCCTCCTCCTGTCCCTGGCACTCACTCCATGACTCTGCGTCCCTCCACTGCTCCTCAGCGTGTCCCTCTACCGTCTCCTCCTGCGTCCTCTCTACCTACTCTTCCTGACCCGGAGTCTGACTCCCGTCGTGCTGCCAGTCCCACTGTCACGCGTCTCCTCGCCACTGTTGTCACTGACCCTACCTTTGAGTCCTCTGCTGCGTCTGCTCTGGTCGCTGAGTTGGTTGACTTTGCTGCCCGGTGTCGTCTAGACTACGCCGCTAGCCTTGTTGCTGAGTCTGAGTCTGTCTGTCCTCCGTCCGTCGGGGGTGAGTGTGCTCTTGGCACGGACGTCCTTGAGGACAGACAGGAGGAGTTCCAGTGCTTTGCTGCTGCTTTGCCCCATCTCGTGTCCTTGCTAGTTGCCCCTGAGGGAGACCCGGATGCACCAGACATCCCGACCCCGCGCTCTTACGCAGAGGCGATAGAGGGTCCCTACTCCTCTCAGTGGCAGACAGCTATGGACGCAGAGATGGCTTCCTGGAAGTCCACACGCACCTACGTCGACGAGGTTCCTCCACCTGGGGCGAACATCGTCAGTGGCATGTGGATTTTCAGGGTGAAGCGGCCGCCGGGTTCTCCTCCTGTCTTCAAGGCGCGCTACGTTGCTCGAGGCTTCAGTCAGCGAGAGGGAGTAGACTTCTTCCAGACCTTCTCCCCCACCCCGAAGATGACTACTCTTCGGGTGCTGCTGCACATAGCCGCTCAGCGCGACTACGAGCTTCACTCACTTGACTTCAGCACAGCTTTCTTGCAGGGCAGCCTGCACGAGGAGATCTGGCTACGTCGCCCACCTGGCTTCACTGGGTCGGTTCCTCCTGGCACCCAGTGGAGGCTCCAGCGACCGGTCTACGGTCTCCGCCAGGCGCCGCGTGAGTGGCACGACACACTGAGGACTACACTTGCGGCTCTTGGGTTCGCTCCTTCTACTGCTGACCCGTCGCTGTTTCTACGCACCGACACCTCGCTGCCGCCGTTCTACATCCTCGTGTACGTCGACGACTTGGTCTTTGCCACTGCTGACACTGCGGCACTCGCCCACGTGAAGTCGGAGCTGCAGAAGAGACACACGTGCACAGACCTTGGTGAGCTGACAAGCTATCTTGGCTTGCGGATCACCCGGGACAGAGCACGGCGCACCATTACCTTGACTCAGTCACACATGGTGCAGCAGATCCTTCAGCGCTTCCGCTTCACGTACTCCTCGCCACAGTCCACTCCTCTGCCTACAGGTCACTCGCTCTCAGCTCTGCCTTCGGATGAGTCCGTAGAGCCGAGTGGCCCGTATCCAGAGCTTGTGGGCTGCCTCATGTACCTGATGACCTGCACTCGACCTGACCTTGCATACCCTCTTAGCATCCTTGCACGCTATGTCGCTCCTGGCCGTCACAGGAAGGAGCACATGGATGCTGCTAAGAGGGTGTTGCGCTACTTGTGCAGTACGTCGGGCATGGGGCTAGTGCTTGGAGGGCGAGACCGAGTTGTACTCACTGGTCACTCAGACGCTTCTTGGGCGGACGACCAGGCTACTCAGCGGTCGTCTCAGGGTTACACCTTCAGCCTTGGCTCCGGCTCAGTTTCTTGGCGTTCCACACGCTCTTCTTCTGTTCTCAGCTCCAGTTGTGAGGCTGAGATCTACGCCACAGCCATGGCGGCCCAGGAGCTACGCTGGCTGACCTACCTGCTGACCGACTTGGGAGAGCGGCCTCGTTCTCCTCCAGTGCTGTACGTCGACAACAAGGCTGCCATTGCCTTGTGTGAGGAGCACAGACTGGAGCACAGAACGAAGCACATCGCCCTGCGGTACTTCCTTGCTCGAGAGCTGCAGCAGCGCGGTCAGCTTTGTCTGCGTTACGTGGCCACTGAGGCCAACACTGCTGATGTGTTCACCAAGGCGCTTCAGCCCTGTGACCATCAGCGCTTCTGTACTCTTCTAGGCCTTGTGCCTGCTGGACCTCACTTGCTTACTTCTTGACTCTGTTTGTACTGTGATCTCTATATATATACCTGCATGCTTACACTTGCTAGGTTGCGATCACTGTATCTCTTGCTATATTATCAAACTGCATGTGAACTGGTCTTGTGACCGCTTGCTTGTGCTCGGAATTTGTGTGGTATCCTTGAGATCCACCCTGAGCCTGTTTTGCTTTGCTTTGCTTTGACTGGTCTTGTGACCCTCTGGTTGTCTCCCACTTCGCCTATGGGGGTGTGTCAAACATTGTATGTTTATATTGTGTAGGCTATAGTGGGTTTAGCCTTAGAGGGTACACAAACTTAGGGTTTCATACTTGTACCCACCTTCCTGCTAGTTCATCCATTCTCGTTCTATTCTAGATTCTGACAATTTATTTCTTCTTGCCTGAAAGGCCACGGGTACCGCTCTGCTCTCCAGATAAAGCGTCCACCTCATGGACCAGGAGAAGTTGGACGAAATGCTATCGTAAGTGGCTAAGCTGCAGATGACAGTGAAGGCTTTATCAACGGAGGTCACAATACTACGTGCAGAGATCACCGCGCTACGCAAGTTGCGAGGTGAAGCGCGACAGGAGTCGTTCGATGAAGAAGGTGGCGCCGCCAGCCATGGAGCAAGTGGAGTCGTCACAAGTGGCGACCTCGCACGAGGCAACGACGAGAGCGAAGCAAGCAACGCCAGTGACACTTGCAGTTACTACAATCAAAATTAAGCCTACGAGCCCGCCCCCGTTCAACCCTAGCAATAAGACGACTGCAGCGAGCATTGATGATGATGCCACGCATATTAATTACGCGGTTTTGTTCTCCGAGGAGCCGCTCCGAGAGAGAGAGAGAGAGAGAGAGAGAGAGAGAGAGAGAGAGAGAGAGAGAGAGAGAGAGAGAGAGAGAGAGAGAGAGAGAGAGAGAGAGAGACCCATCCCTGCAAATGAGTCCTCTGGCAAAACCCACGCCGGCGACATTGGCAACACTGCAAGCGAAACACCCAGCAGCCAAAACACAAACCCCTGCCTGGGTAACGGGGATCACTCACACTGATCTTGGTGTCCCGCTGGATACACTTCGCGAAGTGTTGGCGAAGTGCCCAAATGGGGTTGGGGCGGGGCCCTTGGGCACGTATTTCGAGCACCTGCGGGACCCGGCATTGGCCAACGAGGAGCTGCTTCTACTTTTCGATAACGTTGTAAACCAATTGCTCAGTACCTTCCAGCCCCAGCATGTAAGAGACCTGTTTCTGCCCTCTCGACTAATCGCGCTAGAAGGAGTAAGGTCGATTGCCATCGGTGAGGCAATATTGTGCGCTGCGGCAAAGGCGGCGCTACAAACTTTGGGCCCCAAGATTAGAGAATTTTTCCTACATGTCCAGCTGGGCGTCGCCGTACTAGAGGGGCGGAATGTATCATTCAAGCCGTCCGTGCTTTACTTCAAGAAGATAAACACAGGATCACACTTCAATTGGACATTGAGAACGCGTTCAACAGCGTTGAACGACCGGCTTTTTTCGGGGCGCTGCAATGGTCGAACCTGAGCCCACTACTGCCACTCATATGGAACCTTTACGACGGTCCCTCTCACCTGCTCGTTGTCAGAATCCCAGCCACTAACCACTGGGATAAAAGGGCTTGTTTATATAGCGGGTGAGTGCGCCCATAACCCCCCAGGCCGACATGCCTGTAACCCTTCCCTAGGATCATCGGGGATCTCCAGTGGACCTCTGACACTCGTAGATCCTCGGCTCGACATCGACCACATCCTTAGCTCCAGGGGTGTACGCCAAGGCGATCCTCTGGGCCCTCTCATATTTGCAGTGGTTATACAACCCACCCTCCTCAGTGTTGCCATGACTTTGCCCGACGTGCCAATCACGGCCTATGCTGACGACATCACAGTTGCAGGCCCACGAGAGGCGGCCTGCCTGTCATTTAAGGAAATCACAAGCAAAATGGCGGAGTACACTGCACTGCAATATTGACAAGTCATCCGCATAGGCCCCATCCTATTGAGATGATGACAACGCGCTGCCGCAGGGTCTGACAGCCAAGCCGGGAGCAATCAGGGTACTCGGCAACCCTATCGGCATCACCAACTACTGCACCGAGCAAGTAAGGGCAATGCTTGAGAATGCGGCATCACCACTGCCCCTTACCACACAGCACTGCTGATTGTTTCGTGCAGCATCTCTCGCCGAATTTCGTACTTGCTGCGAACGATACCGGCATCAGCCCTGGGCGAGGGAGAATGGAGGGGTGAAGCGAGAGCTTGGTGGGGGCGGCACTCACGGCGGCTAAGCTATGCATTCCCGCGTCTGAGCTGGAGCAGAGTTTACTTTGGCGACAAGCGACGTTGTCGATCAGGCTGGGCGGCCTGGGAATCATTGACCTAAACTCGGAGCTGCCCATTCCCTCCTCCAGCAGCTAAGCCCGCCTTCGGACTGCCTGCTACACCGGGCCACGACGCTACTCTCCCATGAGTGGACCCCTCCGCCCCCAGATAGCAACCCCCTGACCTCCCTGGAAGAGAGCCTCCCGGTCCTGGCACAATCAGCACTTAGCCAGCACATGATGGAGGCCTCGGGCATGGGCAGTCTGCAGGTGAGCCTCTCTAAGCTCATCAACCAACGGAGGGCACTAGACCTCCTGGTGACATAGTCGTTGACCGGCTTGGCACCAACAGGGGCCATGCGATTCGACTCATCAGTCTGAAAGGAGCGGGAGCAGGATATTGGCCCCATGCTGTGATGGCGAGAGCTGATCTTAGCATCTCCCCTGGTCACTTCTCGTTGGCCCTAGGCCCCCGCCTTGGCATGGAGCTCCCGGTCGCTGAGGTCTGCCCATGCAAGCGAAGCAACTCTGCGATCTTGGATAAGAGTCTGCCTAACCACCTGCTACGCTGCCAGGATGGTGGGGATGCGGTCACCCACAACTTGCTTGTCTACACAGCGCTGCGGTGGCGAACGAGGCGGGCTTCAAGGTGTTCCACGAGACCTTCACTTTCTCACCCCCTGTCCTTAGGAAAAGAGCTGACCGGGCCAACCGAGACCAAGAATTGGGTGAAACATGGGCGACAGACGTTACGGTAATTGATCCAGCGTTGCAGAACATGGACTCTAGCGCATGTAGGCTGTTGGGGTGGGCGGCTGAGGAGGCCTCACAGAGGAAACACCGGGAGTACGAGGGACGCCCCAGCTACGAGGGCTTCTTCGGGCTTGCATTTGAGACCTATGGCGCGATGGCAGCCGACAAGCTTCAATTCCTTGCGCATGTTGGCCACCAACGCTACCAGAAGTTCAGGCAAGGCCGACTTGCCACAACAGCAACCCGGCTCAAGTCAACAGCCTGGGTAGCATCTGCGGAGGTGGGGAATGACAAGCTGCATCTAGATTTAATAGCCAGCAGGGACGGCATCCGAGTCTTGGAGAGCCCCATCGGCAGCGCAGGCTACTGCACCAACTAAGTGAGAGCGTCGCTGGAGGAGGCAGCGTCCGCACTCCCCCTCATCACCCAGCTCCACCCTCAGGCGGCCTTGCTGATCCTCTCCCGCAGCATCTCCCGCCGTGTCTCCTACATGTTGCAGACGACACGTGCGACGGCCCTGGGTTTGGAGGAGTGGAGGGAGTGGAGTGAGGCACTGGTAGGTTCGGCCCTTGCAGCGGCGAAGCTGCGTATCCTGACACCGGAACTGGAACAGAGTCTCCTGTGGCATCGTGCGACTCTGCCCATTCGGCTCTGTGGCCTGGGGATCATTGACCCTATATCAGAATCACCTGCAGCCCACATCGCATCAATAACGGCCGCACAATCCCTCTTGCAGCACTGGACCTTCCCACTGACTGCCTGCTCCACAGGGTCATTGCGCTGTTCCTATGACGGGTTCCCCTCCCCCGCCCAACTTCAACCCCCTGACAGCCTTGGAAGAGTGCCTCCCAGCCCCAGCAAAAGCTGTCCTCAGTCAGTACCGAAAGGGTAGCCTTCAGCTGAGCCTTTCCAAGCAAATCAACATGCAGTGGGCAGCAGACCTTCTGGGAGACACCGTCGTGGACAGGCCCGGGAGGCCCAGGGGCCATGCGATCAGACTGATTGGCATGAAAGGGGCACAAGCAGGCGACTAGCTCCATGCTGTACCTACGAGGACTGACCTTACCATCTCCCCTTGTCAGTTCTCCTTGGCACAAGGCCTCCCGCCTAGGCATGGAACTGCCGGTCGTTGAGGTCTGCCTTTGCAGACGGCAGGACTCAGCTATCTCGGATAAGAGCCTCCCAAACCATCTGCTCCGCTGCCAAGACAGGGGTGACGCTGTCCGGACTCACAATGCGCTGGTGTACGCTGCACTACGCAAGGCGAGCGAAGCTGGGTTCAAGACATTTCATGAGACATCTGCCTGCTCTCCCCCAGTCCTTAGGAAGCGAGCGGACCTAGCAATCCGGGATCAGGAATCCGAGGAGACTTGGGTAACTGACGTCAATGTGACAGACCCAGTGCTGCAGAACATAGATGTGAGGGCACGTAGGCCGCCAGGTTGGGCAGCTGATGAAGCTTCTCAGAATAAGCATCGGCTTTACGAGGGGCGCCCGAGCTATGCTGGTTTCTTCGGGCTTGCAGTTGAGACTTATGGGGCTATGGCGGCCGACACCCTTCAATTCCTTCGGATGTTGGCTACCCACGCAGCAAAGGCGAAATTTCGGCAGGGGAGACCCACCACCACTGCTGCGCGGCTCACAGCGCACTACCGTTAGAGAGGGTCGGTGATGCTGCAGCGCAGCCAAGCCATCTCCCTCCTGTCGAAGTCTAACCATGCGATAGAGGCAACTTTCCCTCAGGCAGCAGCAGACCCTTGGGCACCACGCCTAGGGGACCCCTGGCAAATGACTTATGACGAGTAGCGAGAGGCTCCAACTAAGGCGGCAACCCCCCTCCTTCCTCCTCCAAAACCCCCCTCCCCCCCCCTCCCCTTCTCCGCCTTCTCCTTTCCCATTGGAGATGTGAGCTTCTCTTTGTCAATGGAGCTGACCCACCCATGCCCCCCTTTCCCCTCTCCTTCCCCCTCCCCGTTTGTACGGTATGCTCGAATGCAAATTTAAACACACACACATATTTTACAATTTGACAACGTACGATATCGGTGTAAACAGAGTTCAAACTACAAATATATACACGATAAAACAAAACCGCCAGGGTTAAAGGCGAGAGGTAGGGCGGCTTGTGGTTCCAACAAGCCCCCGAGTGGGAGGTGTGGTGGCAGGCATGGTGGGATGGCTTTGGGTGAAGTGGTCTCGCAGCACGCGGCGCATGACCTTGTTGGATGCATTGCGGGGGAGCGACGGCACCACCCACACCGCTGCCACCTGTGGGAGGAGGAGATGGAGAGAGGGTGGTTAAGTGAATGTATGTGATGGCATGGCACAAGGTGTGGTACTCGAGCTTGCGTGAGGTATGAGGTCGTGTGGCATGCATGTGTGTCAGGCGACCACAGTTGGTGAAGACTTAACAGCCATGGATGCTAGGCATGTATGGGCATGTATGGACATGTGTGGGCATGTGTGGGCATGTGTGGGCATGTGTGGGCATGTGTGGGCATGTGTGGGCATGTGTGGGCATGTGTGGGCATGTGTGGGCATGTGTGGGCATGTGTGGGCATGTACAGGAATGCACAGGCATGTACAGGCATGTACGGGCACTTCTGGGTGCGCGAATAGGAGAGATGAGTGCTGGCAAAAGATGAGCAGAGGGTCTTAGGTAAGACCACCCATACAGCATAAGCATGAACATGAAGACCACACCTTGAAGAGCGGATTCAGCTGGGCCTGGAGAGCCGCAGAAAACACCTTCCTCAGATCATCCTCTGATACCACCCTGCGCTCCGCCCCATTCCCCCCCTTGCTCCTCTCTCCTGTCCCCCCCACCACTCCCCCTCCTCGCATCACCGCCACCACCACCAGCTCCTCTGGCCCGCCGCCACGTGGCGCGACGCCAATGGCTGCCGTCTCTGACACTGCAGGGTGGGCCGTATTGCACACCCGCTCTACCTCCACCGACCCCACCTGCCAAGGGGGTTTGAGATTGGGATCCGGCCAGCCAAGAAAGGAGGCACTGAGGAGGCTCTGGGAAAACGAGGCCCATTTCGGGGTCACAAGGAGGAGTGGGGTCATTGGGTCTAGAGTGTGAAGGCGCAGAAAGAATGGGGATGGCAGGGAGGATGAGCATGGCAGAAAGCACGGTGTGTGGGCACTCGCACCAATGTCAGTGAGGCAGCAGGTGAGAAGAGAAGTTAGCCAGGAGGGGAAGAGAGCACAGGGAGGGGAAGAGAGCACAGGGAGGGGAAGAGAGCACAGGGAGGGGAAGAGAGCACAGGGAGGGGAAGAGAGCACAGGGAGGGGAAGAGAGCACAGGGAGGGGAAGAGAGCACAGGGAGGGGAAGAGAGCACAGGGAGGGGAAGAGAGCACAGGGAGGGGAAGAGAGCACAGGGAGGGGAAGAGAGCACAGGGAGGGGAAGAGAGCACAGGGAGGGGAAGAGAGCACAGGGAGGGGAAGAGAGCACAGGGAGGGGAAGAGAGCACAGGGAGGGGAAGAGAGCACAGGGAGGGGAAGAGAGCACAGGGAGGGGAAGAGAGCACAGGGAGGGGAAGAGAGCACAGGGAGGGGAAGAGAGCACAGGGAGGGGAAGAGAGCACAGGGAGGGGAAGAGAGCACAGGGAGGGGAAGAGAGCACAGGGAGGGGAAGAGAGCACAGGGAGGGGAAGAGAGCACAGGGAGGGGAAGAGAGCACAGGGAGGGGAAGAGAGCACAGGGAGGGGAAGAGAGCACAGGGAGGGGAAGAGAGCACAGGGAGGGGAAGAGAGCACAGGGAGGGGAAGAGAGCACAGGGAGGGGAAGAGAGCACAGGGAGGGGAAGAGAGCACAGGGAGGGGAAGAGAGCACAGGGAGGGGAAGAGAGCACAGGGAGGGGAAGAGAGCACAGGGAGGGGAAGAGAGCACAGGGAGGGGAAGAGAGCACAGGGAGGGGAAGAGAGCACAGGGAGGGGAAGAGAGCACAGGGAGGGGAAGAGAGCACAGGGAGGGGAAGAGAGCACAGGGAGGGGAAGAGAGCACAGGGAGGGGAAGAGAGCACAGGGAGGGGAAGAGAGCACAGGGAGGGGAAGAGAGCACAGGGAGGGGAAGAGAGCACAGGGAGGGGAAGAGAGCACAGGGAGGGGAAGAGAGCACAGGGAGGGGAAGAGAGCACAGGGAGGGGAAGAGAGCACAGGGAGGGGAAGAGAGCACAGGGAGGGGAAGAGAGCACAGGGAGGGGAAGAGAGCACAGGGAGGGGAAGAGAGCACAGGGAGGGGAAGAGAGCACAGGGAGGGGAAGAGAGCACAGGGAGGGGAAGAGAGCACAGGGAGGGGAAGAGAGCACAGGGAGGGGAAGAGAGCACAGGGAGGGGAAGAGAGCACAGGGAGGGGAAGAGAGCACAGGGAGGGGAAGAGAGCACAGGGAGGGGAAGAGAGCACAGGGAGGGCGGACGGCAGGAATCCTAGTCTGCCCCTCACAGCCCCACCGTGCCCCTCACAGCCCCATTGTGCCCCTCACAGCCCCATTGCGCCCCTCACAGCCCCATTGCGCCCCTCACAGCCCCATTGTGGCCCTGTCAGTAGCACACTGGTGGGCTGCGGAGGCCTTACTTCCATAATTTTTGGTAAACAAAACGAAACGTATGGGTTAGGTGAGTGAAATGAAGGAGCCTGGTTGAGTGCGTTTCTTAGAAAGCCAGCATAAACAAAAACATCAACACAGAATTGACGTAATCTAGTTTCGGTTCTTGCCCACCTTGACGCCCCCAGCCCCACCTTCACACCCCCCCAGAGGCCCACCTTGACGCCGCCGAGGTTCATGGTGTCGTCTGTGCGCCCGTGTGCGCGCCAGTAGCCCCCCGGACCCCACTCCACCGCATCCCCATGCCTCCGCAGGCGCTGGGAGGGACCAGGGGGAACGAGTGGTGGGGTATGGTGTGATGGGAGCATGAGGTGATGGGGGTGTGCGGTGATGAGAGGATATGGCTGAAACAAAGTCCAGGATTAACCCACAGATGCATGCGCAATGGAAGGGGAACACAGCTGGGTGGGGTGGGGTGGGGCGGGTTGTGGAAGCACCTGGCCGTGAAACTCTGGCATGCCTTCAAAGTACACCTTGTAGTGATCCGCGTTCAGAAGCTTCCACGAAGCTCCCAGCATGCGCGGCATCAGCGCACACTCCCCCATCAGCCAATCACCGCCCTTTATTCCACCAGCACCACCGCTGCCCCCCTTGGTCCACTCCCACGGATCCACCACTTTCACCCCTGCACCACTGCCCCCCTCCACTCCTCCATCCCCATCCCTCTTCGCACCCAGCAGCACCGTTCTGCACCCCATGGCGGGCGTGGTGAAGCAGGAGAGCGCGTGCGGGTGCAGTAAGGTGGCAGTGAGAAAGGCCCCGGCGATCTCAGTGCCCCGCACTACTCCAGTATGGGCGCTCGCTCGTAGCGGTAGCGCCCGGTAGCGCCCGGTAGCGCGCTCGTGCCATGCGCCACACGTAGTCGGAGGGCAGGGAGGCCTCTCCCGTGGAGGAGAAGAGGCTGTGAGGCGGGAGAGGTGGAGGACGTGGGATATAACAAAGTCACAAAGAATAGTCTGAGATGAGAGCAAGAGATCGTGGGAAGGGAGGGCGGTGGTGGACAGCAGTAGTGCCCCCCACGGTACTCGACCATGGGTGCATGGTAGCGGGCGCGAGACACGAGCCACAGGTAGTCGGATGGGTGGGAGGCCTCTCCCGTGGAGGAGAAGAGGCTGTGAGGGGACCGGAAGGGGGGGAGGGGGGGTGAAGGAACATGGAATATGACGGAAACACAAGAGTGGTGTGGGATGTGATGTGAGCAAGAGATGGTTGAAGGGAGGGCGGCGGTGGACGGGAGCAGTGCTGCCACACTACTCCAGCACACGGGTGTATGATGGAGGGCGCAAAACATGAGCCCGAGGTGGTCGGCAGGGAGCAAGGCCTTTCGTGTAGAGGAGAAGAGACTAAGGGTGGGAGGGGTGGAGGTGGCGGAAGAGTGGAGGAGTGTGAAATACAGGACAGGGAACATGGAACATGGAAGATGGAATATGGAACATGGAGCATGCACATGGACTAAAAAGGAAGTTGAATAAGACATGGTTGGAGGAGGGAGTTGAGGGCGGGAGGAAGGTGCGTCGAATCTGAAAGTGTGCAGAGAAAGTTGGGAGTGAGCAGGGCAGGAGCGGGCGACGTGCTTGTAGGCTGGTCTTTTTCACCAAATCAGCGACCAATCACAGCTCGCTCACTGACGTGGCACCAATCAAATCTCCCTCACCGAATGCGCGACCAATCACAGCCATTGGTGCAGCCTGAGGCCTTCCAGGAGCGCACGAGGCTGGGCACCACCCCCAACACCGTTACACGCGCATCCTGCTCGCACAAGAGCCGTGTGCGGCAGGGGAGAGAAGGGGAGTAGGAGCAGGGCGAAGTGATGGGCGATGGGGGTTAGGTGGTGTCACTGGCCTTCCAGGAGCGCACGAGGCTGGGCACCACCCCCAACACCGTCACGCGCGCGTCCTGCCGCTCAGAGACATGTGCATGGTAGGGGAGAGTAGGGGAGCGGGAGCGGGACGAGCGGAAGAGAAGGGGCGAGAGGGGGCATTGCAAGAAGAGGGTTTCGAGGATGGGTACCACCCCCAGCACCGTCACCCGCGCGTCTTGCTCCTCAGAGACATGTGCATGGTAGGGGAGAAAGGAGGGGGTGATTGCAGTGAGAATGGTGGAGAACGGGTGAGAGGAGGGTGTTGGGTATGGGGTTGAAGTGGGGTGACTTGCGTTGTACCAATGGAGCTAAAGGGGCACGACTCACACACAGCACAGCTTCTGCCCTGCGCTCCCTTTGCTGCCCCTGCTCTCCTCTATCGCCCATTACATGATCCTCCTGGTTCAGTCCCCACACCAAGCAAACACCGCAAGCACCGCAGCCCCAAACGCACCCCTGCACACCCCACCCCCACCTGCACAAAGCGTGCGAATCCGTGGGTGAGCGGTGAGCCGTTGTAGAGAGCGATGGTGGCGCCGTTGAGCAGAGCAGCGAAGAGCAGCCAGGGGCCCATCATCCACCCCAGACTCGTCGGCCAACACACCACGTCGCCCCCCTCCCCCCGCTCATGTTGCTGCCGCTGCTGCTGCCACTGCTGCTGCCGCTGCTGCTGCTGCTGCTTCGTTGAGTCAACCCCCCTGCTGTCCCGCAGGTCGTGGTGCGCCCAGGCATCTGCAGCCGCCTTGATGGCCGCCAGGGACGACCACGGGATGGCCTTGGGGGTGCCTGGCCGCACGCATGCACGGTTGGGCGCATGTATGCATGCAGAAATGATCGGTGCAGAGGCGTGGAGTGGCATTACGTGAGAAGGGTGCAGCAGACGGCGAATGGGCGAGACAAGAGCAACAAAGCTGTGCCTTGGCTGCGGCCGTGAAGCACCCATACCCGGTGGAACGGGAGGAGGTGGAGAGAGGGCAGGTGGCTTATTATGTGTGGTGTGGGAAACACAGGAGTGAACATGGTGGCAGCACAGGTCTCACCTACCCACCACCCAGCAGCACCCAGCACCCTTCACCCAGCACCACCCAGCACCACCCAGCACCCAGCAAGCAGCACCCACCAGTGGTGCCGGAGGAGAAGAGAATGTTGATGGTGGCGTCCACTGGCATGCTGACACATGGCACTCTGTGATTGGCGGAGGCAGCAGGCACGCAGCAGGGAGGGCAGAGGGAATGCACGTTGAAGCTGAGGTTGCAGCGCAGGGAATGAGAGGTGCTGAAGGCAGCTCAGGGGAACACACAGCGAGTCAAGAGACGACTTTCGACGCACTTCAAAATGACTACTGAGGAGATGCATTCAGCCAAGCGTTGGGGGAGACACAACGAGTCAAGAGATGCATGCACTGAACAATCATCAGCGTGCATGTGTTCATCCCATCACCATCGGGCAGCACCGCACTGCACCTGCTGGTGCCTCTCTCTGTTGAGCGCTGCCCCTCAGCCAGAAAGCTGCTCCACCACTCGTCGCCCTCTCTCAGCGCGACATGTGGCGCTCCCTCAGAGGCTGGCAGCACAATGGCGGGCGGCGCACCCGCATCCACCACCCGGCTGGGCGTGAGAAGGAGGCGCGAGAGGAGGGAGGAGGAAGCGGGGAGGGGCAACAGGAGAGGAATGAGTGAGGAATGAGTGGGGAAGGAGAGGAACGAGTGTAATGAGGAGGCAGGGAGCCTGGATCCCTGCAAGGAGGAGGGGCGAGGGGCGAGCAAGGAGCAGCGCGTGCAGGAAGGCGGGCAGCATGGGCATCGAAAGAGGAGTGGCACGGTGATGAGGCAGAGAGAAGGAAGACGGCAGAAATGGGTGGGGAGAGAGAGGAGAGGGCTTGCGTGCAGCAGGCATGGTGATATGATACCTGTAGAGTGGCAGCAGCTTGCCCCCGCGGGGAATGAAGTCCTGCAAAGGGGAGAGGTACAGAGAGGCGCGGGGGGCGAGGGAGAGCAGTGGACAATGGGGACGATGGATTTGAGCAGACCAGGTGAGAGGTGGGGAGGGGTTTGAGGAGGCGAGGTGAGAGGTGGGGAGGGGTTTGAGGAGGCGAGGTGAGAGGTGGGGAGGGGTTTGAGGAGGCGAGGAGATACGAGGAAAGAGGTCACAGGCTTTCCAACCGCCAGCACTGTGTAGCCACACTCCTCGCCCCGCATGCTTGTGTGACAATCGCATTGGCTCCTGTGATCCGCAAGCAAGCAGCCATCTGACGAGCAGGGAAGCTGCGATCCCAGCGGCAGCACGCCCGCCCCTGCCTCCCTGTGAACGAGAGTGGCCCAGGCGATCGCTCCCCCCTCACCCACCTGTGTGACGATAGCCTTGGCTCCTGCAATCTTCAGGCGAGAGGCCTTCGCGAGCAGAGAAGCTGTCAGCGATGGACACCACAGTCGTTCCCAGCAGCAACACTCCCCCAGCAGCTGCACGCCCACCCCTGCCTCCCTGTTAGCATGTGCAGTCCCACCCCTCGCTCCTCGCCCCACCCACCTGTGTGACGATCGCCTTGGCCCCGGCAATCTTGAGGCGAGCAGCAATCTCGCGGGCAGAGAAGCTGTCAGCGATGGACACCACAGCCGCACCAAGCAGCAGCACGCCCAGGTAGGCCGCCAGTGAGTGCACCGTCATGGGCAGCGCCAGTGCCACCGGGTCGCCTGGACCCACGCCTCTTGCTCGTAGGGACTGGGCGACGGCACTGGGTGGGATGGGAAGAGGGCGGTTGAGAGGAAGTAGGAAGTATCAGTGTTGGTTACCACAGGTGCGCTCACCAGCAGCAGCACGCCCAGGTACGCCGCCAGTGAGTGCACCGACATGGGCAGCGCCAGTGCCACTGGGTCGCCTGGGCCGATGCCTCGTGCTCGCAGAGACTGGGCGACGACACTGCGTGGGATGGGGGGGAGGGCGTTTAAGATGCGTTGGAAACAATTGTGAGAGTGGGTAGTGCGAGGCCGTGAGGGCAACAACATTGGAGGCCGTGGTGGAGGCGAGGGAACGTAAGGAGAGTGTGAGAGAGATGGAAGAGGAAGAGCAGGCATCTTGAACGGGGACGAGAGATGGGCCGGCACGGAAATGGGAACGAAGAATCAGCAAGGAGGAAAAGAGAGTTGAATGGTTAAGGGACGGGCGGGGAGGAGGAGAGCACTGGGTGTGAGAAGCAAGCGGACCGAGGCGGACATCCGAAAGAGTGGGGTCGTACCCCAGCTCTCACCCGCCCACTCACGCTGCTCGCTGCCTCAGCTCGCCAAGGGTCATGTGCCGCACCGCTGCACCCTCCTCCCACTCGTCCCGCCACACCACCGCCACCCTCTCCCCCTCCCCCTCCCCCCTTGCTTCCCCCGCACTCTCCTCGATTCCCCTCCCTTCAGCAGTTTCCAGCCCACCCCTCACCGCACCCAATGCACCCATCCCTCTGCCCTCTCCCTCCGCCTCCCCATTCCCTCTGCCGCAACTCCCAAGGCCGCACAAGCAACTCTCTGCAATGTTTAGCTCTGCCCCGACCAACCAGCGTCCTCCGGGCAGCTGAAAACGTTCCTCAGGATCCTCGGGCAGGGAGAAGATCTTCTGAGGGGGCTTGTGGAAAATGATTCCCAGGTGGCGGAGAACGATTGGCCAGTAGAGCTGGAGCATGGAGGCAACACAGGGGAGGAAGAATGGCGCAGAGGGGCACAGAGGGGCACAGAGGGGCACAGAGGGGCACAGAGGGGCACAGAGGGGCACAGCGGGGTTCCGTGGACGAGTCACTAGGGTGTCGCCTCATCTCTTCTAACACCAAAAGCTCTCTCTTATCACCAACCTGCTGACGCCACCCACCTCTGGCCGGTCGTACGAGAGTCGCTGCAGCTGCTGGAAGTCAACTGGCAGATCTACAGTCTCGTGGGAGCTCTTTCCGAGAAGCTTCCTGCCCTCACTGCTGTCCAGCAGGCGGCCTATATTGGTTTGCCGTGCCTCGTCCCTGCATGGTTGGGCCGAGGTAGGGGGAAAAGGGGGAAAAGAGGGAAAAGAGAGGGGGAGGGTGAGAAGCAAGGGGGAAGGCAGTTCGGACGTACTGCGCTCGTTGGCGACGCGTAAATCTTCAGCAAAAATTGGCTCTATCAGCCGGGGAAGCGGGGAAGAGAGGTGGGGTGGTGTTGGAGGGGGAGGACGGGAGGGGCCTAGCAACAAGTCAAGTCGACGCTGGGAGGTGCAACCCGCACCATCCGCGCTCCGCGAGTCTGGGAGACGCTGGGGAGGGGGAGGACGGGAGGGGCCTAGAGGCGACGGGCATCGAGGGAAGGTGCAACCCCGCACCATCCGCGCTCAGTGAGTCGGGGCTTACCGCGTCGGTGTCCACACTGGCGGCGGTCCGAGCGCGCGCTCGCGCCACGTGGCGAAGGCGGACGCGTAGAGCAGCTCGTGCACGGGGAACGGCACGTCGGGCCGCAGCAGCGAACGCGCAACATGCTGCCACGTGGCGGGAATTGAGAGGCCGTTTGCTGCGCAGGAGTGGAGCAGGGCGGTGAGGGCGCGGAGGAACGGCTCGGCGCGCTGTGGGGGAAGGCCCGCGGCGGTGAGATGCGGGAGCGCAATCGCGGCGAGCGGAAAAACCGACGCGGGGTGGCTTGGAGGAGTGGAAGCCGAGGCAGATGGCGCCATGGGCGTCGGAAATTGGCGCGCAACGGGTGGAGACGAAATGTATAGTGGGCTTCTATCGTTCGAGTGGATAGTCGGTTTGTGACGGAATCTGTGGCGATGGCGGTAACGACGAGAATTTGATGGCGACGGTCAGGAATGCGCGCAGACCCCACAAAGGCAGACGAAGCAGTCGTTTCGAAACGGGTTAGGGCGTGTCCCACGAGTTCATTTGGGGGAAAATCTATATTGTTACGTAACTTTGACAAAGCGGCATAGTGTACACTATGACGAAAAAATTACGCAGCGCGTCAGCACTACGCTAAACGAGGTTGCACCAGAAGGACTCAGCACCCCGCTCACAAAAAAATCGTATCTGAATCACTTTTTTCATGGTTCGCGAACGGTAACCCTGGCCAATTGCGAATGTACAGTGCCAAAATTGGGCTTTCGCCTCTTATGGGCGAATTTCGAGATTGGGAGCAGGGTTACACGCACAAATTCGAGGTGATGGTACGTACCTTGGAGCTGTTTTTGAACACTTTCAATTCGAACCTGCTGACGCTTTCAGCACGTCAATGTCGCGCGTCATTGAAGACGCATGTCTACAGTTGTCCATTTAAAAGGGTTACAAAAGCAAAAACAGGGCTACCAAAGCCAACATGAACTGTAAACGAAATCGTGGGACACGCCCTTACACGTACTACGTGCTGAGGTTGCGTCGGGAAGGGGAAGTGGCGCCGCGGAGGAATCGAGGGGGAAAAGGCGGAAAAGGGGAAGGCAGTGACCAATGGGAGAAGGGCAGTTGGGGGTGTGCGGGGTAGTACGGGTGAGTGGAGGCTGAGGCTCGGGAAGTGAGACAATGGGAGGGAAGTGTGACCATTGGCTGTCCGAACCGCCTCGTTGCCAGTTCAGCTGATGCCACATGTATGAACGTGAATGACTACGCAACAAGTGCTGACGTTTCGCCACGTCCTTCTGACATCCGAAGGGCGTGTCATATGAGTCCACCTTATTGCGGTGGAGTACTGTATGACGTTGTGCGTGACAGAGCGAGTGTTTTGCTGTTTTTTGCGTGTGGGTAGGGTTTCGATTCGAGCAAAATAGGACGCCATATACCACGCCCTAATTGCTTCTAATGACAACATTTTTTTTTTGTACGGATTTGTTCAATATTGAATTTTGCTTCTACTTGAGCTTGAAATTTTGAAGATTCATTCATTTCATTTTATTTTATTCTGAGTAGTGATTCCATTTCATCTGAAACGGGCACATGTATTCTCCGCGTTAATTGACAAATGCTGTTGTGTACACCCCCTGACAGACGGGTCATATCGCATGCTCCTAGTAGCGAAGAAGCAACCATTTCAGCCTCACACTTTCACCCCCCTGTCAATGGTTGCTCCATTCCCACCAGGGCCTAAGTTATCAGGGCAATTACCCTGTTTTGACTGAAATTATAGGGTGTTTTTTCAAGGAGCCCTGATTATAGGGTGTTTTTTAAAACTGAAGGGTGATTATTGAGTCAGCTCGGATATCTCTGGGGAGTTCTCAAGGGGACCCGTATAATTTTAGCAGACATGTTCTCCCCGACCTGCCTTGCATTCCTCTCCGTCTCCCTCTAAACACACGTGGGCCACTTTTAGTGAATTTCCTAACCACTCTCTCCTTGTTGGCCTCCAAGTGTCTGATTGCCCTGTTCTACGTCGACATGGCTTAGAAGGCCAATAAGGAGAGAGTGTCTGATTGCCCTGTTCTCCCTATGTACTCTTCCTCATCGTATTTTTTTCGAAGTCTAAAATAAAGTCTCGCTCACCCCTCCAGAGCCACTCCATCTCCAATCTCCCCAGCCCTCGTGCAACCCACTGTGAGTTTCCCGCGAAATTCTGGCAATGCATGTTTTCAGGCCTTTTCTGGCTCGAACCCGGATTCGTCAAGGTTTTTTTTCCGCTGGCTCGGATTTTACAGGGTCTTTTTCACAGGGGCCCGGATCGTCCGAGCTAGCAAAAATTTTAGCAATAGCCCTGATTCCCACCCGTCGTTCACTCCCACCACTCCCTCGCGCTCTCGCCGCTCCCATCCTTCATGTCTCCTCCGCCATCTTTCCCTTCGTCCGTGCCTCTCTCGCTCCCATCGCTCCCTCCCGCCGCTCCCGCCGATCCCCTCGCTCCGCTTTTGCCGCTCCCGCCGCTCCCGCCGCTCGCTCGCTCCGCTCTCGCCGCTTCCGCCGTTCCATTGTTCCGCTCTCGCCGCTCCCGCCGCTCCCTCGCGCCGCTCCCGCCCGCTTCCGCCGATCCCTCGCCCCGCTCTCGCCGCTCCGCCGCTCTCTCGCTCCGCTCTCGCCGCTCCCGTCCTTCCTCACAAATCACCCGCGTTCCCGTCGCTTTTCCGTTTCACTGACGCAACCAAGGTCCGCTAGCCAAGCCACAGCGCAATCGTCCTCGTGTCATGACCGCGCCGCTCGCTGCCGCCGCCAAGGCAGCGATCCGACCGCGAGCAACGCGGCGGCAGGTGATTCAGCTCACGGACGCGGCGGCCGATCGGATTCGCGAGCTGCTGACGAGGCGCAACAAGGAGTACCTCAAGCTGGGTGTCAAGTCGCGCGGCTGCAGCGGCATGAGCTACACCCTCTCCTACGCCGGTACGCGTCGGCCCGCGCTCGCAGACTCAAGGACATGGCTTTTCGTCGGATTCAAGGGAACCGCGCGTTTGGAGTCACGTGCGGTGTCCTGCCTTTAACTTAACAGAGCAATTGAAGACGCTCGCATATTCCTCTGTGTACGTCGTTCCGTTGATGTCGTACCTCTGACGATGCATAAATGCACACACACACCAGATCGTCGTTCCGTTTCAGAGGCCATTCCTTTCGTCGTCATGTCTCAATCTCCCATTCTCCGTGTCCCATGGTCGGCCGGCTTCATTCGCATTGTGCCCGCCCGTTGCCGTGTGTGTGTTCTGTGCGGCGTTGTGCAGACGAGCCGGGGCGGTATGACGAGGTGGTGGAGGAGAAGGGAGTGCGCGTGGTGGTGGAGCCCAAGGCGCTCATGGCCGTCATCGGCACCACCGTCGACTTCATACAAGACCGCCTCAAGTGCGCGCCACTCCCATGCCGCTGCGTGCTTGCACCCCTCTCTACCCCCTCTCAAGCAGCCATCCCTTCCCTCTCGCCCAAGGCGCTCATGGCCGTCATCGGCACCACCGTCCACTTTGTGCAAGACTTCCTTAACTGCGCTCCGTCCAACCACCGTCCCAGCCCATGCCGCTGAGTGCTTGCACCCCTCACTACCTTCCCAATCACCCGTCCTTCTCCTCTCCCCTCCGAATTTCTCTGTCCCCTCTCTCTTCCCCTTCTCCTCTCCACTCCCCCCGGTTCCCTCCCCTCCCCACGTTTCTCTTCTCCAACCCTTCCCCCTTGCCTTCCCCACTCCCTGTTCACGTGCACCTCTCGTTGTTGTGCTTCACATTCATGCCCTGCTGTGCTGCTCTGCGCTCTGTGCCTTCCACCTGCTGCTGTGACTCCCGAGATCACTCATTGCCCCAAACCCCGAACCGTCTCCTTACCCTCCACCAATTGTTGTGCAAATGGCATGTTTGTGGTGCGCTGTGCGGCGTGCTGGGGCGGTGCAGGTCGGAGTTTGTGTTTGTGAATCCCAACGCCAAGGGGGAGTGCGGGTGCGGAGAGTCCTTCATGACATGATGCCACGCCACGCCACTGCCACTGCCACTGCCGCCGCTCACATGCATGCACTGAAGCCTCTTCAGGTTAGTCGCCTGCGGGTGTGGGGGGGAAGGGGGAGAGGAGGGAGGCTGTCAATGGTCTGGGCGGCGGGCTCAGGGGGAGTGGGGGCCAGCGCAGCCCAGCCCAGCCCAGCCCAGCCCAGTGGGCGTGCAGCGAGTTTTCCATGGCATGGCGCCACCGCTGATTCTCAAGAGTGCGCAGTGAGGCCTCTAAGGTCAGCCACATGTGGATAAGTATGCACGGAGGGAGGTGCAGGGGACATGGGAGGTGCAGGGGACATGGGAGGTGCAGGGGACATGGAAAGCGCAGGGGGGTCGTGGCGAGTCTGGTGCGACAAGGCTGGGCAGGATTGATGGTAAAATTGTATTTCAGGGTGGGATGAGAGAGGTGCTGGGTGTGGGGTAGAAGGGGGAATTCTATTTTTCGGTATGGCATGGAGAGTTTTGATTGCCCTTGGTGCCCATGCCTGCGATTGCCCTTGGTGCCCATGCCTGCGATTGCCCTTGGTGCCCATGCCTGCGATTGCCCTTGGTGCCCATGCCTGCGATTGCCCTTGGTGCCCATGCCTGCGATTGCCCTTGGTGCCCATGCCTGCGATTGCCCTTGGTGCCCATGCCTGCGATTGCCCTTGGTGCCCATGCCTGCGATTGCCCTTGGTGCCCATGCCTGCGATTGCCCTTGGTGCCCTTGGTTGCCTGCGGTTGCCGTGGTTGTTAGGTTGTACCTTTACACTAAACTGACTCGAGCATGTGTTGAGCCCACAAGTGCTAGTTGCTAATGCCATGCGTGAGTTTCCTTATCATGCATGCCTCACAATATCCATGTTCTTGCAATCCCTTCCCTTGTTGCCACAGCAGGCATTGCAGGATCAACTTGTACAGGGGTGGGGTGGGCTGCAGTTGTGCATTGCAATGAGCAGTGCGCATTGGCAATGCATAAGCAAGGCACTGCGGAGCAGTGCTGGGCTTTATTGCTCAGTACAGCCCTTGCTGGGGTTGGTTCCATACCCACAAGAATAGCCGTTATTGAGTAGCCTCAACAGAGCTTGTTTGAAGCTGGTGGTACGGCCAGAGGAAGAAGAATCATCACTGTATGCCCGTGTATTGTATGCTCACTGTATGCCCCGGTTCAGGAAATGATTCTGCTGTAATGCACCAACAGAAAACTCCAATCCCAAGTATGAATAAAACATGAGTTTGTACCAGTGTGTATGCCTCAAAGAGTGAAGGAACGCCACGCCAGTCTGAACCCTCGCCCATTCTCACACGTCTCAAAAAACCCGATCGCACCGCACCACCAACAGTCCCCCCTGTCAGAAGACTAAGCGAGAATGGATGCATTGAACATAAAGTTGGTACAAGTACTAACCCTAATTGGGTTGTACCCCTTATGGGCTACCCCACTACAGCCTACACAATATAAACATTATAACAGTTTGACACACCCCCATAGGCAAAGTGGGGGAGAACAAGTGGTCACAAGACCAGTCAAGAAAAGCAAAGCAAGCTCAGGGTGGATCACGAAGTCACCACACATTCCAAGCACAAGCAAATGGCTACAAGGTCAGTCCACATGCAGAGTTATATAAAAGAGAGCAAACAGTACAGTGATCACTACCTAGCAAGTGTAAGCATGCAGGTATATATATAGATCACAGTACAAGCAAAGTCACGCAGTGAGCAAGTGAGAGAGAGGCACAAGGCCTAAAGCAGTACAGAAGCACTGATACCAGGCGGAAATGCCCTGGTGAATATATAAGCACTGTTGGCCCGAGTGGCCGCGAAAGCAAAACAAAGCTGACCACGCCGATGCAACTCGCTAGCAAGGAAGTAACGCAAAGCAATGTACTTCATTCTGTGCTCCAATCTATGCTCCTGACACAAGGCAATGGCGGCCTTGTTGTCTACGTACAGAACTGGAGGAGAACGAGACAGCTCTCCCAAGTCGGTCAGCAGGTAGGTGAGCCAGCGTAACTCCTGTGCAGCCATGGCTCCAGCGTGGATTTCAGCCTCACAACTAGAGCTGAGAACAGAAGACGAGCGGGTAGACCGCCAAGAAACAAAGCCGGAGTCAAGGCTAAATGTGTAACCCTGTGACGACCGCTGCGTAGCCAGGTCGTCAACCCAGGACGCGTCTGAGTGTCCAGTGAGGACAACTCGACCCCGTCCTCCAAGCACGAGCCCCATGCCTGATGTACTGCACAAGTAGCGCAACACCCTCTTAGCAGCCTCCCAATTCTCTCGTCGATGTCTCTCGGGTGCAACGTAGCGTGCGAGGATGCTAAGTGGGTAGGCGATGCCAGGTCGAGTGCAGGCCATCAGGCACATGAGGCAGCCCACAAGTTCTGGATACGGGCCACTCGGCTCTACAGACTCGTCCGAAGGTGGAGCTGAGAGCGAGTGACCGGTAGCCAGAGGAGTGGACTGTGGCGAGGACCAAGTGAAGCCGAAGCGCTGAAGGATCTGCTGCACCATGTGTGACTGAGTCAGGGTGATGGTGCGCTGTGCTCTGTCCCGGGTGATCTGCAAGCCAAGATAGCTGCGCAGCTCACCCAAGTCTGTGCACGTGTGTCTCTTCTGCAGCTCTGACTTCACAAGGGCCAGTGCCTCAGTGTCAGCAGTGGCAAAAACCAAGTCGTCGACGTACACGAGGATGTAGAACGGCGGCAGCGAAGTGTCGGTGCGCAGAAACAGTGACGGGTCTGCAATCGAAGGAGGAAACCCAAGAGCCGCAAGTGTCGTCCTCAGTGTGTCGTGCCACTCACGAGGCGCCTGGCAGAGACCGTAGACTGGCCGCCGGAGGCTCCACTAGGTACCTGCAGGAAACGACCCAGTGAAGCCAGGTGGGCGGTGCAGCCAGATCTCCTCGTGCAGACTGCCTTGTAAGAAAGCTGTGCTGAAGGCAAGAGAGTGAAGCTCATAGTCACGCTGAGCGGCAATGTGCAGCAACACCCGAAGAGTGGTCATCTTCGGGGTAGGGGAGAAGGTCTGGAAGAAGTCAACTCCATGTCGCCGACTAAAACCTCGTGCAACGTAATGAGCCTTGAAGACAGACGGAGAACCCGGCGGCCGCTTCACCCTGAAAATCCACATGCCATCGACTATGTTCGCCCAAGGAGGGGGGACTCCGTCGACGTAAGTACCTGTGGACTTCCAGGATGCCATCTCTGCATCCAGGGCTATCTGCCACTGAGGAGAGTAGGGACCCGAAATCGCCTTTGCGTAAGAGCGCGGGGTCGGGATGTCTGGTGCATCCGAGTCTCCCTCACATGCAAGCAGCATGGCCACTTGATGAGGTACAACAGTTACAAGACACTCAAAATCCTCCTGCCTGTCCTCAAGGACGTCTGTGCCAAGAGCACACTCACCCCGTACAGACGGAGGACAGACAGACTCAGACTCAGATTTAAGACTAGCGGTGTAGTCGAGACGACAAGTAGGAGGAAAGTCAACAAGGTCAGCAACTAAGGCAGACACAGCAGTGGACTGAAACGAAGAGTCGGTGATAACAGTGGCTAGGAGACGCGTGACAGTGGGGCTAGCAGTACGAACCAGGTCAGAATCAGGGTTCGGAACGTGCGGAAGAGAGGACTCAGGAGGAGACGGCAGGGGAACACGCTGTGGAACAGAGGAAGGACGAAGTGTCATAGTGTGAGTGCCGGGGACAGGAGGAGGACGCGGACGAGGAACACGACGGCCAGTGTGAACAGCGCGAACAGGCAGGCAGGACGAGACACAGGCTCACGACGCTCTGTAAGGGAGTCTGTCTGCTCAGTGTAAGGAGAAGGAGCAGGCAAAGGGGAGTCTGGCTGTAGCTGTGGCCGTGACTGGTCAGGCAGTGGATACAGTAAGGGAGGTGCAAGGCCAGTGGAAGACGAGAGGCTAAAAACCTGGCGAAGCACCGAGTCAGGCGGTGGCAGAGATGGCGGTGACGGTGGAGCGAAAAACAGTCGCCACTGTGCAGTACCACCAGCACTAGTACCACCAGCCCCAGCACCACCAGTACAAGTACCAGCAGCTCCAGGGCCTCTAGGGCCTCCAGCAGCTCCAGAATCTCCAGCTCCAGCGCCTCCAGCTCCAGCGCCTCCAGCTCCAGCGCCTCCAGCTCCAGCACCTCCAGCTCCAGTGCCTCCAGCTCCAGTGCCTCCAGCTCCAGTGCCTCCAGCTCCAGAGCCCGCAGCACCACCAGCTCCGGCAGCTCCAGCACCTCCAGTACGAGCACCTCCGGGACCAACAGTGCCAGCACCACCGGTACCTCCAGCTCCAGCGTCTCCAGCAGCAGTGCCTCCAGCTCCAGCAGCGCCACTCCGAAGGCGGGTGCGCTGAGCAAACCACTCGCGCAGCTGCTGTGGTGAGAGAGCACCTCCAGTACCTCTAGTAAGAGCACCTCCTAAACCAGCAGTGCCAGCACCACCAGCACCTCCAGCACCAGCAGCACCACCAGCTCTGGCAGCTCCAGTACCTCCAATACGAGCACCTCCAGGACCAGCAGCTCCAGCTCCTCCGGTACCTCCAGCTCCAGCGTCTCCAGCAGCAGTGCCTCTAGCGGCAGGGTCTCCAGCTCGAGCTGCTCCACTCTGAAGGCGGGTGCACTGACTAAACCACTCGCGCAGCTGCTGTGGTGAGAGAGGCTCCCGCTGGGGAGACAGCCACGACAAGGCACCCGTAGGACCTCCAGCAGACGCAGTTGCATGCGTGGTGTGAGCGTGTGCAAATATTTGTGCTTGATGTGGTTTGGATTTTCTGAGTGTTTGTGAATGTTATTTGACTTGAGAACCCGCTACTACAACGAGTCTTTGATGGCGTACGGCGTCCTCCTGCGGAATATGTCGCCGGCGGAGAACTTGAGCATTCGCTCATACAAGACGTCACCTGCTCCAGCCCTCGACGCTTGGAGACGCTTGAACGGCGTATATCAGCCGAAGGATTCCATCTCTTCGAGTCGCCTGATCCAGCAGCTATTGGAGACGAAAATGGACCCAGTGGAGAAGGCCAATAGCTATACTAATCGCTGTCGAAGCCTCCGTGAATATCGTGCTTCAAGGGCTCGGCCCCGACTGGCGGCCCTGCAAAGCGCTTCTGCGACAGCAAGGTGTCATCTTGGAGGCCGCCCTTTGTGCCGCCCTTCTCGTCAAACAAAGGGATATGGATCAACAGCGACCAGCACCGCGACGAGACCGGGAACGCCTCGCCTTCTACGCCGACAACACTGAAGAGCGACGGCCACGGCGCCTTTATTGCAAAATTTGCAGAAATTTTGGGCATCTAGCAGATAGATGTAAGTCCTGATCTCGCCTTCGCCAGACCAATCCGAGCAACTGGTCCGTCGACAAGACGCACGAGGCGACATGCGTCCAACCTAGGGTTGCCAACCCCTATCGCGCAACCTGAAGCCAACGGTTCAGCATCAGCAGCAACAGCCGTCACCGCCTGCCCCAGTACGCAACATCACGGGGAACATGGCCATGACTGGCGAATCCCCTCATCAGAACCAGCGCCCCACCCAATCGGTTCAGCACGCGCCACGACTTCAGCGACGACGACGACCATGATTGGAACCTCCCAATCCAAGCCCCCCGTACGTACCTGGCACGTGGGCGGCACCATTCGTTTGGCTCTCGCGCGAGCAGTTTCTGAAGTTCGACACACCACACTTCGTCACACCGCGTCTAGCGCTGCTCGCACGTGACGACAACAAGCGCTACAACACCTGGTACCTGGACAGCTGCTGCGGCCAGCACATGGTGGGCTCCGAGCGTTACATATCCAACGCCGTCCCCACTCCCACGGTCACTTATCTCACCGTGGCCAACGACACTCGGCTGCGCGAAAGGAATCGTCGTGCTCAAGGCGCGAGGAAGCCACACGCACATCACTCTTAACAATGTGCCCATGATCCAGAATCTACGCTTCAACTTACTCTCCGCCGCTCAGCTCATAGACTGCGGCGTCGACCTCAGCACGGACCGCGAAACGCGCGGCATCCTGCTGCACTGCGCATCGCCGACCACACCACGCAGGCAGGTCGGACGAGCACACTCCGAAAACAGAGTGTATATCCTTGACTTCGATATCCCCAACTGCAGCGGCGATTCGAACGAGCTGATCGACCTCGTTCCACTGCGCTTCGAGAATATTCACCACAAGGATTGGAAGCACCCTAAACCGGCACTGGCAGCTGGGGCAACACCGGCGGAACCTGGGCTAATGCAAGTGGGCGCCGCATCTGGCTGAGAAGGCAGCGGATGGGGAACTTCCCGCGAAGAACAAAAAGGGGGAGAAGAAGTAGAGGCAGAGCCTCCTATGTTTCCCCTTGGTCGTCCCCCGCGCCGCCCTGCACCTGCACTACCTCCACCTGACATCCAGCCACACCACGATCCTTGGGACACCATCGACTAGGGCAACGAACCATCAAAACCCTCGTCGAACCGTCTACAGACCTGCTCTCGAGCCGCACGAACCTACCTTCATCCCCGGAACCATCCCTGGGACCAACATCTCCCTCTGTGAAATTCGCGACAGATAAATCTTGGCGCGGATGCTGACGACAACTCAACGACGAAGGGGATGCAACAGAAGAAGCAGCAGTGGAACCTGCCCCAGCACCTGACAAAGACCCCGAAGAAGCTCGCGCGCGCTACATGCGCACCTCTGGATTCCGCGCCAACGATGACCTCTGGCACAAGCGCCTAGGACATCCCTCGCGCGCGACACTGAAAAACTGTTTTGACACAGGAGTATTCGCACCTGGCGCACTCCTACGCCCTGACGGCAATGAAGTGAGAGGCATAACACATCCGTGCAACAGCACCGTCTGTCTTGAAGCCGCGCTGAGCCACCAGCCGTTCCAGCTGCTCGAACCGGGAACCAATCGCTACCCCAAGATGTACAAGTTGTACAGCGACTTCCTCAACGTGGGGCACTATGGAGTTAATGACGAGCTGTACACACTCACGTTCATCGACATGAGGACAAGCTACGTGTGGGTCGTTAACGTAGAAGCACGTAGCAGGGCGTATAAAGTATTCCGCTTGTGGCTAGCGCATGCACAGCGGCAATCTGGGGAGAAGTTAAAAATCTGGCAATTTGACGGAGCAGTTAAGTTCAAGAGCAAGGGGCTGCAGGATTATCACCAGCACAAAAGGGGATCGAGCACCATATTTCTCTCCCCTACGCACACCAACAGCGGGGCATAGCGGAACGCACGAAGCGCACGCTCATGACGAAGGTGTCAACGGGAGTAGTATGTTGGCCCCGTCCTCGCTTGGGCGGAGCCGACTTCATGGTCGGGTGTAGGGTGCAGCCGACCTGCAGCAGTGGGCGAGTTGGTCGACGAGGTTGGTCGACCTGCACGGGGAGCCACTGCATGGGCGCCGACTTTGGGAGGGCGCCAACTTCGGGTGGTCGACCTGGGACGTCGACCAGCCCTTCTGGTCGACCTGGGACGTCGACCAACCCTTTTGAGCGACCTGGGACGTCGACCGGCCCTTCTGGTCGACCAGGAGTGACGTCGACTTGGAGCTGGTCGACCAGGGGATAGTGGTCGACCTGGGGAGGTCGACTGGAGGTGGCCGTCGACTTGGGAGGTCGACCGGCACGTACCAGAGGCAGTGGTCGACCTGGGAGGTCGACCGGAAGTGGTCGTCGACCTGGGTGGTCGACGGGCACGCACTGGAGCCTCTGGTCGACCTGGTTGCCCGGTCGACCAGGTTACCTGGGTGACGAGGTGCTGCGAAGGCTTGCGATGGTCGCCCAGGTGGTTTTGGCGAGGACGACCTCGGTGATGGTATCCCGAGGTCGACGTGGTGCATCAGAAGCAGTCGTCAGCACGAAGTTGATGTGGTGTGTGCGTTGTGCAGGTGACGAGGCACTGCACGCCAATCATCTGCGAGCACCTGCGAAGTAGGTGCGCTGCTGTCCTGCGGGAGCAACGTTGGCGCGCCGTCAACCTGCGACGTTGGCACGTCGTCGACCTGCAGTGTTGGCAAGCCGCGTCTCTGCACTGCTGGAGCGCGGTCGACCAAGTCGTGCTGGCACGCGGTCGACCGTGCTGCGCTGGCAGTCGTCCTGCTTGCATGCTAGCTCTGATGTAGTCTTGCCTTGCCAACTTCATTGTATCTTTTGTTGTCAACTCTCTCTAGTGAAACTCTTGCCAAATTGCCTTGTGAACTAGCAAGCAGTGTGTGCACTAGGAAAACGACTAAGGAACCGAGAACGCAGAGATCACACGAGCACCCGTGCCTAGTCCGCAGCCTAGCTCCCGATGTAGTAGTTATCTCCGCATGGTGCGGTGAGCGTGGAAGGCACACGACTTACCTTTTTCAGTTAGGCCGACGTAGAGGTCACATACCTAAGGTGTTCGTAGGCCGACAGCCGTGCAGTCACTAGCGTGCGCGTAGGTGACACCAAGGAAGTGGAGACCCTGGAAGCACAGCTGGAGGATGCAAGGACACGCCATGCGGCCCAGGAGTACGGAACGATCCAATGGGCGGTCGTGGAGGCTGGCATTCGCCATATGTGGGCGACGTTGCACCCTCCTCAACCTGCGTCTCCTCGACCGGTGAACACAGAGGGCGGCGTCGACGTGGGCGTCAACGCCGGTGGTGGCCAAGTCGGCAGCAGTGCGGGAGGCACGTCGAGGCAGAGAGGTGTGATTCACGCCGATGAAGTCGGCGGCGTTCAGGCGCGAGGGATGCGGTCGTCGGCGGCTGCAGGCTCCTCGCAGGGCGACGTCGGAGGTCGACGAAGCGGGTTGTCGCCGATGTCGGCGACTCAGGTGACGGCAGGCGGGATTGCTCCGAGCTACGGCTACTTCAAGTTCACGCCGGACAGGATCCTGGTCACCCCACCGCTCACTGGTCGACCCGACATCCTCACCTGGAAGGAGGCCATCGAGCCCCAGCTGGAAATGGCCGGGCTGATCAGCTTTGCTCGAGGCACCGTGGCGACGCCGGACGATCCCGACTTGCGTGCGGAGTTTCGCGCCGTGCAGTTGTTGACCTTCACGGTCATCTCGAGGTGCTGCTCGCCGGGCGTGCAGATCGCCTTGAAGTGGTGCCGGGAGTACCTCGACGCCGGCCACCAGGCGTGGCACTTCATTGAGTCGACGTACCAGGTCACCGACGACCTGTTCATCGCCCAGCTGGAAGGGCAGCTGACGCACCTGCGTATGGGCGACGAGGAGACGGCTACCGACTACTGCAACCGGGCCCGGCGAATTCTCGCCACCATCAGGATGGCCGGCGCGCAGTACTCGACGGCGTCGTACGTCACGCACGTCATGCAGGGACTTCGGAGCAGCTACAACCTGTTGAAGCGGCTGTCCATGGCGCCGAGCACGAGGGCGACGCTCAACGAGGACAACCTGACTTCGTACATCCTGCAAGACGAGGCGATGCAGGAGGCAGAGCGGTCCCAGGAGCTCTTGGCGCAGGCGAACTTCGTCGCCCCGGCGAAGCCAGGCAGCCGACCGGGGCAGCGTGGACAGTCAGGCGGCGGCGGAGGTAGCAGTGGCTCGAAGTCGACCAAGGAAGTCGACAAGAAGAAGTCGACCAAGGACAGTGGTCGAGGAGGAGGAAGTCGACGTCGGGAGTGCTGGCTGTGTGGCGACCCCGACCACCTCTCCTTCGAATGCCCCGACCGCAGTGACTCTGACAACGACGCCAAGGGTGGCCGCGGGAGGTCGGGCAGTCGTCCCCGTCGAGGAGGAAACCAGCCGCGCAAGGAGAAGCAGTCGACCAAGTCGTCGACCTCGGCGAAGGACGCCGACTCCTCTGCTAGCGGCAAGGGGAGCGACGACAAGTCGGCGTCGTGCTCTCTGGTCGGCGTCGTGGAGCCGACCGTCTCGCTGGCGCCGGAGGCCGGCGAGGACTTCCAGGCGGTGGCGGCAGCTGTGCAGGCTAACCCGGCGGTGGTCCTGCTCGACAGCGGCTGCTCCCACCACCTGATGGGGACAAAGGACGCCTTCGTCGACCTGGGGCCGAGCGGCGACGTGAAGCACGTGCGTGGCTTCAATGGGGCGCTGCAGGACGTCAAGGGACGCGGCACCGTCGCCTTGCAAGGCGAGGCCGGGAAGCAGGTTCTCATCCCCGACGTGCTGTACGTCCCGGGTGTGCGGGCGAACCTGTTGTCGTCCGGCCAGCTGAAGGAGCATGGCGTGAAGTTTCGGGAGGACGGCGACGGGATGCTGCTCGTCTCGGCAGCAGGAGAGGTGCTTGGTCGGGCGACGTACTCCGGGCGAGTCCTCTGCACCGACCTGCGTCCCTGCTCTACGAGGCCGACGTCGACCACGCCGGAGGTTGTGGCCCTGCGGGCGATCGTCTCGAAGACGAAGTCGACGCCGAGCAGGATGCATGCTCGGCTTGCGCACGTCGGCATGGACACCATCCGGAGCTCGGCGAAGAACGAGGTCGCCATTGGGCTGGACCTCAAGTCGGCGACGGGCGCCGACTCACCGTGTGTCTCGTGCGTCGGCGGGAAGCTGGCGCGGCACACCTTCCCCGACCAGGGCTCCGACGCCGACGACGTGCTGGCTGTCGTGCACATCGACTTGTGCGGGCCATTCCGGGTGGCTGCCAAGGACGGTAGCCTGTACTTCTTGCTGCTGAAGGACCGCAAGACCCGCTTCGTGTGGGTGAGGCCAGTCGCCAAGAAGTCGGATGTGTTGCAGGAGTTCCAGAAGTGGCTGGTGCTGGTGGAGAGGCAGACGAAGAAGTCGGTGCTGATGCTGCGCTCGGACCGGGGCGGGGAGTTCCTCGGGAAGCAGTTCACCGACTTCGTGGACGGAAAGGGGATCGTCCACGACTTGACCTGCCCGTACACCCCGCAGCAGAACGGCATGGCGGAGTGGGAGATGCGGACGGTGGTGGAGTCGGTGAGGACGATGCTGCTGCACATGGGCGTACAGCACCACAGGTGGCCCTTGCTCTGCGGCAGGGCCGTCTGGATCCGCAACTGCCTGGAGCGGTCGGCCACGCCGGGGACGACGCCGTACCAGCTGCTGACCGGGACGAAGCCCGACTTGTCGCTGGCGCGCGTGTGGGGCTGCATGGCACAGTTCCTCGTCCCCGAGCAGCAGCGTGGTGGCAAGCTGACGCCCAAGACCAAGTGGGGCCTTCACCTCGGCGTGTCGGAGGCAAGCAAGGGCTGGGAGCTCCTCGACATCGCTGCCAACCGGGTGGTCACCACGTCGGACGTGGTGTTCTACGAGGATCTGTCGCTGGAGGAGTGGAAGTCGGAGCATGCACCCGTGTCCGGGCGGACACTGATGGCCACGCAGACGGATACCTCGACGGCAATGCTCCCTCTGCTCGCCGAGGTCGGTGAGCTTGCTGCTGAGGACGACGCCGAGGTCGTCCACCCTTCCTCCCCCTCCCCTGCCCCTCCCCTCGTCGACCTGCGTGGGCTGACTCCGCCGTCGGCCTCCGGCGATGAGGGGAGCAGTGGGACGTCGCCTGTGGCGCCGACCAAGGGCATCGCCGGTGGCCGACGGGACGAGCAGCAAGTCGACGAGCAGCAGGTCGACCTGGGAGTGCAGTCGACCTGGATAAGGGGGGAGCAGGTCGAGGAGGTGCAGCCGACTTGGGTGAAGCCCACAGGGGAGCAGGCAGCAGCAAGGCCGACCAAGGAGCAGTCGGCGACCTGGCAGTCGGCAGGGGAGCTGACTGCAGGGGAGAAATTGGTTGGGACGTCGACCAAGGTGCAGCAGGACGACGAGGACGGCGGTGAAGATGAAGGGGAGCAGTTGGGCGACGAGGAGCACGCCGACGGTGACGCCAAGGAGGGTCAGCCTGGACCACGGCGCACAGGTCGACTTCGGAGGCCTCCCGACTTCTTCATCCCGGCCGCCTTCACCACGGTGTACGACGTGGAGGACGACGACGACCTGCTGTACGACGACGCTGATGAGGACGAAGAGTTTCCGGAGCTCGACCCCGACATGCTGGCCGACCCCGAGCACCGCTGGGACATCTCGACGATGACGGTGAAGGAGGCGTTAGCGAGCTGGAAGGGCCCGGCGGTGAAGGCCGCCATGGAGGAGGAGATCCGCAGCCTCCTCGCCATGGGGACCTGGGAGCTGGTCGAACGCCCACCGGGGGTGAACATCATGAAGAACCGGTGGGTGCTGACGACGAAGTACCACATCGACGACACCGTCGAGCGTGAGAAGGCGAGGCTGGTCATGAAGGGCTTCACGCAGGTGTACGGCGCCGACTACGACGAGACATTCGCGCCGGTGGGCAAGTCGACGAACAGCAGGTCAACAAGCCGGTCGACCTGGGAGTGCAGTCAACTTGGATAAGGGGGGAGCCGGTCGAGGAGGTGCAGCCGACTAGGGTGCAGCCGACAGGGGAGCAGGCAGCAGCGAGGCCGACCAAGGAGCAGTCGGCGACCTGGCAGTCGGCAGGGGAGCTGACCGCAGGGGAGAAGTCGGTCGGGACGCCGACCGAAGTGCAGCAGGACGACGAGGATGGCGGTGAAGATGAAGGGGAGCAGTTGGGCGACGAGGAGCCGGTCGACCAGAAGGTGGTCGACCAGTCCACCGACCGGGACGTGGTGGTGGTCCCTCCTGAACCCCGGAAGTCTGGTCGACTTCGGAGGCCGCCCGACTTCTTCATCCCCGCTGCCTTCACCACGGTGTACGACGTGGAGGACGACGATGACCTGCCGTACGACGACGCTGATGAGGACAAGGAGTTTCCGGAGCTCGACCCCGACATGCTGGCCGACCCCGAGCACCGCTGGGACATCGCGACGATGACGGTGAAGGAGGCGCTGGCGAGCTGGAAGGGTCCAGCAGTGAAGGCCGCCATGGAGGAGGAGATCCGCAGTCTCCTCGCCATGGGCACGTGGGAGCTGGTCGAACGCCCGCCGGGAGTGAATGTCATGAAGAACCGGTGGGTGCTGACGACGAAGTACAACATCGACGACACCGTCGAGCGGGAGAAGGCGAGGCTGGTCGTGAAGGGCTTCACGCAGGTGTACGGCGCCGACTACGACGAGACGTTCGCGCCGGTGGGCAGCTACGTCACGCTGAGGATCTTCCTCAGCATCGTCGCCGTGCTCAACCTCAACCTGATGCAGCTCGACATGAAGAACGCCTTCCTGCAGAGCAAGCTCGACCAGGTGCTGTACATGTCGCAGCCGGACTACTTCAACGACGGAACCGGCCGGGTGTGCAAGCTGCTGAAGAGCCTGTACGGGCTGAAGCAGTCGCCGCTGCTGTGGTACTTGGCGCTCAACGACGTGCTGGTCGGCGCTGGGTGGAAGAAGAGCCAGGTCGACGAGGCCCTCTACTTCAAGGTCGGCGACGACAAGGTGACCTGCTGGGTGCTGGTCTACGTCGACGACCTGCTCGCCGCCAGCAGCAGCACAGCGATGCTGAGGGAGCTGAAGGAGCTGCTGGAGGCCGCTTTCGAGCTGCGCGAGATCTCGCCGGTGCAGAAGTACCTCGGGCTGGAGATCGTGCGCGACAGGTCGGCGGGGAAGCTGTGGCTGCACCAGCAGGGCTACGCCGACAAGCTGCGTAGGCGCTTCATCGACGAGGAGCAAGGTGGTCGGACTCCGAAGACGCCGATCTCGGTCGACGCCTACGCCGAGCTCACCTTCGACGACGAGGAGGCGCAGGAGCGACAGGAGGAGGAATACCGGCAGAAGGTCGGCTCGCTGCAGTTCGCGGCGACGACGACGAGGCCGGACATCGCCTTCGCCTGCAGCAAGCTGGGAAGCGGCCTCACGGTGAGGAGCGACCAGCACTGGTGCGAGGTCGACCGCTGCCTCGCCTACCTCGCCAACATGCGTGACACCGCTCTGGAGTTCGGCGGTGGACCTGAGTCGCTGGAGCTGGTCGGCTACGTGGACGCCGACGACGCCGGTGACAAGCAGAACAGGTCGAGCACGGGCGGCTACGTGTTTACTGAGGGGCCGCAGTCTCCTGGTCGAGCCAACGCATCAAGTGCGCGACGCTATCGTCGACCGAGTCGGAGTACGTGGCGGCCGTCGAAGCCGGCATGGAGGGACGCCGACTTCGCTTCCTCCTGGCAGAGTTTCAGCAGCTCGATGCTGGGAAGCCGACCGTCCTTCGGGTGGACAACAAGTCGGCCATCACGGTCGCCGAGGGCATGGGGTTGACGGGCAACCTCAAGCACATGGAGCGGCGACAGGCCTGGCTGCAGCACATGGTGAAGCGGGGGAAGTTTGCACTGCAGTACATCCCGACCGCTGAGCAGCCGGCCGACTTCCTCACGAAGGCGCTGCACTATCCGGCCTTCAACTGGTGCTCCGTCGCCATCGGCCAAGTGCGTCTGGCCGACGTGGGCGATGGCGACGACGACGTGCAGCAGTAGGTGCCATGCCCTCTTGCATGGCTGGTGCACGTCGACGAGCTGTTCTCCGAGAGGTACTGCCGTGTGGGCTGGGGGCCCAAGCGTGAACGCGGCAGGGGAGTGTCAACGGGAGTAGTGTTTGGCCCCGTCCTCGCTTGGGCGGAGCCGACTTCGTGGTCAGGTGTAGGGTGCAGCCGACCTGAAGCAGTGGGCGAGTTGGTCGACGAGGTTGGTCGACCTACACGGGGAGCCACTGCATGGGCGCCGACTTTGGGAGGGCGCCAACTTCGGGTGGTCGACCTGGGACGTCGACCAGCCCTTCTGGTCGACCTGGGACGTCGAGCAACCCTTTTGGTCGACCTGGGACGTTGACCGGCCCTTCTGGTCGACCAGGAGTGACGTCGACTTGGAGCTGGTCGACCAGGGGATAGTGGTCGACCTGGGGAGGTCGACTGGAGGTGGCCGTCGACTTGGGAGGTCGACCGGCACGTACCAGAGGCAGTGGTCGACCTGGGAGGTCGACCGGAAGTGGTCGTCGACCTGGGTGGTCGACGGGCACGCACTGGAGCCTCTGGTCGACCTGGTTGCCCGGTCGACCAGGTTACCTGGGTGACGAGGTGCTGCGAAGGCTTGCGATGGTCGCCCAGGTGGTTTTGGCGAGGACGACCTCGGTGATGGTATCCCGAGGTCGACGTGGTGCATCAGAAGCAGTCGTCAGCACGAAGTTGATGTGGTGTGTGCGTTGTGCAGGTGACAAGGCACTGCACGCCAATCATCTGCGAGCACCTGCAAAGTAGGTGCGCTGCTGTCCTGCGGGAGCAACGTTGGCGCGCCGTCAACCTGCGACGTTGGCACGTCGTCGACCTGCAGTGTTGGCAAGCCGCGTCTCTGCACTGCTAGAGCGCGGTCGACCAAGTCGTGCTGGCACAGTCTTCGTCGACGACTTGCTCTACACAAGGTCAAGCAACGAATTGCTCGAACAATTTGAGAAGAACCTGGCGGGCCGCGTCGACACTACCTGCAACTAGAAGGTGAAGCAATCCTTAGGACTCAATATCTCCTACGTGCCAGAAGCTATTCACCTCTCAGCGGCTAAGTATGCAGAGGAGCTTGGGAAACGCTTCAAGATTTCACTTGCGCTTCTCTCCACCCCATATCACACTCCCGGACCGAACCATAAACCCAAGAACAAAGCCCTATCCCCTACTGGAATCCAGACTTACCAGCAGCAGCTGGGATGCCTGCTCTTCGCCTCTGTCACCTGCAGGCCCGACTTTTCCTACATCGCAAGCCAATTGGCTTAGTACTCTTGCAAACCAACTGCTGAGAACCTTCTGGATCTGCATCGCGCTCTGCAGTTCTTCGTTTCAACACCCAAGATTGGGCTCTGGTACTCAACAGTGCCAACCCCATCATTCAATCTCATTGGCTACGTGGACGCTGATCACGCAGCAGAACTCGACAATCGACGGTCCAGGACTGGGTTCTTGTTTCACCTCGAGCCGACAGTACCAATCTTATGGAACTCGCAGAAACAGGAGCTGGTTGCCCTGTCATCGGCCGAAGTCGAATTCATCGTCCCAACAGCAGGAGTTCGGGAAGGCCTCTACTTGTAGGAGCTGCTGCAGGAGTTCAAAATTCCAGTTTTGCACATCTTTCGCCTGCATTGCGACAACCAAAGCCGCATCTCGAACAAGCCCAGATTCGTCAACCTCACCAAGCACATCGCTCTTCGGTATTTCTTCGTCAAGGACGAAGTAGACAAAGGGAAGGTGGACTTGACGTACTGCCCAACAGGTGATATTGCAACTGACTTTCTTACGAAGCGACTGCCACGCCAGCAGTACCAGCACTGCTCCGAACTCAGCGGAGTGGTCAAGCAGGTCAAGTCGAGCTACGGCCAGGAGTGAAGAAGGGTGTTACGGAAAGAGAAATACTATTGTGCACTCCTAACCGCAGCTAAGTGAAGCACGCAGTATCGATTTTTTTGGGGGGGTGGTAGTGTAAGGATTTTTTTCCTTATCCCTTACCGGGGTCGACTTCTATACGTGCAACCCCGACATTTCGGACTTCGCACGTTCGGACTACAATTCTGATGTCGAGGCTGCCTCGCGTTGCCTTCGGCTTTCCGACCGCCGAACCCGCACCGAACCCTCGTTTTCCCGAGCTCCTAGGAAGGGTAGTCACTAGATTATCTTGTGCCTTCATTGTATTTTAAGTTCATAGTGTCAGAGCCTCGTTATTCTTTATTTCTCGCACTCTCTTTACAACTCGTAACATAGTAACTTTGTACCACTTCACTCGGAACCCACGTGAATCGCCCTCCCTCCAACCTGCTCTTATCGATTTCGAAGTCCGTATGTCAGTTGTCCTTCCCGCGCCAATCACAGGGAGCTTTCGCGCCCTGCAGCATTTTATCTAAACCGCCATACCGAAGCTGAAAGAGCGTCTCGGCTCGGTTCGGTTCGGATGTGTTCCTTCTTGTCCGGATCACTAGTCCAGAAATTGTACGACACTGTAGAGGTACGATGTCGGCGGCAGCAATCCTTTCCGTTTTGGCCACGACTGCCCCTTGTTTGAGCAAGAGTGATTTTGGTACGGCCAGCAGCCCTTACACGTTACACTTCGGCAGATTGGAGCCCTTACAAGATTTCCGGGCAGGTGTCAAGATTTAGTGTCGGTGGTATCGTCTCGTGTGCATGGCCACCTGCCAACCTTCCACCAGTGTTTTTTTCGCTACTTGCGTCCCTTGTGGCTTGTGTAAAGTCAATCAGGGATGTCTCGTTTGGAAGCTTGTTTCCCCCGCTGCACCATTCTCACGTGAAAACGAGGGGTGTCTGCCGCATTTCGGGTTTTACCTACCGCATGCAGATTTTACTAGTGCAGCTTGCAAATGCATACAATAGACGGTTCAGGGAAAATTGTCGGCTTGCCGGCAAAATCATGCGGTTACCCGTGTTTAGGTTTGGGGCTCCCTCAATCGCATGCCATCCAGATGGATTTTTGTTTTTTTCTGACCGTGGGCAGATAACAGTCCGTCAGCCCCTTTCCCCTACGGCCGTCTATTGTATGCATCTGCATAATCGCCCTGGCATGAGTTGAATGCCGTTAAAAATATCCCGCCGCATTTTGCCCGGAATACAGTTCAGCCACCACAACTGTAGCATGCCCAAAGCAGCACTTTTGCTCCACGTGTCAGGTTCACGGGCGAGGACGATTTCACTGTAGTAACGGTGATTGATATTAGTTTTCCCCAGCAAAACTTGCTAGGAACGTCGTCTTGGTGCAATTGCAAATCGTTGAGTTGATGTTCTATATATATATTTTTTGTATATGGGACGTTCAGAATATTCTAGACGCTTGGTACTTTTTTTACGGGTAACCTGAATTCCCTACCCAGCTTTCCACCACATCCAAACCAACGGAGCTCACTTCCAGCCTCGGCTTTGGAGCCCACTGGGGTCTGTGCTTGGGGAAGGTGGTTTGCAGGCCCGGCTGTTGCCTGCTGACTCGATCTCTGGCGTCGCCTCTCTTGACAGTGTGCGACGACGTTCCGTTACAGTACTGCCTGGCTGGGTGCTCCTCGTCACTCCCCCAGATTTCCAATCAGCCTCCCCAAGCAAGATTTCTACAAAATGGCAATCAACCTTGTTCAGCAAGCATAAGTCGCCAACTCTTTGGAAACAAGATCGCCACGCGGTATAAGCTTGAGTTTCAAGGAACGAGTTTCCTTACGCAATCGGAGTACGAGCACGATAAGACTACCATGGCGACGAATACCAGAGCCATCTTGTCTCTCGCTCTCTGCTGCGTCGTTCTTCTCTGCTCCGCTGGAGTTGCTCCCGCGTCGCGAGTGGAATCGCGAAGGCTTCAGGCGTGCGTGGACCCTAATGGCTTGTGTCCGGTCATCCCCACTACTGCTTCAACGAGTCGGCAGGTCCCGAATGTTCAGCAATGCGTCGATCAGTCCATCTATTGCAACGGCAGCTGCTGCCAGGTACCCCCTTATTTTTTGTGTGTGTTTTGTTCTTTTTTTTTTTTTCTTTCTTTCTTTCCTACCATTAAGCTTTTAATTTTAGCCTTCCGCTGGAGGCGCTGTCATCAGCCGTTTTGCGAATAGGTTGCAGACACTGAGAGTTTCTTATGTTACATGTGCCAGCCCAGTATCGAACCCTCGACTTTACAGCAGTATACCCTTTATTGGGCTTTGGGGATTCTACCTACTAAGCAATTTGCAACACTTTTTATTACAACACTTGGAACCTTATATTTCTGGTATCTCTGGTTCTTTGCAAGTATTTCTTCCAAACATGTCCTTCCGAATTCTCGCCGTTTATTTCAGGTTGGGCCCAAATGCTGCGGCGGGAAGTGCTGCCTAGGCGGTGAGGAGTTCGGCGTGTCGTGCTGCACGCCTTTCAAGCTCAACCCCGCCATCTTCGGCGAATGCTGTCGCAACCAGGAGGGCCGCTGCTGCGGCGGAAAATGCTGCGCGAACGCCAACAAGTGCTGCGGGACGACCAAATTCAACGCGCAGTGCTGCGCGGGCGAGTGTTGCGGCGCCAACTGCTGCCCGCAAGGCACGGGCTGCTGCGACGGCAAGGCGTGCTGCGCGCGCGGGCAGCGCTGCTGCAAGGGCAAGTGCTGCGACCAGGGCGCAGAGTGCTGCGGCGGCCAGTGCTGCCCCGTCGGCGCCGCGTGTTGCAACGGCAAGTGCTGCAAGCCCGGCTTCTCCTGCTGCAACGGGCAGTGCTGCGAGACTAAGCTCCAGCCGCAGTGCTGCACCCAGGTGCTCACCACCGGCACCGCGCTCCTCAACGCGCTCCTCCCTACTGCCGCGAAACCCGGGAAACCCGGGCCGTCGGAAATCATCGGCCTGCTGGGCACGTGCTGCCCGGGAGTGACGGCGGACGGCGCGTCGACGGGTCTGCGTTGCTGCGGCACTGCGTGCTGCAAGGGGAGCTCCGTGTGCTGCAGGGATGCTCGCCAAAACCCGCTCAACCGCTGCTGCCCTGAGGGCGCGACGTGCTGCGACGACGGCAAGACGTGCTGCGAGAAGGGCACCAAGTGCTGCGGCAACGGCAAGTGCTGCAAGGAGGGCACCATGTGCTGCGGGCAGACGTGCTGCGCGCCCGGCACGCAGTGCTGCGGCGACGGCAAGTGCTGCCCCATGAGCCAGACGTCCACGGGACTGCAGTCCACCTGCTGCGGCAGCACGTGCTGCGACCCCAAGGTCCTCGCGCAGTGCTGCGTGGGCTACGACCGCAAGCCCGGGGAGTGCTGCGCGCGGCTGGACGCCAACGGCGGCGAGACGGGCAACCAGTGCTGCGGGAAGCGGTGCTGCGGAAAGGGCTTTCAGTGCTGCAAGGACGAGAATGGGATTCCGCTGGACCAGTGCTGCCCGGAAGGCACCCAGTGCTGCGGGTCCACGTGCTGCAAGCCCGGCTTCCAGTGCTGCGGCGACGGACAGTGCTGTCCAGTGCAGAAAGGCGCGTGCTGGAACAACACGTGCTGCGACGCGACGCTGAAGCCGCTGCTGTGCGCCATCAAGGGCTTCGATGATACTGGGGCGCCAGTGGAGCTGCAGGGGGACTGCTGCCCTGCTGCGACCACGACTGGCGGATTGACGGGCAACCAGTGCTGCGGGCGCAAGTGCTGCGTGAAGAGCGACACGTGCTGCACGGACAGGGAGGGCACCCCCCAGGAGACGTGCTGCCCCGAGGGCAGCCAGTGCTGCCAGGACGGCAAGACGTGCTGCAAGAAGGGCACCGTGTGCTGTGGCGACGGCAAGTGCTGCCCGGCTGAGACCTTCTGCTGCAAGCCCACCATCAACGTCGCCGGCAACGCCAAGGAGTTTGCTGTCGCCATGCTGGGTCGGTCCGTGGGCATGCTGGCTAAGAGGCCCAAGCAGGACGTGGCCGGGCTGCAGTGCTGCAAGATTGGTGAGAGCTGCTGCGCGGAAGGCAATTGCTGCCCCAAGGGGACGCAGTGCTGCGGCGGGGGTAAGTGCTGCCCGCTGGACGGCGACTGCTGCGGTGCCACGTGCTGCAAGCCGGGCTTCCAGTGCTGCGGGCCCAACAAGTGCTGCGAGCGGCGCCTCAAGCCTCAGTGCTGCGGCAATTCGTCCATCTCCACGGGAACCACGGCTCCGGCTATTGACTGCTGCCCGCTGCTGAACATCGATGGGAAGGAGACGGGCAACGAGTGCTGCGGGGCGGCGTGCTGCACGGGCGGCAGCAGGTGCTGCGGCGGGAAGACCTGCTGCGACCTCGCCTCCAAGTCCCTCTGCTGCACCATCCCCGGCACGACCCTGGGCAGCGGCACGTGCTGTCCTCAGGTGAACCCCACGACTGGAGCCCCCACGGGGCTGACGTGCTGCGGCGCGCAGTGCTGCAAGGCGGGGCAGGAGTGCTGCGGGAACAAGTGCTGCCCGCCCGATACCAAGTGCTGCGGCGACCAGTGCTGCCCCAAGGAGCGCAACCACTGCTGCGGCTCCACCTGCTGCAACCCCCTCACCAAGCCCAAGTGCTGCGGTGCGTCGGCGGCGGATGGGACGGTGGGAGCGACGGAGTGCTGCCCCAGTGTGGACCTGCTGGGAAGGGACCTCGGCACGTTCTGCTGCGGCAAGCAGTGCTGCATGCCCCCGAATAATGGCGCCGCGCCTCAGTGCTGCAAGAGCGATGCTGGAGAGGAGATTTGCTGTGATACTGCCACGGGACAGTAGGAGCGAGAGAGATTGGAGCTGGAAACTTGGGGCAAGGAGTGATACGGTAAGATGATATCCTGTTTGAGCAGGGAAGAGTTTGTTGCAAGAGCAGTGGAGATCTGAAGTGCTGCTTGCTTGTTTTTCCTCTACTTTTTGTCGTGGAAGATAGTAGCTAGCGTCTGTTGCATGCCAATGGTCTAGGTGTGCATGCTTTCGTTCTTATTTTCTCCACTGCTGTCACAGCCCCGTTGCTTGTGGCGTTTCTAGGGTATTTCCCAAGTCGTTTTGAGGGATTTGTGAAGAGTTAAATAGCTAGGTAAGTGGTTTGATTGGTGTAATAAATAAAATGAGTTGGTATTTCCTTAAACAGGCTTTGAAAGTATGAAAAGCTAGATAATCGTATTTCTAATAAGTGTTGTCGATTTTGAAGAATTATTAGTTGATTATCAAATGCGAGATATTTGTCACAGCCTCCCTGCCACGCCACGTCCCATATAGCATACCAACCAATCCGCAGCTTCCATCGGCCCTCCTCAATTCCAGCACAGACCGCACCATGCCATGAAAGCTCCGCGCTTGCGGCTTTCCGCTCCCCCATTTTCGACTCCGCGCTCCTCGCCCCTCTCGTGCCTCCCCACACACATTCTCCTGCCTCGATAATCCCATTTCTTGCCCGTCTTCCTTCGCACCGCTCGGCTCACACCTTACAACACATACGTTGCGTTGCGAGTCGCGACCAACGAAATTATCTTTCCCTATCGGCACTAGCGTTGGGCGCGGCAGCCAACCGACTTTTCGCAACCGCCTCCTGCCAGACGCGCAACCGCAACATGGCCTCCAGACAGACCCTTCGCCGTTCCGCCGACATCCTCCGCGCTTCCTCCGCGCGCGTTCCCGCCTTCCGCCAAGCAGCATCTGCGCTGATGCAAGCGCAACCTTCCGCGCAATACGCCACCTCGTCACCCTCCGCTTCCGCCTCCCCCGCCGTGCCGTCTGCATCCGTTTCCGCGCGTGTTCCATTCGGATCGCATGTGTCAGGTATCGCTAGCGGCAAAGTTGTAACGGGACGTGCTTAGATCGAAAGCGCCAGTGTAGTTTCTCGGTCGGACTACTTAAGGTCTATTCGTACTTTCAACTTGCCCAAACTCGGGCAAATCCATCTGCGTGTTCAACTTTCGACTTGAGCTCTCTCCTCCCCTCCTCTCCCTTCCCTTCGCTCCCTCGACTTACTCTCCCATCTTCGTCTCCTTCCCTCTTCTCCTCCCTTACCCTCCCCTCCCGTCCCTGCTGTCGGCTCCTCTTAATCACACCAGCGGCATCCTTCCAGCGGCGAGGCTTCGCCATCACGGCCACGGAGGATCTCGTGAAGCTGCCACGTGTCAGCGATCCGAGCGCGCTGAGCACGCTCAAGGAGGCTCTGGCGACGGGGTGGGTGCCGTGCGACGCGTCCGTGATCGCCAAGATCGACAAAACCATCAAAAGCACCGAGTAAGTCGGCGGCACTGGCAGCACTGGCAGCACTGGCAACAGTGACAGCACTGGCAACAGTGACAGCACTCTGGCCGTGAGCTTGGCTCCGTGTGACTCACCTAGGTTGGCCCCTTCTTCGCAAAGAGAAAAAGAGTTCAGCGGTTGTCAGTATAGTGTGAGGCTGACGTCTTTTTGATCCCTGAAGGTGGTGTCTTGAGTCTCCCAGCCTCCCAGCCTCCCAGCCTCCCAGGCTCCAGCTATAAGGTAGGTGTTTTGATCATCCGAGATTCGACATATTATATCTAGACAGCATGCAACATTCAACAAGCAACCAACAGCCAATATACATGCAGAAAGTCGCTCCCAACCTCTCCATTTCCCCCGACCTTTCCACCTCACCTTGTTTCCTTCCTCTCCCCCTTGTCATCTTGGACAAACAGTGCCGACCAATCATCTTGGAGGCACGTCGAACCAATCAAGTATCGCTCTGTCATGTCTTTCATCCCATCTGCGATGCCAGATCTGTCAGCGATACAGGACATGGCGCAAGATGCGCTGTCATCGCTGACTGACAGCAGCAGCCCATGCGGTGTAGTGGTTAAAGACGCTGTGCTTGGTGTTTCCAATCTCACCTTATTTCCCTTGTCTCCCTCTGCCTACCCCTATCTCACGTGGACGCAGTGACCCTGCTGTTGTTTCTTTTCACTAATTTAGGTCTCCTTCAGGGAGAGCTTCGTTCTCGTTTTATGTGCGTCTTCCGATTTCCATTTCTCGTCCTCCTCCCTCCCCCACCCTCCTCTCCCCACCCCTGCTGTGTGCCATCAGTGACGCGGTGGCAAGGGGAGGCGCTGGCAGTGGTGAAGGCAGCGGCAGAGGCGGGCGGTGGAGGTGTTTGGGGAGAAGCTCGGTTTCCATTGACTTGTGTCTTTCCATCTTCATCCCTGTCCCCTTATCATCCATTCCATCAGTGACGCGGTGGCAAAGGAGGCGTTGGCAGCAGTGAGGGCGGCAGCGGGGGCGGTGGAGGTGTTTGGGGAGAAGCTGGAGCTGCTGCGCCTGGAGCTCGATGAACTCAGTGGCGGCAAGTTCGGTGGCGAGGTGAGCGCCTGCTTCTAACGAGGATGTGCTGGGTCTGCTCGAGGAGAGGATGGTAGTGATGTGGGTACAGCATCCAGTGATGGTGATCTGTTCGCAAGCACTATTTGGCGTATTTGGATGCATTTGCATTGCAAGAAAAGAGGGTCTTTTGATCTCCTCAAGGCACCTTATCTTCATCTCCCCCCCCCCCCCCCCCCCACACCCCCCTCACACCCCTCTCCCTCTCGTCCTGTCCAACCTCCCACCGGCGTGCAGGCGGTGGGCAAGATCCCCGAGGACGTGAAGGCGGCGCTGGCGTCGGCGCTGAGGCGGTACTCGGCGTACCTGGCGGCGTTCGGGGCGGACGAGGGGTGGCTGCAGCGCAAGGTGAAGGAGGAGCTGGGCGGGCTGCTCATCACCGTCAAGCAGCGCTGCAGTGGGCTTGAAGAGGAGTGGAACCAGGTGCGGGTGGGGGGGAGAGGGGGAGTGAGAAGGTGGGAGGATGGGGGAGGGTGGGGAGACGGGGGCATATGAGAGGTGAGTGGAACGAGTTCAGTGCTGTGGCCAGGTGGTTGGGGATGAGGGGTGTAGGGGAGAGAAGGTGGAGGTTACTGAAGATCATGGGAACTGAAAGGAGGGGGAGAAGGTGGGGTAAACGGGGATAAGGGGGAGGTAGTGCGGTGGTTCACCTCTCCTTCCCCCTCTCTACCTTGCTAGCTTCCTCCATTTCTACATGCTGCACACGTGTCTGCTGAGCAAATCAGGGCCCTTTGTTTCTTCTTACATGCACCTTCTCTATAGAACACTTTCTTCCTCTCTCCTGTCCTCCCCTCCCATGCATCCCCTCACCTCACCTCCCCTCTCCTCCCCTCCCCTCCCCTCCCCTCCCCTCTCCTTCGTAATTTCTCTCATTTTCATGTTTGCAGATTAGTCTGCTGGGCACATCGGGGCTGTCTGGGTCCTACATTGAGCAACGCGCACACTGACCCCTGCACCCCTCATTCTCAAGCACTATTACAGATGGTTGCCTATATGTGCTGGGCAGCAGCTGAAGCTCGCATACAGCGACGACAAGACTGAAAGCTTAAGAGTGATATTAGGACAGTAGTAGAGTCGCATTGTGCAGTCACCAGTGTTACAAGTGGCTTCGGTTATCAAAAGCGCATCGCTGTATGGCATAACGTGTTGCACTCCTATCGTGAATGTAAGTTGTTTCAGATTTGTGATGTTTCACTGTACCCAAGTAATTCAATATGCACGAATGGCGTCTTTGCAGCACGTCGAGATTGATATTGCCCGTGACGTTTTCAGCTGGTTTACAGCTCATGATGTGTGGTCAATCGTATTGCGTCACGGTTCAAAGCGGTGAAGTTTGAGAACCGTCAAGCACTCCCTGATATCGTTTAGAACCACGACCGGTGACCTGTAAATGTACGCGCTGGGCCCGCCACTATGACGTTTTGTTCGTTTGTAGTCGCGCCAGCCTTCCGGTGGTTTGGTTGTTCCCTCATCCCCGTTGTGCAGCCAGAACTATTCTCCAGGCGCTTCTAGTCCAGAATCTCTCAACAAAGCGTGCAACTTCTGATCAGTGCGCTGTAGTCCACGCACAAATCGCAGAAACGGGAAGGTCGTAAAGTTCTCCGCTGACGCGCTTCTCCGTTCTTCTCTCACATGGTCGCCATGAGGCTCCTACGAGACTCGCGGAAATTTCGAGTTACCACATTTGCCCTCCTCCTCATAGTCTTAAACTCACTTTTCTGCGTGCTTCTGCTTCTCCCAAACGGAGTGAATTCTCTCCCTCGTCACGGCGGCCGGCCGAATTTCAACGGTGGGTCCTTGCTCCTCCCGTTGACTCTTCACCCGCTCCCGTTAACCCGACGCGTCCACTCGCTTTCTTCCTTCCCGTGTCACATCTTGTCCTCGTCCCGACGGCCGCTCTCGCTTCTTTCGCAAGTTTTGGAAATAGACGAAAAGAGAAGAACGCGAAGCTTTATGTGAAGTTCCCGGCGCGTGTCGACCACCGTCAAGGCCGAGACGGGTGCGTGCATCAGTGAATGCGAGATTCAGGCGCCTCAATGATGCGCACGTTACAATAGGAGGCGAAAACACAATGCGAAATCCAGGCGAATTTTAGGCGCCTCACACTGACCTACGTTGCTCGTTGTTAACTTCTCCCGCCCTCAGTGCTCCCCTGCTCTCCGCTCTCCTTGCTCTCCGCCTTCCATGCCCCCCCCTGCTCTCCGCCCTCCTTGCTCCGCCCTGCTTTCCGCCCTCCTTGCTCCGCCCTGCTCTACGCCCTCCTTGCTCCCCTCTGCTCTCCGCCTTCCTGCTCCCCCCTGCTCTCCGCCCTCCTCGCTCCCCCCTGCTCTCCGCCCTCCTTGCTCCCCCCTGCTCTCCGCCCTCCTTGCTCCCCCCGGTCTCCGCCCTTCTTTCTCCCCCCTGCTCTTTGCCCTCCTTGCTCCCCCCTGCTCCCCGCCCTCCTTGCTCCCCCCTGCTCTCCGCCCTCCTTCCTCCCCCCTGCTCTGCGCCCTCTCTCCTTGCTCCCCCCTGCTCTCCGCCCTCTCTCCTTCCTCCCCCCTGCTCTCCGCCCTCTCTCCTTGCTCCCCCCTGCTCTCCGCCCTCTCTCCTTGCTCCCCCCTGCTCCCCGCCCTCCTTGCTCCCCCCTGCTCTCCGCCCTCCTTGCTCCCCCCTGCTCTCCGCCCTTCTTCCTCCGCAGTGCGCCCCTTCTCCTCGTCCTGTGCCGCCACCACCCCGATGAATGGCTCATGTCACTCTGTCACTTTGTCTCCACACCATACGTGCCCCATGCCCCCATCTTTGATAATATGTCTCAGAACTCCCATCCTTGGTCCGCCCTTCATTACTCCATGCTGCCATCATTACTCCATGCTGCCATCATTACTCCATGTTGCCATCATTACTCCATGCTGCCATCATTACTCCATGCTGCCATCATTACTCCATGCTGCCATCATTACTCCATGCTGCCATCATTACTCCATGCTGCCATCATTACTCCATGTTGCCATCATTACTCCATGCTGCCATCATTACTCCATGCTGCCATCATTACTCCATGCTGCCATCATTACTCCATGCTGCCATCATTACTCCATGCTGCCATCATTACTCCATGTTGCCATCATTGTCCCTCACTGTCTTGAATCGTTGCTCCACCTCTCCCATACTTCCTTTCCCACTCCCCCTTGCTCCACTTGAGGCACAACTTGCCCCCCTGACCCACGCCTACCGTTTGCCATGCCCCGTGTGGCACTACTGCACACTGGGTGACGTCGCACCGCCCTCATTTGGCCCATCGGATGGTTCATGTGCCTCTGCTCTGGTCCTTGCCCCATTAGTGCTCCTCCATCCTGTCTCACATGCCCTTGTATTGACCGCTTGCGCCACCTGACAGACACACATGTCCTGTCCCATCCTCCGTGCTCCACTGACCCGTACGCTGTTCCACCTCTCCCACGCCTGCTGTCGCCATGGCCTGGTGTCCCCGCAGACTGGGTGAAGTCATACCGCCCTGATTTGGCCTCGCATCAGTTCGACCCCATCCGCATCCGCGCTCCCAGACAAATACCAGGTGGGTATGAGTGGGCGAGAGTAGGTATGAGTGGGTATGACTTGGTGTCGGTGGGTGTGTGTGAGTGGGCTCCTGTGTGTGTGTGAACGAGTATGTGTGCCACGTATCACAACATATCACATCCTTCTCATCTCCCTCCCTCCGCTTGATTACCCTCCCCCACAACCACCACCATCTCGTGTGCATCATTGCATCAGGTGAGCTGCAGTGGATGTTATGGGTGCTGGCTTGAATTTCATAGCCATGGGTTCAGAGGGGTATTGTGGCATGCAGATCCCTCACACCACCATTCCCTTTTCCATCGTGCCCCCCTCTTTTTCTCCGTGCCCTGTGTTCCTCCGTCCCCAACAGAGGAGTAACGCGACGTGCACAACCCGTCTGAGGAGCACCAGATGCTCCCCCCCCCTCTTCCCACTAAACCCCTACCACCGCCAACCACTTCCCCCCCACGCCACCCCTCTGTTTCTCTGGCCCTGAGTTGCCCTTGCTGCGATGCCCACCAGAGGTGCACATCCCGTCAAAGGAGAAGCTGCAGACCCTCCGCCCTCCCCTCACCCCTTTCCATCCCCCCTCCGCAACCCAATTCTCCCTCGTGCCCCTCTTTGATTCTCCCTGCCCTGTGCTGCTGCTGCCCCCCACGCACAGAGGAGTACGGGACAGACACATCCCATCGGAGGAGCTGCAGATGCCCCCCCTCCCCGCTCTCTCCCGTCCCCTTTTTCCCTTGTGACCCTCTCTGATTCTCGCTGTCGCATGCACACAGCAGTACCGCGATGTGCACATCCCATCGGAGGCAGAGCTGCAGGTCATCCCCACCCACCCACCCCCACCACCTTTTTCCTGGTGCGCCTCACTGATTCTCCCCGCCCTGTGTCCCACTAATCCCCACCAGAGGAGTATCGCGACGTGCACATCCCATCAGAGGAGGAGCTGCAGATGCTGGCGCAGTTTGGCCATGCGCATCACGCCTCCTACTACTTCAACACCAAGCCCGCTGCCGCCATGGCCGCTGCTGCTGAAGCTGCTGCAGGGGTTGGGGTGGGGGATCAGAAGCCCTAGAGGGGTAGAGTTCTGCCTTTGCTTGTTGCAGAAGTGTTTCGCTGGGAGGATGACATTGCCCGAGTGAGATTGCAACATGCTGGTACATTGGTTTCTATGATGGTTATTGGAAGTTTTATTTCTGCCTAAGCTCCTCAGGTTAAGGTTGTCACAATGGCTTGAACGACCCTAGATATATTCTGCGTGGGAATGTTGACTCGGTGAGGAATTTGGAAGTACCTCGCAACAAACATTTGCAGGACCCTACAAATGTTACATGCTAAAACTTCACATTTTCAACAAATGTTGATTCGAATTTTATCGAGTACGCTAAGTCAGGGAAGGTATGGCAGAAGTGGTCGTCCCCACAGTGGCGTGACTCACATCAGCGCAAATTCAGCGCGCTTTCCGCTCCCCTGCTGGTTGGTTGTTGTGCATCAAACAGGGGGTTCCGCTAGATCCGCTTCGCTACTAAGCACCCCCGCGGCCGACCCTGCCAGCAATTCCGCTTTCGTGCTGGCATGATGCACCGCCTTAGCCTCTATCTTGCGGTTGTTTGTGGTCGCCTTTCTGCTGTCATCTTCAAGCCCTGGCATGGCGTAGACGTCTTGTTAGGCGGCGCCCATGGGTGGCAAGCTTACCCGCGTGTCATGGTGTGGCTATACCATGTCGTGCACCCACTGTCTACTAGCCTGCGTCCTACACCAGTTCAAATCTTCAGTGGGTGCTGAAGTTGCTGAGGTGTCCAAGTAGTTAAATCAGCCGCTAATCGGCCACCCTAACGTGTCCGACACGGGCTCCTCGCCGCACCTCTCTTAGTCTCCATGGCTGACGTGACGACACGGGCTCCTCGCATGGCGCCTGGTTGTCTGCCAGCGCGGCAAGCGAGTTATTCCGATGCGCATCGCAGCATCAGGTCGGAGTCGGGGCACGTCGGCGATCGTAGGCCGTTTCAAACCACTCGCCGCCGTAGCCGTAGCAGACTCGTCAACGTTCCACCGTACCGCGACCTCGGAGCGAAACTTCCCCGATGGTAGGTACCTCGCTGACGCCATCATACCTCAACGCGATCCGATGGTTACGAATCACGGCGGCTAAGGCTCGGTGTAAAACCTGAAAGCCGCAAGGTGTTGGATCAGGTAGTCAATGCTTTCGGGGTCCGCAACCACTTACACAACTCTCGATTTTCCGCCGGAAGCAAGTATTGGAACTCAGCGAGCGTTGGAATCGACATCAGAATCATGGGGCGCCGCGCCGCGTTGTCTCTCCTCTGCCGCATGCTGCTCTGTAAGCCTTTCACAGTGCGCTGCTGCTGGCTTCGATTTTCACAATCAAACTCAAGGGCAGCTTTGTCTTACTAATCGTTGTGCCCACGTGTCAAATCGTGCTGTCTGCGTGCAGGTGCGGCGGTCTGTACTGCCTATGGCGCATCGGCCACATCATTGTTCTCGCCGGTCCTCTCGCACCAAGGGAACGAGTCTTCACCCGCTTCTGCCACTCAAGCCAGGCCCTTGTTTTATAAGGGCAAGACACTCGGTAAGTGTTTATATACGATTCAAACCTTGCCAAAACCTCAAATCACCATTCTCTTAGCTGCCGACGGTTTTCCAGTAGTGTTCTCTTGTGGACAAGCGGCCAGCGTTGGCTCTATACTCGCTGTGCGCACACATCAAGGATTATAACCCGTTGGGCTTCACAATTGTAACACCCAGGTAATGAGTTGCAACAGTTAGTGTGTGTGGCAAAGAAGGCAGGTTTGTTTTTTTCTTTCTCTCTATTTTGGTTGGAGGTACTAGTAGCTGAAAACGAGCAATCATAGCTGGAAAGTGCGAACAATTCCGTCTTCCCCATCCGTCCCGTTCCCCTTTCCAGTGAAATACGCGGCCGCTCTGCGTCCGACCGTGCTCAACGGGAAACTGGTCGGTGACGCAGGAGCGTCGGGGAAATATATGGTCTTGTCAAGTATGCCGCTTCCCCCTCGTTCACTTCTCCCCTCGTTCCCTTGTTCCACTGGTGGTGCTGACACGCTTCCTGTGAACACACTGCCTTTTGAGTGTTTTCGAGTTGGGCTCCATCTCGTTTATTAACATGTACGCACAACCAACCACCGTGCTCTTGCAATTATTCAAGTATTTGCTCTGAATCAGAGGCATTACTTCTTAGGGGGCATCATTCATGCAGTGCACTGGCTCCACTCTCTGAAACACTTAACCCTAAACCTGGCCTTTGCCCTCGTGATTGACAGGTACTCTGCATCGACATACAGCCTGGTCGGCAAGATCCTTTTTCTGAACCTCAAGGGAGGAGATCAACCCAAAGTGGGTTTCGGGAGTTCTTGCTCCACAGCGGTTCTCGAGCAAACTTCAACGCTCCTGAACATCACAAGGCCCGGTGCTCGCGGCAAGCGTTACAGCTTTCGCCTTCACATTGAGCAGCCCATGGCTTCAAAGGGCGCCGCCTTTGTGGGAATGGGACCAATTATAATGTCATCACGTGTCGCTGTTGGACGCGAAGGGAACAAACTCGCGCTCTGTGGCAAGGTTGTGAAAACGGGGAAATTTCAATGAGTATTTGGGTGCATGGAATTGCATTGCTGGAGTTCCGTGCAGTGGTGTGATCGTTCCAGGGTGGAGTAGATATGCATGTGGATGCATGCATGCGTAGGTGACATCTCAATGCTGAATGGTTCTTCAAGGATGAAATTCGATGCCGGTAGTATTTCAGAAGTACCGTGAATTAGGCTGTTTGTATGTTTTAACTCATTTATTAAATATCAATGTAGCTACTGCGTTTCACTATTTTTTGGCGCAGTCACTCACAACGAGTCACACCAGTCACATCGCCTCGCTGCACACAAGTCGTGGCGCTGTCCTACCAAGCAACCGACCCTCATCGATAGTGACGCCTGACAGCGCGACAGCCTCGCGTTCGAGGCCCCACACCGAGGGATGGGTAAAAGCGGAATGCGCCCATCCGCCCGCGATACGCTGGTGCCCGCCCGGTGGGGCCCAGCCCGTCCGTGGATGCGGCGACACGTGGCGCTTCACGTGACCCCCACACGTCGATTTCTTCGGAGGCGCCCCGCAGCCCCCTAGTAGGGCGCGAGTTCAGGCAGCGGTTGCCCGTGGGCTGGGGTGGGCGCGAGGAGGCGGATTGAAGGCGCGGTGGGGCCATGTGGAACGGTGGAAGGAGCAGCGGCGGAGGAGCGACATGCCCGTTGCTTGTATCGCGGCACTCTTCCGCGCTGCTCCGCCTGCAAGTGGCCGCGCCCTCCTTTTGCCCGCTGCACGCCTCAAAAGCGGCCTGGAGCTGCCGTGAAAGTGGCGCGAGGCTAGACCGGCCCGGACACTGCTTCAAGGACACAGCACAGAGTCTTGAGAAGCCGTGTCGCTAAAAGCCGCACACGTCTCGGGTGAACGACACAGACCGAGCAGCCAGTGCGCCTTCGCGAATTGCTTCTTCCGGCCGCCCGCCAGTTCCCTCGTGCGCCGCTAGCAGCTGTGCGGTCCGCCATGGCTCACGCGCATGCGCGCGGGGCATCCGAGCAGCGCGCGCAGGCAGCTGCTGCCGCGCCCAGCAGCGCGCGGAGCAGCTTGCGCTGGGCCCACAGGCTGCGACCGCGGAGAGAGCAGCGCTGCGCGCGCGCAGTGGCAGTGCGGCTGCTGCTGGTGCCGCTGGCCGCGGCGGCGCTGGCGGGCCGCATGGCGGTGGGCGCGCGCGGCAGTGATGACGAGGCTGTGACGCGCGCTGGCGAATCGCAAGGTTGGTGTGGGCAGGCGAGCGTTCGGGCGGGACGGAGATCGGGACGTAGTAAGGGAAAGAGGGAGGAGGATAGGATAACGTGGGTTTTGAGAGGGAATTAGGGAGGAGGGTAGGGAGCATGAGAGGTGCGTGTTCAGCAGGCGAGTGAGGTGGCGAAACGGCAGTGGCATGGCAGTGGCATGGCAGCAGGGACGGGGCGTGGTGCAGGCAGGGGATGTTTGGTGCTGCTGGAGAACGCCAGTTGACAGTCCGTTGAAGAGAGAGGGTCGTGAGTGAGCGAGTGAGTGAGTGAGTGAGTGAGTGAGGGAGTGAGTGAGCGAGTGAGTGAGTGAGCGAGTGAGTGAGTGAGTGAGTGAGTGAGTGAGTGAGTGGGCCTGTAGTGGTCGTGCGCGCTGCTTCAGGGGCCTCCCTTTTCCTTCTTCGGCTCCCCGCATCCCCACTCCCACCTCCTCCACCCTCTTGCCTCCTCTCCTCCTTTTCCCTCCCTGCCTCCACCCAGCCACAGCAGCAGCCCTGCTCGACACTCTGAACCTCACCCGCTCGCCCATAACAGCGCTCTTTGTGTTCGGCGACTCGCTGGTGGACGTGGGCAACAACAACTACGGCTCGCACCGCTTCCTGCGTGCGGACCTGCCCCCCTACAGCATGGACTACAGGCAGGCGTCGGGGCGCTTCTCCGATGGCCGCCTGCAGATCGACTACTTGGGTGCGCGCTGCTGCCAGTAGTGCTTGTGTCCTTGGGGGGGGAAGAGGAGCGGGAAGGCTTTTGAGGGTGGCAGAGTGGGCAGGTTGATTGAAGGAGAGAAGGCACCTCGCACAACACAGTTATCTGTGTGGGCTTCTCGCACAACACAGTCATCTTTGTGAGCTTCTCGTCTCTCGAAGCCTGCCTTTTCCACAGACGCCTCACATCCCGCCCTCAACCCCCCTCCTTCCCCTCCCTTCCGTCCCCCTCCTCCATTCTTTCCCATCCCCCATCCCGTCCCCTCTTTCTCTCCCCTCACTCCATTACCTCCCCTCCCCGCTCTCCGTTTCCTCCCCCACTTTCCCGTCCCTCCCCAACCCGCCCCTCCCACGACTCCCGTCTTCCTCCCCATCCATCGCTGCTCCCCATCTTTCCCAGCGCGCTATCTGGGGCTGCCCTCGCCCCCGCCAGTGCTGCAGCCGGGGCGCAGCGCTGCTCGCGGGCTCAACTTCGCCAGCGCTGGGGCGGGCGTGCTCCACTCCACCAACCCGGGCCAGGTGGGGGCAGGTGGGGGCGGGTGGGTGGGGGCGGGTGGGTGGGGGCGGGCGGGTGTGCTCGACTCCACCAACCCGGGCCAGGTGCGTGCTGCCATGCTGGCTGGGGCAGACGGGGAAGAGGGGGCAGAGGCACTCCCATGTGGAGCGCAATTAGAGATGCTGGTTGGTCGGGCTGGGCTGGTTACCACGTGGTGGGTGGTGGGGAGGGGAAGCATGGAGGCAGAAGAAGGAGAAGCTATACTTGAGTGGGGCGGGAATGAGGTGCAAGCAAGCAGTGGTGGGTGGGGATGTGCGTTGCTCACCTGCACTGCACACCTCCGTGCATGCCAAGGCAGAGTGCGGTCGATCACTTGTGGCCTCGTGCCCCTTGCTTTCCTACCCATCTCGGCCCCCCACACCCCTCCTTCCAACCCTTCGTTTTTTTGCTTATTCTCCTTCGCGCTGCTTACGTTTCGCCCTCTCCTCTTCGCCTCACTTGCAAACACCAACCTCCACCAACCCCCCCCCCCTCCTCCTCCTTCCTCGCCCCCACCCCACTGTTCTCCCGTGTGCGGTCAGGCGTTCCCGCTGTCCTTCCAGCTAGGAAAGTTCCGGGAAGTGCATGTAGCGGTGGTGGGGCAGGACGGCAGCGAGCAGGGCGGTGGGAGCAAGGAGTCTGCCACCACGCTGTCTAATGGTGGTGACGCTGGGAGCGTGGGGAGTGACAGCAGCAGCAGCAGCAGCAGCAGGAGAGCGTGCCAGACAAGAGTGTACGTGCGCCCATGACCTGACCTGCCCAACATCACATCTTCCCCTCTGCTCTCTTCTCTCGTCCTTTCAGCACCTCTCTCCGCCTTCTTTCCATCCTTCACCTCGGCGTCCTCCTCATGTCTTGTTCGCATCGTCCCACTAACCATTCCTCCCAACCCACCATCCCTCGCGTCTGCCCTCCTCTTGCTCCCCCGTCCCTCCCTCCTCTTCTCCCCGCCCATCGCCAGGCCCTCGCCTCAGCGCTCTACGTGCTGCAGGTGGGCTCCAACGACTACCTCTACCTGCTGTCGCACCTCAACGCTCCTCCTACGCTCCCCACATCTCCATTCCCCCCCCCTCTCCCCCTCCCCTCCCCCCTACAGGCCCTCACATCAGCGCTGTACGTGGTACAGATCGGTTCCAACGACTACCTCTACCTGCTATCGCAGCTCAACATGGGGCTCGTGCCCAACATCCCCACCTCCCTCCCCCCCCGCAACGCAACGCGCCCTCGTCTGTTCAGCAATGCCTCCTCCCTTCCGCCCATGCCCAGCGCCTCGTCGCTGCCTCGCCTGCCCAACACCACCGCCGTGCCACCGCTTCCCTTCAACTCCACACCCCTCCCATCCGCCTCCATAGCCTCTGCCTCCTCTGCTGCTTCTGCCGCGTCTGCCTCCTCTGCCGCTTCGACAAGGTCTAGAGCAGCCGCCCGCCTGCGCGGGGCGGGGACACGTGGCGCGCTGCCATTGGAGGAGGCAGTGAGCCGCCCACCGCAGTCAGTGGCGGATAGGCTTGTCGCAGTGGGGCGGTTCGCAGCTACACTAGGTGGCACCATAGCTGCCTCCGCCCAGGGCACCGTGGATGCCGTGCAGGTGAGAGGGGGGGGGAATGGCTGCCGTAGGGGTTGGCAAAAAAGGGTTTGAATGTGGCTCAAGACGTGCTGTGTTGCCACTGTGCCAGGTTTATGTTCATTCTATGCAGGGGAGACATTAGGGTGGTGAGAATGCTGCTATGATGTTCTTTTGACCCCTTGTGTTTTTCATTCTTCCAGTCATCTTCTAATACAAATCCCCCCTCACGCTGCTGCCTCACGCACGCGTCCTGTGCCTCACCTGCTGCGCTGGCCCTCCTGCTCTCCCCAGGCGCTGTACAGCATGGGAGCGCGGCGCTTCCTGGTGTACCTGCTGCCGCCCATCGCATGCGCGCCCACGCTCATGCAAGCCTTGGGGCAGCGCACGTGCTCCGCGTCGCCGCTCTCCGCCGTGCCGCTGGCCCACAACGCGCTGCTCACCGCGGGGCTGAATGCACTGCAGGCTCGCCTGCCGGGCATCGTCATTCTCACGGCGGACGTTGGGGGGCTCGTGGTTCGCGCTGTGGAGCAGCCTAAGGCGCTGGGTGAGTGCAGGCGTTGATAGGGTGGATGGGATGGGAACGGAATGGGGAGGGGATGGACAGGGATCGGAGAGGGGATATGCAGGGAATGGGCAGGGGATGGGGAGTGGATGGTCCCCCAGTGCTCTAATAACGAGCATGGGGTAGGTGGCCAAGGAGATAACCCGTGCCTCCGCATGACTCCATTCTCAGTGCACAGCGAACCACGCATGTCTGATAGTCACCACTTGGGGCGTTCCTTCATCCCTCCTCTGCCTCTTGTCACTCCACTTTTCCTTCTTGTTTCCGCTCTGCCTTTCCACACCCCCACCACTCCTCATCCCCTCTCACCTGACTCTCCCCTTCCTTCCTCCTGTTCACGCCCCTCACCCTTCCCTGCAGGCTTCACCAGCGGCCCCGAGGCATGCTGCGGCGCCCCTGCACCGCTGAACGGGCTGGTGCAGTGCGGGCGAACGGCGCTGGTGAACGGCACCCCCACGCGCTACACGCTGTGCCGCCACCCCTCGCAGCACGTCTTCTGGGACGCCTTCCACCCCACTCAGCACCTCAACCACCTGCTTGCTGCCCGCGTGTGGCGTGGCGCCGAGGGCGGATGGGGTGCTGATGATAGGGATGAAGGGGATGAAGGGGATGGTGGGGATGAAGGGTTGGGTGATGATGTGGGTGAGGATGATGGTGGCAGTGGAGTTGTAATGCGCCCTGTTGGGTTGAGAGCACTAGCAAGATATTTGGCTGAGGTGGAATGATTACCACAGAGCTAAGCTGCCAAGACGAGAACACAACTGGGTATGTACATGAGGTATTGTAACTTCATTCTGCGTGTTTTATGAAGATCTATGTTTTTAATAAAAAGGCTGTAACCACATTGTTTTATGTAGAGTATTATACAGTTAGCCATTTCAGCGACAGAAGTGTCATTTCTGCAAACCCCGCAATGCTGACGTGCCACTCCCCTTCGATCATTCCAGCCCACACGATGCGAGATGCATGTCGCAGCAAAAACTGTTCCGCGGCGCGGTGGGACACATCAGCACAATCGAGCCTCTCTGAATTTGACCCCTAAAATAGACGAAGGCAGACATTTGTGGCTCCTATTCGCGCTTCGATCCACGCCTCAAACCAGCGTACAGTAGGGAGTGATGATCTGTTCTCACTCCTCTTTTCGAAGATGCTTAGGTTTTGCAGCTCTTAAGCTAAGTACTTTACTGATGATAGAATGTCAACCAAACCCAGCAAAATAACGTAAAAAAGTAATCCAGACTAGAGAAAATGCACGAAAAAAATCACTGGATTCCTGCCGCGCAGTACGCTAACCACGTTCTTTACTGGGCTAAAATGGGGATGTGAAGTTGAATGGGCAGCATTTTTTCACACAACCGAGTGTTAGAGCGAGTTCTGAACGCGCCCTCGACCAGCACTTTACTATTTGCTTCCCCTTTGACCCCCATAGTTCACTCCACCTAGATTCTGTGGTGTTGCGTCATTCCTGTGGTTGGTTGAATTGGCCCGAACTGAAGCTCTTGTGAGCCGTACTATTCTAAGTGACCGTCGTCGCTCGGGAAGCTCCGCTACTTCGAGCCCCGTAGCGCCGCATGTACCATACAGTTCGCTGCTGCTTGTGCTTGTCTGTTCGGCATTCCCAGCTTGCAGTTGCACTCCCTTGAGCTTCGCACCTGCGGCCAGCTGGAGGCTTGCCCGTCGTGCGACAGCCTTGCGGCCTGCCGACTATGTCTTCATCTGTAGAATGACGCACCGCGCTCACACGCCGCAGCGATAGACCAGCCTCAGCAGCTGTCGTTCTTTCGCACTGCGCGCCATTACGGGCAGGCCAGTCACTGGTGGCGATCGCACCTCGTGGTCGCAGGGCCGCGGTCGCCGGGCGCACTCACTTCCACCTCACCGGGCGCACCCACCTGTTGCACGCCGCGCAGAATGACGCTTTTGCGGCAACACCGATCGTTTCCGTCTCTCTCGGAGCCGCGCATTGCCCTCTTGCTCATAGTAACCGTAGCGCACGTCGCGGCGGGTCCACTTGCGACGCTCCGTCGCGTGGAGATCGTCGCAGGCGATACAGCCGCCACGGCTGATAGAGTCGACACGGCTGCTACAGCCGTAGCCAGCCATCGCCGGAGTGCGCTAAGAACAGCCGTCGCCACGTTGTCGCCGCCGCCACCCGTAGCGCCTTCGACTCCTGGTGGGCTCTCGGCGCCGCCGGCCGCGCCGCGACCTCCCGGCTCCAGCGGGAACGCGTCGGCAAACGAGTATGGCCCGGAATTCCCGCCGACGTACGATCAACGTGAGTTGCGGCGCTTGTGTTTTCCCTTATTACTATATCTCGCCATTGCGAGTCGCACTCACAACTCGTCGATCATGCAACGCACACATTCAACCCAATACTGTTCCGCTCAGCTGAAACCAATCCCTCGGTTGAAGAGCCACAATCAGCGCGGGTTGAACCCGCCTGACGCGCCAAACCGTCAAAACCAGCGGACTCTTACGAAGCTCGCCTTTGTCTGTGCGCATGTGCGCGTGCATGCGCGTGTGCGCGTGCATGCGCGTGTGCGTGCGCGTGTGCGTGTGCGCGCGTGCGTGTGCGTGTGCGCGTGCCCGTGTGTGCGCGTGTGTGCGCGGCGGAACGGCAGGGCTGGCGCTGGCGGAGCTGCGCGTGGCGATGGACCCGCAGGGCTTGGAGTTGGAGTCGTGGGACTCGGACGTGGGGTGGGCCTTCTGGATGGGCGTCCAATGCGACCAGTGGAACCAAGTCGTCAAACTGTACGCGTTACAAGCCGCTTCTCCACGGCTTAGACATAATCGTTTTGGATTGCCGGATGGGCGTGCAGTGTGACGACTGGAACGAGTTTGTCAATCTGCGCGCGATAGTCTGTAGTAGCTGCGTGTCGCGGCCACCAAGGACGCATGCGCGCCATTGACCGTCACTCATCCGCCTGCCCACCGCCCATTCCAATTCCCCCGCCCGCGCTAATCCCAATTCTCCCGCCCGCGCGCATCCCAATTCCCCGCCCGCGCTAATCCCGATTCTTCCGCCCGCGCGCATCCCAATCCCTCCGCCAGCGCTCATCCCAATCCCTTCGCCCGCACTCATCCCAATTTATTCACTCGTGCTCATTCAATTCCAACCCTGCGCCCATTCCCCCTCACCCGCCCGCCCGCTTCCCCTATTGCGCTCCTTCCGATTCCCCCACCCGCTGGCGCGCAGGTCGCTGGGCGGCAACGAGCTGACGGGGAGCATCCCCGCGGGCATATCGCACCTCACCGCGCTGCAACACCTGTGAGTCACGGCTGTAGCACAACTGGGAGTCACGGCTGTAGCACAACTGTGAGTCACGGCTGTAGCACAACTGTGAGTCACGGCTGTAGCACAACTGTGAGTCACGGCTGTAGCACAACTGGGAGTCACGGCTGTAGCACAACTGGGATTCACGGCTGTACCACAACTGGGAGTCAGGGCTGTAGCACAACTGGGAGTCACGGCTGTAGCACAACTGTGAGTCACGGCTGTAGCACAACTGTGAGTCACGACTGTAGCACAACTGGGAGTCACGGCTGTAGCACAACTGGGAGTCACGGCTGTAGCACAACTGGGAGTCCCGGCTGTAGCACAACTGGGAGTCACGGCTGTAGCACAACTGGGAGTCACGGCTGTAGCACAACTGTGAGTCACGGCTGTAGCACAACTGTGAGTCACGGTTGTAGCACAACTGGGAGTCACGGCTGAAGCACAACTGGGATTCACGGCTGTAGCACAACTGGGAGTCACTTCTGTAGCACAACTGTGAGTCACGGCTGTAGCACAGCCGTCTTGCATGGGGAATGAGCCATGTGGGGAAGAGTCGTAATGCTTGCTGTGTATTAAAAGTATCACCTCGATGCGTCTCAAAATGACACCTCTATCACGTGGTCTTGCGTGGGGCATGAGCCATGAGCCATGGGGAAGAGTCGTGATGCTTGCTCTCTGCACCCCTCTCCATCCTCCTCCTCTCCCTTCAATTTCTTTTGCTTCCCCTCTTTCCCCCCTCCTTCCCCTCCTTGACCCGGTGGGCCACGAGGCCAGGGACGTGAGGGGCAACCAGCTGCAGGGCGAGCTCGTGCCCGACATTGCGGGGCTGCCCGCCCTCACCTACCTGTCAGTGCCGCCCTCACCTACCTGCCAGTGCCGCCCTCACCTACCTGCCAGTGCCGCCCTCACCTACCTGCCAGTGCCGCCCTCACCTACCTGTCAGTGCCGTGCTCACCTACCTGCCAGTGCCGCCCTCACCTACCTGCCAGTGCCGCCCTCACCTACCTGCCAGTGCCGCCCTCACCTACCTGCCAGTGCCGCCCTCACCTACCTGCCAGTGCCGCCCTCTGCACATGCTTGACTCTGCACATGCTTGACCCTGCACATGCTTGACTCTGCACATGCTTGACTCTGCACATGCTTGACTCTGCACATGCTTGACTCTGCACATGCTTGACTCTGCACATGCTTGACTCTGCACATGCTTGACTCTGCACATGCTTGACTCTGCACATGCTTGACTCTGCACATGCTTGACTCTGCACATGCTTGACTCTGCACATGCTTGACTCTGCACATGCTTGACTCTGCACATGCTTGACTCTGCACATGCTTGACTCTGCACATGCTTGACTCTGCACATGCTTGACTCTGCACATGCTTGACTCTGCACATGCTTGACTCTGCACATGCTTGACTCTGCACATGCTTGACTCTGCACATGCTTGACTCTGCACATGCTTGACTCTGCACATGCTTGACTCTGCACATGCTTGACTCTGCACATGCTTGACTCTGCACATGCTTGACTCTGCACATGCTTGACTCTGCACATGCTTGACTCTGCACATGCTTGACTCTGCACATGCTTGACTCTGCACATGCTTGACTCTGCACATGCTTGACTCTGCACATGCTTGACTCTGCACATGCTTGACTCTGCACATGCTTGACTCTGCACATGCTTGACTCTGCACATGCTTGACTCTGCACATGCTTGACTCTGCACATGCTTGACTCTGCACATGCTTGACTCTGCACATGCTTGACTCTGCACATGCTTGACTCTGCACATGCTTGACTCTGCACATGCTTGACTCTGCACATGCTTGACTCTGCACATGCTTGACTCTGCACATGCTTGACTCTGCACATGCTTGACTCTGCACATGCTTGACTCTGCACATGCTTGACTCTGCACATGCTTGACTCTGCACATGCTTGACTGCACTCACTGCCCTCCACGCCACCATGTCTCCAACTCCCTCCCCCACACCTCCCACTCCAACTGCCTCCTCCCTCCACCTCCTCTCCCTTCTCACCCCCATCTCCCCCACCCCCATCTCCCCCACCCCCATCTCTCCCAACCCCCAATGCGTCTCCCCATTCTTGCCCCCCATGCGTCCCCACGTCACAAGCGCAGCGACCTGTCCAACAACCGCATCAATGGCTCGCTGCCCGACTCGCTCTCCAACCTCACCGCGCTGCGCCACCTGTACATGCCCACCGCAACCCATACTCACCTGCCATGCCATGCATCGCTGCACCCTGCACGGCACTCCGCTTCATGCCTGCATGCATCCATGCCCCACACTCGTCCATGCCACACTCGTCCATGCCACACTCGTCCATGCCACACTCGTCCATGCCACACTCGTCCTTTCCAAACTCGTCCTTTCCACACTCGTCCCTGCCACAGTCCCCCCCTCTCGCCTCCTCTCCCCCCCTCACCCCCTCTGCGCCCCTGTCAGCGACCTGCATCAGAACGCCATCACCGGCCCGCTGCCCTCCGCCCTTGCTGCACTCACCCACCTCACCCACCTGTGAGTTCTGCAGCCGAAATGCTACTCTCTGAGAAGCTTACCGGTCTGCACACGTGCTTGTCGCATCATTGTTATCACCACACCACCAACTCATGCTCCCCAAGTCACCACTCGTGCTGTCTGTCTGCCCCTCACCTGTCTTCCTCTGCGCCCTTCTCTTCCGCCTCATCACCACCATATCGCCACTCATGCTCCTCCACCCGCCCCACCATCGCCTCCTCCTACCCGCTCTCCTCGCCTCTCACCTTGCTCCCAGCCTTATCCCCCTGCGTTCATCCCCCTCATGTGCGCCCTGACCAGCGACCTGCGAGAGCTCGACTTCACGCCCGCCCCTCTGCCGCCCGCTGTTGGCGCCCTCTCCTCCCTCATCTACCTGTGAGCGCTCCCCCTCCCCCATCTCTCCCTCCTCCCCTCTCTCCCCCCTCCCCCGTGCTTATTTTGCCCTCCGCTTGTGCCCTTCCTTCTCTGAGCAGCTTACCGATCATTCCTCGTTCTTCACCCTTTCCTTCCTCCTTGCTCGCCTCCACCTGTCACGCCCTCACCCCGTTGGCCTGCTCTCTGCGTCTCGCCCAACCCCATGTGCCCCATGTGCCCCATGTGCCCCATGTGCCCCATGTGCCCCATGTGCCCCATGTGCCCCATGTGCCACGGGGCAGCGACCTGTCATACACGCACCTCACGGGCCCGCTGCCCGCCTCCGTCGCCAACCTCTCCGCTCTCAAGTTCCTGTACGCCCCGCCCCGCCTTGCCCCTCCCCGCCCCGCCCTGCGCCCCTTGTGCTGCCCCTCCCCGCCCTGCCCCTCCCCGCCCTGCCCCGCCCTGCCCCTCCCCGCCCTGCCCCTCCCCGCCCTGCCCCGCCCTGCCCCTCCCCGCCCTGCCCCGCCCCGCCCTGCCCCGCCCTACCATCTATTGTGTTTGCCGTGCTATGCATGCTGTGCCCGTGGCGCCTTTGACCCTCTTCTCACACCTTCAACTCCCCAGCAACGCTCCTCCATGCTTTGACCTGCCCGTTCAGCCCCCCGCTTTCTCTCTCCATTCCCACTCAACTCAACTCCACACCACTCCACTCCACTCCACCACGCCATGCCATGCCATGCCATGCCATGCCATGCCATGCCATGGCACTCACCATGCCACCCACCCCCCAACCCCCCCGCACAGCGCGGTGGACGGCAATGCACTGACGGGCTCCATCGACATCTTCCCACCAAACTCATCCCTGCAAGCCATGTGAGTCCAAGCCATGTGAGTCCAAGCCATGTGAGTCCAAGCCATGTGAGTCCAAGCCATGTGAGTCCAAGCCATGTGAGTCCAAGCCATGTGAGTCCGAGCCATGTGAGTCCGAGCCATGTGAGTCCAAGCCATGTGAGTCCAAGCCATGTGAGTCCGAGCCATGCGAGTCCGAGCCATGTGAGTCCAAGCCATGTGAGTCCAAGCCATGTGAGTCCAAGCCATGTGAGTCCAAGCCATGTGAGTCCAAGCCATGTGAGTCCAAGCCATGTGAGTCCAAGCCATGTGAGTCCAAGCCATGTGAGTCCAAGCCATGTGAGTCCAAGCCATGTGAGTCCAAGCCATGTGAGTCCAAGCCATGTGAGTCCAAGCCATGTGAGTCCAAGCCATGTGAGTCCAAGCCATGTGAGTCCAAGCCATGTGAGTCCGAGCCATGTGAGTCCGAACCATGTGAGTCCGAGCCATGTGAGTCCGAGCCATGTGAGTCCGAGCCATGGGAGTCCGAGCCATGCGAGTCCGAGCCATGCGAGTCCAAGCCATGCGAGTCCAAGCCATGCGAGTCCGAGCCATGCGAGTCCGAGCCATGCGAGTCCGAGCCATGTGAGTCCGAGCCATGTGAGTCCGAGCCATGTGAGTCCGAGCCATGTGAGTCCGAGCCATGTGAGTCCAAGCCATGTGAGTCCAACGCATGTGAGTCCAAGCCATGTGAGTCCAAGCCATGTGAGTCCAAGCCATGTGAGTCCAACGCATGTGAGTCCAACGCATGTGAGTCCAAGCCATGTGAGTCCAAGCCATGTGAGTCCAAGCCATGTGAGTCCAAGCCATGTGAGTCCAAGCCATGTGAGTCCAAGCCATGTGAGTCCAAGCCATGTGAGTCCAAGCCATGTGAGTCCAAGCCATGTGAGTCCAAGCCATGTGAGTCCAAGCCATGTGAGTCCAAGCCATGTGAGTCCGAGCCATGTGAGTCCGAGCCATGTGAGTCCGAGCCATGTGAGTCCGAGCCATGTGAGTCCGAGCCATGCGAGTCCGAGCCATGCGAGTCCAAGCCATGCGAGTCCAAGCCATGCGAGTCCGAGCCATGCGAGTCCGAGCCATGCGAGTCCGAGCCATGTGAGTCCGAGCCATGTGAGTCCGAGCCATGTGAGTCCGAGCCATGTGAGTCCGAGCCATGTGAGTCCGAGCCATGTGAGTCCAACGCATGTGAGTCCAAGCCATGTGAGTCCAAGCCATGTGAGTCCAACGCATGTGAGTCCAACGCATGTGAGTCCAAGCCATGTGAGTCCAAGCCATGTGAGTCCAAGCCATGTGAGTCCAAGCCATGTGAGTCCAAGCCATGTGAGTCCAAGCCATGTGAGTCCAAGCCATGTGAGTCCAAGCCATGTGAGTCCAAGCCATGTGAGTCCAAGCCATGTGAGTCCAAGCCATGTGAGTCCAAGCCATGTGAGTCCGAGCCATGTGAGTCCGAGCCATGTGAGTCCGAGCCATGTGAGTCCGAGCCATGTGAGTCCGAGCCATGTGAGTCCGAGCCATGTGAGTCCGAGCCATGTGAGTCCAAGCCATGCGAGTCCAAGCCATGCGAGTCCAAGCCATGCGAGTCCGAGCCATGCGAGTCCGAGCCATGCGAGTCCGAGCCATGCGAGTCCGAGCCATGCGAGTCCGAGCCATGCGAGTCCGAGCCATGCGAGTCCGAGCCATGTGAGTCCGAGCCATGTGAGTCCGAGCCATGTGAGTCCGAGCCATGTGAGTCCGAGCCATGTGAGTCCGAGCCATGTGAGTCCAAGCCATGTGAGTCCAACGCATGTGAGTCCAAGCCATGTGAGTCCAAGCCATGTGAGTCCAACGCATGTGAGTCCAACGCATGTGAGTCCAAGCCATGTGAGTCCAAGCCATGTGAGTCCAAGCCATGTGAGTCCAAGCCATGTGAGTCCAAGCCATGTGAGTCCAAGCCATGTGAGTCCAAGCCATGTGAGTCCAAGCCATGTGAGTCCAAGCCATGTGAGTCCAAGCCATGTGAGTCCAAGCCATGTGAGTCCGAGCCATGTGAGTCCGAGCCATGTGAGTCCGAGCCATGTGAGTCCGAGCCATGTGAGTCCGAGCCATGTGAGTCCGAGCCATGTGAGTCCGAGCCATGTGAGTCCGAGCCATGTGAGTCCGAGCCATGTGAGTCCGAGCCATGTGAGTCCGAGCCATGTGAGTCCGAGTCATGTGAGTCCGAGCCATGTGAGTCCGAGCCATGTGAGTCCGAGCCATGTGAGTCCGAGCCATGTGAGTCCGAGCCATGTGAGTCCGAGCCATGTGAGTCCGAGCCATGTGAGTCCGAGCCATGTGAGTCCGAGCCATGTGAGTCCGAGCCATGTGAGTCCGAGCCATGTGAGTCCGAGCCATGTGAGTCCGAGCCATGTGAGTCCGAGCCATGTGAGTCCGAGCCATGTGAGTCCGAGCCATGTGAGTCCGAGCCATGTGAGTCCGAGCCATGTGAGTCCGAGCCATGTGAGTCCGAGCCATGTGAGTCCGAGCCATGTGAGTCCGAGCCATGTGAGTCCGAGCCATGTGAGTCCGAGCCATGTGAGTCCGAGCCATGTGAGTCCGAGCCATGTGAGTCCGAGCCATGTGAGTCCGAGCCATGTGAGTCCGAGCCATGTGAGTCCGAGCCATGTGAGTCCGAGCCATGTGAGTCCGAGCCATGTGAGTCCGAGCCATGTGAGTCCGAGCCATGTGAGTCCGAGCCATGTGAGTCCGAGCCATGTGAGTCCGAGCCATGTGAGTCCGAGCCATGTGAGTCCAACGCATGTGAGTCCAACGCATGTGAGTCCAACGCATGTGAGTCCAACGCATGTGAGTCCAACGCATGTGAGTCCAACGTATGTGAGTCCAACGCATGTGAGTCCAACGCATGTGAGTCCAACACATCTCATTCCAATTGATCTCCTGTTGACCATGGTCGATTAGGAATGCTGCCCTCTCCCCTCTCACCTGCGTGACCTCCCCGTCCACCCCCCACCCACCAGTCTAGCGGGGCACAACGAGCTGGAGGGGGGGGTGCCGGACGTGGCACGGCAGCCGCAGCTGCGCCTGCTCTCACTGCATGACAACAACCTCACTGGCCCCGTGCCTGCTGCCGACCTCAACTCCTCTAAAACCACCGTCGTGTTAGTGCCTTGCCCTCTCATCCCATCGCCCTCTCATCCCATCGCCCTCTCACTCCATCACAACCCAGCCCAGCCCATACCCCAATCCGCCCTCTCCGTCATCTCCCACTCATCCCAACCGCTTTGCCGCACACTCATGCTGTGGGGTTTCACTGTGTTGCCTCCACGCCTCCACGCCTCCACGCCTCTCCTCCTTCCCACGCCCCTCCTCCCCTCCATCCCCCCGTTCTTCTCTACACACCAGCCTAGCAGGCAACCCGCTGTGCACGTCAGCGCGGTACTACCGCACGTGCAACGTGTGGCAGCAGCGCCGCCTGTGCACGCTGCCGTGCAGCGGCAGTGGGGAGAGTCCGAGCCCGGTGGAGTACGTGCAGGGGCAGGCGTGCGTGTGCGCGCTGCCCGTGGTGGTGCGCCTGTTCCTGCAGAACCCCTCCTACACGCTCTTCAACGCTGAATATGCCGATCTCTTTCAGCGAGACGTGGAGGCACGCCTCAACCTCGTGGAGGGGCAGGTGGGCGAGAGGGCGAGGTTGTGGGTTGGGGGAGGCACGTGGGTTGAAGGGGGGATGGGGATAGGTGGATTCGTGCAGAACCCCTCCCACATGCTCTTTAACGTTGGATAGGCCGACCCCTTCCAGTGCGATGTAGAAGCACAGCTGCACCTGCAGGCAGGCCACGTGCGTTGGGGGGGTGCGCGGGGCAGGTGCGTTGAGGGGGAAGAGAGGAGAAACGGTGGGTGGTTGGAAGGGGGGAAGAGGTGGGTTGAGGTGGGGGTAGGTCGGTGGAGTGGGGCGAATGGGGGAAGCATGTGAGTGGGGTTGAGGGTAGGTAGGCGGAGGGCAAGCGGAAGAGGAGGGCAGGAAGGTGTGTCTTGTGTTCTTCCCTGTGGGTCATGCCACCCACTCGCACATACCATCCACCATAACATCATGCCACCCACTCGCACATACCATCCACCATAACATCATGCCACCCACTCGCACATACCATCCACCATAACATCATGCCACCCACTCGCACATACCATCCACCATAACATCATGCCACCCACTCGCACATACCATCCACCAGAACATCATGCCACCCACTCGCACATACCATCCACCATAACATCATGCCACCCACTCGCACATACCATCCACCATAACATCATGCTACCCACTCGCACATACCATCCACCATAACATCATGCCACCCACTCGCACATACCATCCACCATAACATCATGCCACCCACTCGCACATACCATCCACCAGAACATCATGCCACCCACTCGCACATACCATCCACCATAACATCATGCCACCCACTCGCACATACCATCCACCATAACATCATGCTGCCCACTCAATGTATGGCGCCCATTGGGTAGCAGCACCCAACGCCATACGTGTGGCATGCATGTGATGGGATGGGATGGCAGGCGTGGCTGGACAGTGTGAGTCAGCGCGAGGACAACCTCGAGGTCGCCACTCTGCGCATCTACCCCGCCAAGGTACCCTGCTTCTTCCCACTTCGCTCCCCCCTTCCATGCTTCCACCTTTATCTTCCCACTTTTCACATTCCCTCCAATCATCGCACCCCCCTTAAACTGCTCTTCTTCTCTCTCCGATCCTTCCCCAACCCCCCCGCCCAGGTGGATGCCCCATGGACGGACGAGCAGAGGGGGCAGCTGTATGCAGCGTTGGGCCGCCTCACTCGCCTCAGTGCTATCTTTGGGGGCATCACGTTCGGTGAGTGCCAGGCTCGGCAGTCACGTTCGGTGAGTGCCAGGCTCGGCAGTCACGTTCGGTGAGTGCCAGGCTCAGCAGTCACGTTCGGTGAGTGCCAGGCTCAGCAGTCACGTTCGGTGAGTGCCAGGCTCGGCAGTCACGTTCGGTGAGTGCCAGGCTCAGCAGTCACGTTCGGTGAGTGCCAGGCTCGGCAGTCACGTTCGGTGAGTGCCAGGCTCGGCAGTCACGTTCGGTGAGTGCCAGGCTCGGCAGTCACGTCGGTGAGTGCCAGGCTCGGCAGTCACGTTCGGTGAGTGCCAGGCTTGGCAGTCACGTTCGGTGAGTGCCAGGCTCGGCAGTCACGTCGGTGAGTGCCAGGCTCGGCAGTCACGTTCGGTGGGGTGCCAGGCTCGGAAGTCACGTTCGGTGAGTGCCAGGCTCGGTAGTCACGTTCGGTGAGTGCCAGGTTTGGCAGTCACTTTCGGTGAGTGCCATGCTTGGTAGGGGTGAGCCTTTTGTTTGCTCACCTGTGCTCACCTGTGCTCACCTGTGCTCACCTGTGCTCACCTGTGCTCACCTGTGCTCACCTGTGCTCACCTGTGCTCACCTGTGCTGGCCTGCGCAATTGGTCTTGCCATGAAGTCGCCCCACTCTGCTTGCCTTCTCGTGACTGGCCCTCGCGCCTTGCCCTCCTCCTACACCCATGCACCACTCGCTCCTTGCCTTGCCCTCCTCCTACACCCATGCACCACTCGCTCCTTGCCTTGCCCTCCTCCTACACCCATGCACCACTCGCTCCTTGCCTTGCCCTCCTCCTACACCCATGCACCACTCGCTCCTTGCCTTGCCCTCCTCCTACACCCATGCACCACTCGCTCCTTGCCTTGCCCTCCTCCTACACCCATGCACCACTCGCTCCTTGCCTTGCCCTCCTCCTACACCCATGCACCACTCGCTCCTTGCCTTGCCCTCCTCCTACACCCATGCACCACTCGCTCCTTGCCTTGCCCTCCTCCTACACCCATGCACCACTCGCTCCTTGCCTTGCCCTCCTCCTACACCCATGCACCACTCGCTCCTTGCCTTGCCCTCCTCCTACACCCATGCACCACTCGCTCCTTGCCTTGCCCTCCTCCTACACCCATGCACCACTCGCTCCTTGCCTTGCCCTCCTCCTACACCCATGCACCACTCGCTCCTTGCCTTGCCCTCCTCCTACACCCATGCACCACTCGCTCCTTGCCTTGCCCTCCTCCTACACCCATGCACCACTCGCTCCTTGCCTTGCCCTCCTCCTACACCCATGCACCACTCGCTCCTGCCATTTCTTCTTTTGTCTGACCCTTCCCTCCCTCCTTTCCTTCCTTCCCCCTCTCCCCCGCCCGCCCTCCCCACAGATGGCCCACCACCCCCGCCAGTGCCCAGCCCGCCACCGCCCCCTCCCACGCTCGCAGTCACCACTGAAAGCAGTACGCCCCCCTCCCTGCCTCCCCTATCACTGCCTCTCCTTACACCTTGTGCTTCTTTCCCACTTTCCTCGTTGCACTCTTGCCCGTTTCTTTCTTCCCTCATCCCACTCTTTCCTAATCCCGCTCTGCAATCTTCTCTCCCTCAACTCCCCCTCCTTCCACCCTCCTCCCTCCGTCCGCCACCCGCCACCCGCCACCCGGCACGCATGGCGGCATGGCGTGCAGAGAGCACGTTCCCGGTGTGGGCCATCGCGGTCACGGGGGTGGGGCTGCTGTGCTTCGCCGCCTCGCTGCTGCTGCTGCTGCTCTGGCTGCGCCACCAACGCAGACGCCAGATGCTCCGTGAGTGTCGCCCGCATGCTCAGTCAGTGCCACCCGCATGCTCAGTGAGTGCCACCCGCATGCTCAGTGAGTGCCACCCGCATGCTCAGTGAGTGCCATTTGGACGTTCAGTGCGTGGCATGCGGATGGGGCGATTTGAAGGAAACAGTGGGATATAATATGAGAGCTGTGGTGTGGAAGCGCAGGGGTGAAGGACGGGCAGATTCGAGGATAGAGGCAGAGGGAGGAGGGAACGGCAGGAGTGGATTGATGACCCAGTAGGTCAGCAGCGTGCTGTGAGCTGCCTAAAAGCACCACAAGCCCCCTCTCACCCACGTGTGCTTCCCTCAGCCAGCGCCAACTCTGTTTGTGTGAATGCCCCCAACGCCAACCGTCCTTTCCCCCCCCAGGGCCGACCAAGTCGAAGCTAACGATGCGGCTACAGGAGCAGTTTGTGCGCCCCATTGCCCTGGCGGAGATCGAGGAGGCCACGGACTCGTTCTCGGAGGCGCGGCTGCTGGGCGCGGGCGGGTACGGGTCCGTGTACCGCGGCGACGGGCCCAACGGCGAGCAGTGGGCCGTCAAGCGCGCGCAGGTCACCACCGTGCAGTCCATGGGCGTGTTTCAGAACGAGGTGCGTCCATGGGCGTGTTTCAGAACGAGGTGGGCTAAGGATGAGGGGATGATGCGTGCAAAGGGATTGCAAGGGATGAGGGGAAGAGGCGTGCAAAGGGATTGCAAGGGATGAGGGGAAGAGGCGTGCAAAGGGATTGCAAGGGATGAGGGGAAGAGGCGTGCAAAGGGATTGCAAGGGATGAGGGGATGATGCGTGCAAAGGGATTGCAAGGGATGAGGGGAAGAGGCGTGCAAAGGGATTGCAAGGGATGAGGGGAAGAGGTGTGCAAAGGGATTGCAAGGGATGAGGGGAAGTGGCGTGCAAAGGGATTGCAAGGGATGAGGGGAAGAGGCGTGCAAAGGGATTGCAAGGGATGAGGGGAAGAGGCGTGCAAAGGGATTGCAAGGGATGAGGGGAAGAGGTGTGCAAAGGGATTGCAAGGGATGAGGGGAAGAGGCGTGCGAAGGGATTGCAAGGGATGAGGGGAAGAGGCGTGCAAAGGGGTTGATTGCAAGGTCTCGTGAGTGGAATTGTCCCTCTCGTCCCCGCATCCATCCTGTTTTCCATCCCCCTCCATTGTACTTGCACCCCTCCTACTCCTCGCCCTCGTGTCCTTCTCTTCCTGTCACCAGCTTCATTTTGTCAACTTCCACCCTCCTCCCTTCCCCCGCCCTCCACCCTCCCCTATCCTCGTCTATATCCTGCTCTCCCCCTTCGCTGCTCCGCCCATGCTGCTCGCCCCCATGTCCCACGCACCACACATCACCACCGTGCTGTCAGCTGTTGGCCTTGGCTGTTGGAAATAGGCTGCACCTTGTTGGACTTTGGTTTTTCAGGTTACAGCTTCAGTTGAGTTGAGTTTTAGGTTGGGTTGGGTGCAGATCTTTTCATCCCCGACCTATCCAACCTGATCCAACCCCATCCATTCAGAATCTTCATGCTTTGAATGGATCTTCCTACAATCCCCTCCTGATTTCACCATATCCACCCAACCCCTGCTTGCTAGCTCTACTCACGACCATGTACCTCTCGTTCTAATCAATGCAGGCACTTGATGCCGTGCCCAGAGCAAGCTGGTACCTGCCCTCCATGTGCCACGTCACATTACCACAAGCCCCACGTGCTTACCACGCTGCCTTGCAAACCTCCTGATCTTCCTCCCCTCCCATCACCCCTCTCAGATAGCCTCCCTCCCACGGCCCCCCTCCACACACCCTTTCCACCAGGTCCACGTGAACATCAGTGATGGGCCGCCGCCACCTGATACCGCTGCTTGAGAGGCGTGAAACACCCCATCCTCCCCCCTCCCCCGCATCATTGCCCATCTCTCCCCCCCTCTCCATCCTTACCCGTCCCCCCCTCCCTCCTGCCCACAAGGTGGACGTGATATCGGCCATGAGTCACCGCAATCTGATAGCGCTGCTGGGGTACTGCGAGGACAAGGGCGAGCAGATCCTCGTCTACGAGTTCGCCGCCAACGGCACCCTCTCCACCCACCTGCGCCCGCCCCCCGGTGAGTGCGAGCTGCTGGGTGCCTGTGAAGCTGCTGCCACAGGCATGTGTGTGTGGGTGAGCCTGGCCGGGTGGGTGGGTGGGTGGGTGGGTGGGTGGGTGGGTGGGTGGGTGGGTGGGTGGGTGGGTGGGTGGGTGGGTGGGTGGGTGGGTGGGTGGGTGGGTGGGTGGGTGGGTGGGTGGGTGGGTGGGTGGGTGGGTGGGTGTCGTGTGCACGAGTGACGTTGTGCAGAGACTGCCTGTGCAGCAGTCGAGGCAACTATCCCTGGGCAGCACTGCGGGGCTTCATGCCTTCCTTTTTTTTTCGCCCTCTATTTCTCCTCCCTCCCCTCTTAATCCACCTTTCATCCCCTCACTTGCCTCCCTTTACTTCCTCTGCTTTCATTCCTCCCTTCCCCGTCCTTTCCGGATCGTCCCCACCCATCCCTCCCCCCACCCCGCGCATGAGCAGACAAGCCGCTGCCCCCCCTGACGCTGCAGCAGCGCGTGGAGGTGGCGCTGGGCGCGGCGCAGGGGCTGTTCTACCTGCACTCGTTCGCGCGCCCGCCCGTCATCCACCGCGACGTCAAGTCGGGGAACATCCTGCTCGACCAAGACATGCAGGTGGGGGAAGGGGGGGGAAGGGGCGGGGGAAAGAGGGGGGGATAACGGCAGGTGGTGGGGGTTGGGGAGGGGATGCAGGTGGAGGAGTTGAGTTTTGAGGCGCCTTAAACGTCGCCCGCCCATCATCCACCGCGATGTCAATTCGGGCAACATCCCGCTCGACCAAGACATGCCGGTGGGGGGGGAAAGGGGGGGGGGAAGGTGGGGGGGGAAGGTGGGGGGGGAGGTTGAGGGGGGCCTTGCAGGTGGGAGAGGGTAAACAAGGTGGGGGGAAAGGAAGGAGCATGTGGAGGGGAAAAGGGCATGCAGGTGGGGATATAAGTTGGGGTAGAAGGGGACGTCTGGGGTGGGATACACAGTCACGAGGGGTGCACGGTGCACAGGTGCAGGATTGACATGCCCTTCTGTGCTCATGCTCCACTGACTCCGGCTCAAAAGTCCGAGGTTGTTCCCCCCACCACTCACGCTGTGTGGCCCTTACCCCCCTCCGCCCCTCCCCACGTATGCCCCGCTACGTGTCCCCCTCCTTCCCGTCCCCCTGTGCTGGGCGCGCGAGTGCAGGCGAAGGTGGCGGACTTTGGGCTGCTGAAGGCGTCCAAGGGCGAGGGCGTGGCGCACAGCACGCAGGTGGCGGGCACACCGGGGTACCTGGACCCCGAGTACTACTCCGCCTTCAAAGTCACTGCCAAGAGCGACGTCTACAGGTGCCTCCCTGCTCCCGCCCACCCACTTCCATCTTCATTCTCATGCACGCTCTGCTCCGTGGCCCGCATGCTATGCTGCTTGCTGACGCCCTCCCCACACCCCCACTGCTCGCGTGCAGCTTCGGCGTGGTGCTGCTGGAGATCCTGACAGGCCTGCCGCCCATCTTTGAGAGCCTCGACGCCAACGAGTCCACCGACGGCGAGCGACAGATGACCAGCCTGGCCAGATGGGTGAGCGACAGATGACCAGCCTGGCCAGATGGGTGAGCGACAGATGACCAGCCTGGCCAGATGGGTGAGCGACAGATGACCAGCCTCGCCAGATGGGTGAGCGACAGATGACCAGCCTGGCCAGATGGGTGAGCGACAGATGACCAGCCTCGCCAGATGGGTGAGCGACAGATGACCAGCCTCGCCAGATGGGTGAGCGACAGATGACCAGCCTCGCCAGATGGGTGAGCGACAGATGACCAGCCTCGCCAGATGGGTGAGCGACAGATGACCAGCCTGGCCAGATGGGTGAGCGACAGATGACCAGCCTCGCCAGATGGGTGAGCGACAGATGACCAGCCTCGCCAGATGGGTGAGCGACAGATGACCAGCCTCGCCAGATGGGTGAGCGACAGATGACCAGCCTCGCCAGATGGGTGAGCGACAGATGACCAGCCTCGCCAGATGGGTGAGCGACAGATGACCAGCCTCGCCAGATGGGTGAGCGACAGATGACCAGCCTGGCCAGATGGGTGAGCGACAGATGACCAGCCTCGCCAGATGGGTGAGCGACAGATGACCAGCCTCGCCAGATGGGTGAGCGACAGATGACCAGCCTCGCCAGATGGGTGAGCGACAGATGACCAGCCTGGCCAGATGGGTGAGCGACAGATGACCAGCCTCGCCAGATGGGTGAGCAACAGATGACCAGCCTCGCCAGATGGGTGAGCGACAGATGACCAGCCTCGCCAGATGGGTGAGCGACAGATGGCTGAGAGGCGGGCGCGATGGGTGAGAGGCGGGATGAATGGGTGAGAGGTGAGATGTGTGAGAGGCGGGATGAATGGGTGAGAGGTGAGATGGGTGAGAGGCGAAATGGGTGAGAGGTGAGACGGGTGAAAGGGAGAAGGGCGGGAAGCGTCTCAATTGGTTTAGCACCATGAGTGTCGGTTCTTCTGCCCCTGCTCTCACCTTGCCTCACTCCTTCCCCCTCCTCCCTCAGCCACACTCAATGTGTCTCACGCCCTTCTCATGCCCCATCACATCTGCCTCACAACCTCCCTCCCCTTTCACACTCCTCCCCCCTTTGCCACTCATCTCCCTCCCTTGGCCCCTGTCCGCAGTGTGCGCCGTACGTGCAGACGGGCAACGTGGGCAAGATAGTGGACCCGCGGCTGGGCGCGGACTACCCGGGGGACATAGTGAAGGCGCTGGCGGAGGTGGCGATGGCGTGCGTGCAGCGCCACAGCAAGAACCGCCCCGACACGGGCGAGGTGGTGCGGCGCCTGGGGGACATCCTCGCACGCCTCACGGGCGATGAGAGCGCCGCTGCGCTGGGGCACCTGCGGTCGCAGAGCTCCAATGTGGGCGCCGTCGCCATTCCCGAGGACGGGGAGGTTGATCCGAACATTGCGCTGGTGGGGAATATGGAGGGGCCGTACGATGAGAGCACTGCCGCCATGTCGCAGATTATCCCGCGCTGAGTGATTGCCTTGTTCATGCTTGAACATGAAACCGCATCAGCGTGGGTACTACTGTACTGGGCAAATCGGTATGGGTGTGTGTCTACAACAGAAATTGAGCATGGCATACCGTATTCTCCCGGATAAAACACCCTAGGGTATTATGAAAACCACTGGGAAAAAATGGGGGGGGTCTCCTCGACGAAAAATCCTACATAATACCCGGGTCTTATTATATGGTATACTTTTTATAAAGCAGAAAAGATGTGAAACAAAATCAGAAGTCTGACTTCACTTCAAGATTGCTGATCAGTTCCGCAAAACCGAGTATGCGAGGATACCGTGACCGCCCACTGGAATCTGCCACATGGCAAATTCCAGTGGGCAACTCCGCCGAGGCCGAAATCGCGCACGGTGGTGCGTTGTCACTGTACCAGTCACTTCCTTGACTGGTTTGGTCACGACTCACCTCCCTGTGCCTCATGTGAGAATGTGAGTTTCACCTCGGGCCACTTGCAGCGGAAGATTCGCCAGCGTGGCGACAGCGAGATTGTGGGAGGGGGGGAATGTCGGCAGATTCGAAGTGAAAGCACAAGCAAAATTTCGTCTAGGGAGCGATTCTCGCGATATCCTCCCGTAAGGAATTGGACTCGATAACATCTATAATAGGAATCCATAAGAAAAGGAGGGTGTTATAGAAAATCACCGCAAAAGGGGGGGTATAGTACTAACGGGGTCAAATATAACACCCACCCCGCACAAGCTACCCGGGGGTGTACAATGATGGGGGGGTGTTTTATCCGGGAGAATACGGTACCCATGTTCTTTGTTATGTCATAATTTGTATTATGATTTATTTAATTAATGCATACCATCAGGCCCCGTTAGTAGGTGTGTTTTAATTATAACATCCAATAATAAGTGAGTGCACTTACAATGTTGTATATTTTATGGTTGTGTGTGGCTATAAAGATATTCATACATCATTCTTCCGTTAGACGGTATATTTCTCAGAAACTACAAGCAGGAATGAATGAACTAGATCAGAGTTGGGTACAAATATGAAACCCTAAAGGGGTTGTACCCCATATTGGCTACCCTACTACAGCCTACACAATATAACACAACATATATAGTTTGACACACCCCCATAGGCAAAGTGGGGGAGAACAAGGGGTCATAAGACCAGTCAAGAAAAGCAAAGCAAGCTCAGGGTGGATCACAACGTCACTACACACACTGAGCACAAGCAAAGGGCCAGAAGGCCAGTTCACATGCAGAGGCATATATGCAACAACAATACAGTGATCACTACCTAGCAAGAGCAAGCATGCAGGAATATATGTATAAATCAAAGTACAAGCAAAGTCAAGAAGTGCACAAAACTGGCACCAGGCCTAACAGAGTGCACAAACGCTGATAATCACCAGACGGAAGTGCCTTGGTGAATATATCAGCAGTGTTGGCTCGAGTGGCCACGTGAGCAAGACGAAGCTGACCTCGCTGCTGCAACTCTCGAGCCAAGAAGTAACGCAGAGCGATGTGCTTCGTTCTGTGCTCCAGTCTGTGCTCCTAACACAAGGCGATGGCGGCCCTGTTGTCGACGTACAGATTTGGAGGAGAACGAGGCCTCTCTCTAAAGTCGGTCAACAGGTAGATGAGCCAGCGTAACTCCTGTGCAGCTATGGCTGTGGCGTAGATCTCAGCCTCACAACTCGAGCTGAGAACAGAAGAAGAGCGAGTAGACCGCCAAGAAACAGAGCCGGAGCCAAGGCTGAAAGTGTAACCCTGTGACGACCGCTGCATAGCCAGGTCGTCAACCCAAGAAGCGTCTGAGTGCCCAGTGAGGACAACCTCACTCCGCCCTCCAAGCACGAGCCCCATGCCCGATGTACTGCACAAGTAGCGCAGTACCCTCTTCGCAGCATCCATGTGCACCTTTCGGTGCCGACTAGGAGCCACGTAGCGTGCCAGAAGGCCAAGAGGGTACGCAAGGTCAGGACGAGTGCAGGTCATCAGGTACATGAGGCAGCCCACTAGCTCTGGGTACGGACCACTCGGCTCTACGGACTCATCCGAAGGTGGAGCTGAGAGCGAGTGACCTGTAGCCAGAGGAGTGGACTGTGGCGAGGACCAGGTGAAGCCGAAGCGCTGAAGGACCTGCTGCACCATGTGTGACTGAGTCAATGTGATGGTGCGACGTGCTCGGTCCCGGGTGATCTGCAAGCCAAGGTAACTGCACAGCTCACCCAGGTCTGTGCACGTGCGTCTCTTCTGCAGCTCCGACTTCACCAAGGCGAGAGCCTCAGTGTCAGCAGTGGCAAAGACCAAGTCGTCGACATACACGAGGATGTAGAACGGCGGCAGGGAAGTGTCGGTGCGCAGAAACAGCGACGGGTCAGCTGTCGAAGGAGCAAACCCAAGAGCCACAAGCGTAGTCCTCAGTGTGTCGTGCCACTCACGAGGCGCCTGACGGAGACCGTAGACTGGCCGCCGGAGGCTCCACTGGGTACCGAGAGGAAACGACCTAGTGAAGCTAGGTGGGCGGCGCAGCCAGATCTCCTCGTGCAGACTGCCCTGTAAGAAGGCTGTGCTGAAGTCAAGAGAGTGAAGCTCGTGGTCACGCTGAGCGGCAACGTGCAGCAGCACCCAAAGAGTGGTCATCTTCGGGGTGGGGGAGAAGGTCTGGAAGAAGTCAACTCCCTCACGCTGACTAAAGCCTCTAGCAACGTAACGAGCCTTGAAGACATGCGGAGAACCCGGCGGCCGCTTCACCCTGAAAATCCACATGACATCGACGATGTTCGCCCCAGGAGGGGGAACCTCACGGATATAAGTGCCTGTGGACTTCCAGGACGCCATCTCTGCGTCCATGGCTGTCTGCCACTGAGAGGAGTACTCACCCGCGATCGCCTCTGCGTAAGAGCGCGGGGTCGGGATGTCTGGTGCATCCGGGTCTCCCTCAAAGGCAAGCAGCATGGCCACGAGATGAGGTACAGTGGCTGCAAGACACTCAAAGTCCTCCTGCCTGTCCTCAAAGACGTCCGTGCCAAGAGCACACTCACCCTCGACGGACGGAGGACAAATAAACTCAGACTTAGCAACAAGACTAGCAGCGTAGTCTAGAGAACAAACAGCAGCAAAGTCAACAAGCTCAGCGACCAAGGCAGACGCAGCAGTGGACTCAAACGAAGGGTCAGTGACAACAGTGGCAAGCAGACGCGTGACAGTAGGGTGAGCAGCACGAACTAGGTCAGACTCAGGGTCCGGAACGTCAGGCAGAGAGGACGCAGGAGGAGACGGCAGAGGAACACGCTGTGGAACAGAGGAAGGACGTAGAAACATAGGGTGCGTGCTGGGAACAGCAGGCGGACGCTCACGAGGAACACGACGACCGATTTGACCAGAACGAACAAGCGCGATAGGACGCGACGGAGGCTCACGACGCTCAGCAAGACCTCCTGTCTGCTCAGTGTAAGGACAAGAAGCAGGCAGTGGTGAGCCAGTCTGTAACGGAAGACCAGTAGAAGACGGGAGGCTAAGAACCTGGCGAAGCACGGAGTCAGGCGGTGGCAGAGACGACGGAGACGGCGGAGCAAAGAACAGTTGCGGCTGTGCACCACCAGCACCAGGAGCTCCAGCACCTCCAGCAGCTCCAGAACCTCCAACTCCAGCAGGGCCTCCAGCTCCAGCGCCTCCAGCGCCAGCACCTCCAGCTCCAGATTCTCCAGCGCCAGCACCTCCAGTACCAGCGCCACCAGCAGCTGCAAAACCTCCAGCGCTAGTACCTCCCGTACCAGCGCCACCAGCAGTAGCACCCTCAGACCCAGCACCTCCAGCTCCAGGGTCGACAGCAGCACCTCCAGGTCCAGCAGCTCCTCCAGGCCCAGCAACTCCAGTACCTCCAGTACGACCACCTCCGGGACTAGCGACTCCAGCACCTCCAGCAGACAAAGTACCAGCACCACTCCCAGCTCCAGCGCCAGCAGCGCCAACAGCACCTCCTGCGGCAAGGTCAGCAGTACCACCAACTCCAGGGTCCTCAGACCCAGCTGCTCCAGCGTCGCCTGCTCCTCGCTCACCAGCTCCAGTACCTTCTGAACCGGCACCCCCAGCTCCAGGGACGTCAGCAGAAGTGCCACCAGTGGGAGAGCCCTGAGCTCCAGCAGCACGACCCTGATGGTGAGCGTACCACTCGTGTAGCTGCTGTGGGGAGAGAGGCTCACGCCGACGAGTGTGACTACGTAAGCGGCCACTCCAAGGAGACCGCTCACCAGCAGCCTTCGTACCCTCAGGCGTAGTACCCGCAGACTCAGCACCCCCATACCCAATACCCCCAGGCTCCTCACCCTCAGGCTCAGCACCCCCAGGCTCCGCACCCCCAGGCTCAGCACCCCCAGGCTCAGCACCCCAAGCAGGACCACCCCCAGTAGGACCTGAGTCACCAGTGACCTCAACAGGCTCAGTCAAGGGAGGGTCTACCTGAGACACACCTGAAGGAGCAGGACCTGGAGGGGGGAGGGGGTCTACCTGGGGAGGACCTGGAGCGAGAAAGAGCGGCGGGGGGGGGGGGGGGGGAGAGGGGCAGTGCGGTAGGGAAAGAGACGGTAAAAGGGAACCGACTCGTCGAACGTGACATCCTGAGACGCAAAGACACGGCGCGAGGCGGGGTCGTAAAACTGCCAGCCAGGCGCGTCAGGAGGAAAGCCAAGGAAGACACAGGGAATGGCGCAAGCAAAGAGCTTGTCTGTAGTGAGATCGCGGACAAAGGCACGAGCACCCTAGACCCGGAAACGCGATGCATCGCCAACCTCCCCCGTCCAACGTAGTGTGGGCGAAGTCTCCGGCACGGAGACACGGGGCCAGAGGTTGAGGTGATGCACGACGTATCGGACCGCAAACGGCCACAGAAAATGGGGGGCAGCCGCATGGATCAGGGAGGTACGAGTGACCTCCATGACTAAGCCAATGCGGCGCTCAGCAACCCCTCTATGCTGCGGAGAGGCCAGAAGCGTGAACGACTGGTGAATGCCCTCCTCCTCACAAAAGGCTCGCAAGAGGTCGGAGGTGAACTCACCACCTCTATCAGAGTGCAGTCGCAGGACTGGAAGGTCCGACTCGAACCGCTCGCGGAGCTGGAGACAAACAGCGCGGATCCAAGGGATCAAAATAGCAGGGACGTCCCCCTTGCGCCGTGGTGTAACGCGTGTAGTCGTCGACGACCAGCAGGAAGTACCGCTCGCGGCCCTGCCCCTGGACGCGGGCTGGGCCCCACACGTCCAGGTGGAGAGTCTGCAGTGGAGCCTCTGTGGGAGGGAACGAGGAGGAATGAGGAGCGGCGCGCTGCCGCCCCTCGACGCAAGGAATGCAGGGCGGCACAGGCGAGGGAGGGAGGGAGGGTAGAGACCTGGGAAACCAGAGACCAGGGAGCGAGAGTGCATGCCATGAAGGCGAGGCAGGGAGGGGTGACCAAGGCGGTGGTGCCAAAGGAGAGTCTGGTGCGACAGGCGGCGACACTCACACTGGGTAGCTACCTGAGCAGACGCGTATAGCTGAGGAGACAAAGGGGTGTAGTGCAACACAGTGGTGAGAGTGTACAGACTGGACCCAGACGCACGTGTGAATGTGGCCAGGTGGCGGCCGGTCCGAGAGCACGTGCAGTGCGTCACACGCTGTCCTCCAGGAGTAAAGGTGTCAACCCAGTGATCCTGAAGGACGACGATGCACACCTGGTTCGTAGAGAACGAGGGGATGTGGAGACCTGACAGCTCACCGGACAGGAACGCCAGGCACGGAAGCACAGTAGTGTACCGTGCAAGCACTGGGCCCCCAGAGGGGTCAGCCAGTGAGACAGGGACAGGTGCAGGGAGGGGAGATACTGTGGTACTATCGCGAAAGAAAAAGCGAGAAGCACCAGAGTCAAGTGTAAAGGTGTGCAAGGCCTGAGCCGACGCAGTACCAGGGAGAGCAGACTCACTAGCACCTAGGGCTGCAGCCTCTATACCTGGGTCAGGCGGCATACACAAGTAGCAGTCACCCTCAGCACTAACAGTCAATGCATACATGGCAGCAAGAATAGCATCATAGTCAAGATCAAAGATAGGAACATCACGCCTAAGCAGGTCTGCCCAGGGTGGAAACTCAGTAGCCTCAGGGCGCGCCAGGCGTCGCTAAGCTGAGAGAAGCAGCGGTACTCAGTGTGAAAACCGTTGCATGGGCGACCAGCGCGGGGACCTGTGCGAATGATATAGGGGCAGCGACCAGGACCCCCAGACGCCCCACGCTGAGCGTACCAGTCATGAAGCTGCTGAGACGTGGGGGTCTGGCGCTGACGCTGCTGCTGCTGCTGCTGCGGCTACTGCTGCTGCTGCTGGTGCTGCTGCTGCTGCTGCTGCCCCTGGCCACCACTGGAGCCCCCCTTCTGGCCGGTTCCACTCCAGCCCCCACCACCGCTGCCACCACCACTCCCTCCCCCCCCACTACCACCGCTACCACCACCACTGCTCCCGGTACCACCGCCGCCCCCACTACCACCTCCACCCCCACGACCACCCCCACCACCTCCACCTCCCCCGCCGCCTCCACCACCGCCCCCTCCACCGCCACCTCCACCTCCCCTGCCACCCCTGCTGCCCCTGGCACGGCGGCGCTTCCCACTAGGAGCGGAAGCAGCCCCGACCTCCTCAGCACCAAGGTAGTCGATGGCAGCAGCAGCAGAGGTGTAGGATGGGGCAAGAGGGGAGGGGGAGCACCCCTCAAAGAGGGGAGAGTGAGGAGTGCCACGAGCAGCACCTACAGCGAGAATGTTCTTTTCGGCTGCTAGGAGGTGCTTCTCGAAGTCGGCGACAGTGAGAGTGGTAGGGTCTAGGGCGAGAAAGTGGTCCCTGACTGAGCGAAGAGTGTCAGGGAGGCGGGTGACGAGGAAGTAGAGAGTAAAGTACATCGGGGGGGGGGGGGGGGGTTCTTGGCGAGGAACTCGTCTGGATGGGCGGCACGAAAGTGAGCGTCACTAGCATGAAGGTGAGAGATGAGGTCCTCAGCGGTGGTAAACGAGGACAGGTCGGGGAACAGGTAGGGTAGGAGAAGACGACCTAGGGCTGCAGTGGCTGGGGAAGAGTAGCGGGCAACTACAGCCTCATACAGTGCCTTAGCAGTCTTGTGCTGGCTAAAATGCGCGCGCTCAGTGATCGGCGGATAGTTGCGAAAAGCGAGGCGCGCAGCAGCATCACGAGTCTGCCACTGTGAGCGGTCGAGAGCGGCAGCAATGTCAGCAAGAGCAACGGAAGTGCCAGACGCGTGATCGAACAGTGAAACGCCGTCTTTGGCATCAGTCATAAGAAACAGTTGCAGGTCGTCGAGCCAAGTGGCAAACTCTATCGGGCGACCGTCAGGATCGAAAGCGAGGACATTGAGAGTCGCCATGATTGCAGCGCATGTAAGAGTAGCGCGCAGACGGCAAAGCAGAGCGCAGGCCTGGAGAAGCTGCGCGCAGGGCTGAAGTGGCGGCGCACGAGCTGCTGGGGCGGCGCGCAAGTGGCTAGGGCGGCGCGCAGGGCAGCCACGAGGCGCGCGCAGGCTGCTGGAGCGGCGCGCGGGCGGATAAGGCGGCGCGCAAGGCAGCCGCGAGCTGCACGAGCGGCGGAGGCAGCGCGCGGGGCAAAAGCGGGCCGCGCGAGGGCGGATGAGGCTGCGCGCGGGGCAGCCGCGGGCTGCGCGAGCGGCGGAGGCGGCGCGCGGGGCGGCAGCGGGCCGCACGAGGGCGGCGGAGGCGGTGCGCGGGGCAGCAGCGGGCCGCACGAGTGCGGCTGAGGCGACGCGCGGGGCAACAGCGGGCTGCGCGCAGGTAGCCTGGGCGGCGCGCGGGGCAGCAGCAGGCGGCGCGCAAGCTGCTGAAGCGGCGAGCACGGGACTAGGGCAGCGCGCGCGGGTAGTGCAACGCAGGCAAGGCAGGGCGCGCGCGGGCGGCGCAGCGCAGGCAGGATGTGGGGCAGCTCAGTAACCGCAATGGTAGGTGGGCCCGAAAAAAAACGGTCCTACTGACCTATTGCTTTGAAACCATTTCAGAAACTACAGGCAGGAATGAATGAACTAGATCAGAGTTGGGTACAAATATGAAACCCTAAAGGGGTTGTACCCCATATTGGCTACCCCACTACATCCTACACAATATAACACAACATATATAGTTTGACAATATTATCGTCTGGATAGTAGGCATATGTCAAACTATGTTATGTAGTTTAGATAGGCTGTAGTGAGTTGCATTCTAGGGGGTACACGAACTCTCTAAACAGCCTTCTTGTACCCCTCCCCTTTCACCCTAATCCATCATTCCTATCTACCTATATGACTTAGTTCTTGAGATGGTATCAGCTAGGTTAGACTAGGATCCGCGCCCTGCCCATTGCACCCGTAGTGCCCGTAGCGCCCGTAGCGCCCGTAGTGCCCGTAGCGCCCATAGCGCCCATCGTGCTCGTCCCACCCATCGTGCCCAGCTCGTAGCGCCCTGCCAGTCGAGCCCGCGCCCGTCTTGCTCGTAGTGTCAAAGGAGCTAGGTGAAATAGGAATGAAAGGAAGAGGGGTTTCACTAGCAGGCAGTTGGGATACAAATAGCAAACCCGAATCGGGCTGTACTCACTATAGAGTACCCCACTGCAGACTAGACAAGTATCAAATTCTGACACACCCCCATAAGCAAAGTGGGGTATAATCAGCACAGCAAGCAGTCACATAATAAGTTCACAAGCACAAGCAAAGCTAGTGGGAGACATAGAGGACTCGTGAGGAGGAGGAGGGACTGTGAGAGGAGAGGAGATTGGAGGCGGCGGCTGAAGCTGCTGGCACACGGGCTACTGGAGCAACTGGCACACGGGCTACCGGAGCAAGGGCCCCAGACTACTGGAGTAACTGGCTCCGCGGCTAAGACGAGCGGCTGGAGCAACGGACCCACGGGCGACTGGTGCAAGGGGCTCGCTGGCTACCGGAGCAAGGGCATCCGGACTACTGGCGCTGCTGGCTCCACAACGGCTACCTCCGTTCAACCTCCCCCACTATCGTAGACCCCCTTTCACACACCCCCTTATGCACTCCTAGCTCCACTCCCACGGCACCCCCCTAGCGCCACTCCCTCGGCTCCCACACATCCACCCCCCTCAGCGGCAGCTGTAGCAGTGGGAGACGGAGGAGGAGGAGGAGGAGGAGCAGGGGACGGCTCACGGGGCACGGGGTCAAGGGGCGGCGCGCGGGTCCCCGGGGGCGCCGCGACAGGTGACGGGGGACGGCGCGCGGGTTCCCGGGGGCGCCGCGATGGGCGATGGGGGGGCGGCGCGCGGGTCCCCGGGGGCGTCACGACGGGCGACGGGGACGGCGCGACAGTCCCCGGGGGCGCTGCGCCGGATGACGGGGGCGGCGCGCTGGTCCCTGAGGGTGCCACGACGAACAACAGGGGCGGCGCGCTGGTCCCCGGGGATGCCGCGACGGGCGACGGGGGGCCGCGCACGGGTCTTTGGGGGCGCCGCGACGGACGTGAAACCGCCGTGCGCGCCAGGGGCGCACGGCAGGCAGGAAACCGTCATGCGCCCCAAGCGCATGGCGGGCAGAAAATCGCCATGCGCCCCGAGCCCGTGGTGGGAAGAAAAAAACGTCGCGCGCACAGTACAACAGCGGAAGCAGGTGGGCCCACAGGCCAGGAGCGTAGACGCTCTGATAGCATGTCAAAGGAGCTAGGTGAAACAGGGAATGGAAGGAAGAGGGGTTTCACTAGCATGCAGTTGGGATACAAATAGCAAACCCTAACTAGGCTGTACTCACTAAAGAGTACCCCACTGCAGACTAGACAAATATCACATTCTGACACGTAGCGCCCTGCCTGTCGCGCCCGTTGTGCCCTGCCCGTCGCGCCCGTTGCGCCCTGCCCATTGCGCCCGTTGCGCCCTGCCCGTCACGCCCGTAGCGCCCTGACCATCATGCACTGCGCCCTGCTCGGCTGCGCCCTGCGCCCTACCAGTCGTGTCCCGCCCTTCGACTTGCCCGTCGTGCGCAACCGAGAACCAGACGAGGCCCACAGAGCGGCACCGTGCGAATGAACAATAGGAAGCCAGTTAGGGGCAGGGCCGTCGACACCGTAGGCCGCGCGAAGGGTGTCAGTGAGCTGAGCAAAGCACTACCCCGGTGGGTGGCGGCGGTCACATCGGAAGCCGCTGCGAGTACCTGTCTGCGACAGCTGACGGGGTCCTGACCCCTGCTGCTGCCCCTGTTGTTGCTGTGGCCGCTGCGAGAGGAGTGGCTGCGGCTGCTGCTGCTGCTGCAGTCGCTGCTGAGCCTGGTACTAAGCTGCCACTCCAACACCTGCAACTAGCAGTCTCGCAGGTGGCTGACTAACCCAAGCGGCTCCTCTACCAGCCGCAGTAGGGGAGTCACTCGACGCGGCACCAGGCGCTGCACCAACTCCTACACTCCTGCCCTGCCGCCCGCAACGCCACCTCCGCCGCCTCCGCTGCTGCCCGAACCCTGACCGCCCCTCCTGCCATTCCGAGCTCTAGACCGCGCAGAAGTCATAACAGCAGCTGCGGTCACGTAAGTAGCGGCAGCGGCGAGGGAGGCAGTAAAGGTGGGCAGCTGAGGGACAGTGCACCCGTGGAACAGTGTGGGGGGACGCGCCAGAGGAGGAGGCTACCGAGCGGAGGTTGCTCTCGACGTCCTTGAGGGCAGACTCAAGGACCTCGATAGTGAGCTCGCTAGGGTGCTTCAGAAGAAGCGCGTCACGAACCGAGGCAAGGCGGTCAGGGAGGCTAGTGGCGATGAAATAGATAGTAATCGCCATTGTGGGGGGGGGGGGGGGGGGGGGGGGGGGGGGGGGGGTTGGGGGGCAGTGCATGCAGTGCGCCAGTGTAGGCAGCGCGGTAGCTAGAATCCAGTGAACTCAGGTGAGCGATCAAGTCAGCAGAGCGCTCAAACGAGGCGAGGTCAGGAAACATGAATAGGAGGAACAGGCGATCAAGAGAGGCAGTGGTGGGAGTAGCGTAGCGGGCCTTGATCACAGTAAAGAACTCACTAGCCATACGAACCTGGGTGAAATGGGTCTTCTTAGACTCAGAGAGGAGGCTGCTGGGGGCGATGCAGGCCACAACGTCGCGCGACTTCCTGGCTGTCAGGGCAGCACGCTAACGTGCAACACAATCTCTGTCCGCAGTGGTGGCATCAGCACCTAAGAGAACAGGATCGGGAGGCGCACGGAGGTCTCTGGAAGCGTGCGCCCATAAGGACTCGTCTGCCTGAACCTGACTCTCTAGGAGACGCTGCGCACGCAGGAGCCAGACAGAGAACTCAAACGGCCTACCCTCAGCATCAAAGCGTAGGACTGTGGGCGTCGCCATAGCTGACTAGGTAGGAGCAGCTGCCAGCCGCCGAGAAAGCCTGAGCAGGGCGGCAGGCTGAGCACGACGAGCAAGACGAAGGGCGGGATGCGAAGGCAGGGCACAGGGTACAGCTAGGACGGGCGCAACACGGCAGTGCGCGGGCGCAGGCGCGGACGCGACGGGCAGGACGCTGGGCACGGGCGGAACGGGCGGGGTGCTAAGAGCGCGGACGGGCAGGGCGCAAGGGATGCGAATGGGCAGGGCGCAGGGCGTGACGGACAGGACGCCACGGACGGGACGGGACGGGCAGCGCGCATCGAGCGCGACAAGCAGGGCGCTACGGGCGCGGACGGACAGGGCGCAGGGAGCGCGGACGCGCAGGGCGCTGACAGGCACGGCGCAGGGCGCGACGGGCAGGGCGCCACGGACGGGACGGGCAAGGGACACCGAACGCGACGGGCATGGCGCTACGGGCGTGGACGGGCAGGGCTCAGGGCGCAGCGGGAAGGGCGCGGGGCGCGACGGGCAGGGCGCTAAGGGCGCGACGGGGAGGACGCGACGGACAGGGCGCAGCGGACGCGATGAATCACAAGCACGCTGATAGCAGATTCGTGGGGGAGGGGGGGGGCGGAGGGGGGGGGGAGGGGACAGGCAGGACCGCGGAGCGGAACGGGCGGGCGGGACGGCTCCTGAGAACCAACTAGCGTGATACCATGTTAAAAACTGAAATGATGGATTGACTATTGTGGGTTGGGGTACATAAACCTAACCCTAACTGCTGTACCCCATATGACACGCATCACGAAAGGCCACAATATTTGACATTCTTCTATTCCAAGCATGGCAAATTTTTGGATTTGACCAACCCTTGTGATCAGTGTAGCACTAGTTCAAAAACCTGATATCAGTGTGACCTCTTTTAAAAAAACTTTTCCATCAGGGTTATCCTTGGATTTGTAAAATCTACCCTATCGCATCAGTGTTCTTACGACAAGCCCTGCTCAATAGTTTTTAAAAGATGCCCCGCCCACAAAGAAACTGTAACTCTGGCCAATGGTGGCCCAGCCCACTGTGTGCCAGCACATGCGTTGTCAAGGCCGAAATTCCGGCTTCGACAGTTGGCAATTGGGAATCCCGGGTTACGGGAAAGGGGGAGTGGGGGTACGGGGGGGCGTGGGGGGGGGGGGGGGGGTAGGGTACTCGTTTAAGGGTAAAACTCGTTATTGGATTCGGGAACCCTTAGTCATCAGTGTGCCTTAAATGTAAACCCTGGCATATCAGGGTAAACCTAGCTCCTGAAAAAACTACCCGGGGCCATCAGTGTGACTACCAAAAACCACCTTGATTATCAGGGTATCAGGGTGATTTACACTGATAAAATCTGCCCTGGTTCTCAGGTACCGCGGCAAAGGGGCAAAGAAACCATGTCTAACTACCTTCGCCGTACTGGCTTGGCTCGTGTGGTGGGAGCCAGTTTCGCCAACCTGCTGGTGTCATCAGAGTGTGATTAATTTATGGGAGTTCTCGGTTCAAACTGGAATTGGCTTATCAACGAGCTGAGATTGACCAATGGGAGGCTATTTGCAAGCTACATCGCGTTGAACTTTGATGAGTGGTAGGTTGGAGCCTCAATAGGTAGAAAGTAAGGTTGAGAGGAAAAAATAGAGAAAATTTGTAGGCTAGTCGAGTTGAGGGGTTTGCAGAATGGTTGTTAGATCTGGTTATGATAGTAACTAGTGCTGAGCATATTGTTAACGTGTCAGCCAAATTATAGAGATTTCATTCTGGACCTGCCTTGTAACATGCGAGAACCTCAAACGAAGCACATGCAGAATGGTTTCTCGCGCGTGCCCGACACTTTCACTCCCGCTGAAGCCCGACCAATCTCATCGGCGCCGTACTACGAGTCATCGGTTGGTGGTTTGTGGGTCTTCTAAGCGTTCCGCACAGCCGTCAGATTCGCCTTCTCTCAAATCCCCGCGAGAGACCTGTTGGCCCAGACCATCGATCTGACAAGGAGTCGCCGCTGTAAAGCATGAAACCCCTGTGATCGCGGTTCGGGACATACAACAGAAGAACAAAACCTGTTTGCTTGCAGCCGTTTTGCCGCCAAAAGGCCTTTCGCTGAGGCATTCGGAGCTGGCATGAAAAAGCGAAAGGTGCTTTTGAAGCCTACATTGAGTTGAGTGACGCGCGTTTGAACTTGAACGCATTCTAGGGAAGGATCGGGTGGTATATGCATCCTGCGCTTTGATTGTGAGAGCCGTATCCCTTGCTGGGGGAAGACCGGACGATTCGGAATCGCACGTAGTAGCTGCCGTAGCACCGACTGGACTGAGTCTTTCCTTCTTAAAAGCGAGAAGCCCCACGCGAGTGTTGCCGACGTGTTGTCGCAATGGGAGCCTCGACGTTAAGCAATTCGGACCGACATAGAAGCTTCCTGCCCATTTTAAGCGCCTTCAAAGTTCCGCATTACCTCTCATGCGCATTACAAATCAGCATTATACTAGGCGTGTTCTTCATGCTAAGCAGCGCGCTCTCGTGGAGCCGACTAGCCCCGCACAGCATCGTCAAGCCGTTCGCACTGTGGGGCGACGCAAGGGACGGCGCTCGGCGCGGCATGGCGGGGCTGGAGGACCTCGGGATGGACGAGCGCGGCGTCAGCCAGTACATGGTCCACCTGCCTGAACTCGCGCGCATGGCGGAGGCGGCGGAAAATGCGAGCCTGTGGCAATCCATAGCGGTCGGAGCGGCGGCGCACGAGGGGAGGGTTGCGTATCAAAGGCGGGCGGAAAGCGGGGAACGAGCGGTGCATGGAGGAGGATCAGGCTTTACGCAGGATCCGGCGCGCTGGGGGGCGTTAGTGCGCGTGCTGGATGCAGCGGATTCTCGCGCGAAGGACGCCGAGGCGAGCTTAGCGAGTGGGAGCGGAGGCGAGGGGAAGGACGGGCAGGGAAGCGCGAGCGGGTGGGAAGGAGAGAGGAGGACCGCGGATAGGGAAGTGCTGGCAGCACCATCGCACATAGACGCGCTGTCGCATGTCGGCCAGGTGTCGCAGGGAGGCGAGGAGGTGTCGCAGGGAGGCGAGGGGTTGGATGGAGGCAAGGAAGGGTCGCAGGAAGGGGACACGGTGTGGATAAACAGGTGAGAATATACGAGGTGCGTGGTGCGAGAATGTATGAGAATGTATGAGGTGCGTGGTGTGAGAATGCATGACATCGCGAAATTCCGAGTGAGCACAAATGTGACACGGTAGCTTTTCTTGCGGAAAAGCTTCGGAAAAGCTTCCGAAAAACACCCAGGCTGAAACTTGCGAGAATGTCACCTGTGTGGAGCAACAAAAAAGTGACGGAAATGTCACTTGCGCCACTCAAATGTACACACCCACTTCGTGTCTCGCATGGTACAGAGCGTTACAGTGCGGTTTAGGCAATTCATGTTTGCGACAAAATCGCACAGCCGACGAAATGTTACCTGTGTGATCGAAATTTCGGAAACCTGGAATTGAAACCTCCAATTCAGGAGCAGCGTGAATGTTTCACACCAACGAGATTTCCGAATGTGATGGTAACGTCGCCAACCACTAACTGCGTTTTCTCAGCTAGTTCTAAACCAATGGACACAAGAAACAAGCCTGAACCCACCAATCACCATGATTCCTTATCTCCACGTCAGCTCCTAACCTAGAACCTCTGGAATATTCTCCCAACCCACCCTTCTTCTACCTCCTATTCTATTCGATCAATTTCTTGTAGCATCGTGGCTCATTTCCACCTTCCTGTTGTTCACAACAATCTCCAACCCAATACAGATCTACCTCTTGACCGTCATCCTTGATTCCTAGTCGCGCTGTTCTTCAATACATCAACTTTTTATGCATAGACCAGACCCGTCTTCGTTTCCTAAAGTGTTTTGTACTCTTCTAAAGTTTTCTTGCATCGTTCCTTTTTTTTTTTCCTGTGCGAATGTCCAGGTTGAAGTCCCGATTCAACTGGAGATTCGGAGACGTTTTACAACCGTACAACGGCTGTTCGACGTCACTAAGACGGACCTTTTTCGGTACGTGGCCACCTTGTGCTCATATATATTTGTTATGCGCGGCTATTTCGCACGTTTCTAAAAAATGTGTTGCTCCCGCCTAACTCGTCGAGACGTTCTTATCGTGCTGTGCACGGAATGGAGGGCAACGGTGGGAGTGCCTCTTGTCTTGGTCGGTTTACGTCGTGCAGAAGTATGTTATTTTCACGAGGCGCTCCTCATCGCCATCGTACTATTTATATTGGCATATTTCGTAAGCATATTAAGTTTTTTAAACGGACGAGTATTCGAAGTGTACCTGCTGCCGACAGGTAAGTGGTCGCAGGTATGTTTACTACTAGATTCGTACTCGCCTGGCTAACGTCAGTTTTTTATGTCTACTGTTAGAATCTAGCAGCAGGAATGATTGAACTAGCAGGATGCAGGAGTACAAGTAGTAAACCCTAAATGGGTTGTACCCCATATGGGCTACCCCACTACAGCCTAGACAATATGCAGCACATATAGTTTGACACACCCCCATAGGCAAAGTGGGGGAGAACAAGGGGTCACACGACCAGTCAAGAGAAACAAAACAAGCTCAGGGTGGATCACAACGTCACCACACATTCCGAGCACAAGCAAAGGGCCACAAGGCCAGTTCACATGCAGCAATAACAGTACAGTGATGGCTACCTAGCAAGAGCCAGCATGCAGGTATATATATAGATCACAGTACAAGCAGAGACTACAACAAGTGTGGAAACGTAGGCACAAGGCCCAACAGAGTACAAAAGCGCTGATGATCACCAGACGGAAGTGCCTTGGTGAATATATCAGCAGTGTTGGCCCGAGTGGCCACGTGGCGAAGACGAAGCTGGCCTCGCTGCTGCAACTCTCAAGCCAGGAAGTAACGCAGAGCAATGTGCTTCGTTCTGTGCTCCAGTCTGTGCTCCTCACACAAGGCAATGGCCGCCTTGTTGTCAACGTACAGCACTGGAGGAGAACGAGGCCGCTCACCCAAGTCAGTCAGCAGGTAGGTGAGCCAGCGTAGCTCCTGTGCAGCCATGGCGGTGGCGTAGATCTCAGCCTCACAACTGGAGCTGAGAACCGAAGACGAGCATGTAGACCGCCAAGAAACAGAGCCAGAGCCAAGGCTGAAGGTGTAACCCTGTGACGACCGCTGAGTAGTCTGGTCGTCAACCCAAGACGCGTCTGAGTGCCCAGTGAGGACCACCTCACTCCGTCCTCCAAGCATGAGCCCCATGCCCGATGTACTGCACAAGTAGCGCAGTACCCTCTTAGCAGCAGCCATGTGCTCTGGTCGGTGCCTACCAGGAGCCACGTAGCGAGCGAGAAGGCCAAGAGGGTACGCAAGGTCAGGACGAGTGCAGGTCATCAGGTACATGAGGCAGCCCACTAGCTCTGGGTAAGGACCACTCGGCTCTACGGACTCGTCCGAAGGTGGAGCTGAGAGCGAGTGACCTGTAGCCAGAGGAGTGTGCTGTGGCGAGGACCAGGTGAAGCCGAAGCGCTGAAGGACCTGCTGCACCATGTGTGACTGAGTCAGTGTGATGGTGCGGCGTGCTCTGTCCCGAGTGATCTGCAAGCCAAGGTAACTGCGCAGCTCACCCAGGTCTGTGCACGTGTGTCTCTTCTGCAGCTCCGACTTCACCAAGGCGAGAGCCTCAGTGTCAGCAGTGGCAAAGACCAAGTCGTCGACGTACACGAGGATGTAGAACGGTGGCAGCAAAGTGTCGGTGCGCAGGAACAGCGACGGGTCAGCAGTCGAAGGAGCGAACCCAAGAGCCGCCAGTGTCGTCCTCAGTGTGTCGTGCCACTCACGTGGCGCCTGGCGGAGACCGTAGACTGGCCGCCGGAGGCTCCACTGGGTACCAGGAGGGAACGAACCAGTGAAGCCAGGTGGGCGGCGCAGCCAGATCTCCTCGTGCAGGCTGCCCTGTAAGAAAGCTGTGCTGAAGTCAAGAGAGTGAAGCTCGTAGTCACGCTGAGCGGCAACGTATAGCAGCACCCAAAGAGTAGTCATCTTCGGGGTGGGGGAGAAGGTCTGGAAGAAGTCAACTCCCTCTCGCTGACTGAAGCCTCTAGCAACGTAACGAGCCTTGAAGACAGGCGGAGAACCCGGCGGCCGCTTCACCCTGAAAATCCACATGCCATCGACGATGTTCGCCCCAGGAGGGGGAACCTCATCGACGTAAGTGCCTGTGGACTTCCAGGATGCCATCTCTGCGTCCATGGCTGTCTGCCACTGAGAGGAGTACTCACCCGCGATCGCCTCTGCGTAAGAGCGCGGGGTCGGGATGTCTGGTGCATCCGGGTCTCCCTCAGGGGCAAGCAGCATGGCCACGAGATGAGGCGCAGCAGCCGCAAGACACTCAAGGTCCTCGTGCCTGTCCTCAAGGACGTCCGTGCTAAGAGCACACTCACCCCCGACAGACGGAGGACAGACGGACTCAGACTCAGCAACAAGACTAGCAGCGAAGTCTAGACGACAGGCAGCAGCAAAGTCAACAAGCTCAGCGACAAGAGCAGACGCAGCAGCAGACTCAAACGACGGGTCAGTGACAACAGTGGCAAGCAGACGCGTGACAGTAGGGTGCTCAGCACGAAACCGGTCAGACGCAGGGTCCGGAACGTCAGGCAAAGAGGACGCAGGAGGAGACGGCAGAGAAACAGGCTGCGGAGCAGAGGAAGGACGACGGACTACGAGGTGTGCGCTGGGGACAGCCGGCTGACGCGACCGAGGAACACGACGACCTGCACGACCAGGACGAACAGGCGAGACAGGACGCGACGCAGGCTCACGACGCTCAGCAGGACTACCAGTCTGCTCAGTGTAAGGAGAAGGAGCAGGCAGCGGTGAGCCAGGCTGTAACGGAAGACCAATAGACGACGGGAGAGTAAGAACCTGACGAAGAACAGAGTCAGACGGCGGCAGAGACGACAGAGACGGCGGAGCGAAGAACAGTCGTGTCGGCGCAGCTGCACCAGTACCGGCAGCTCCAGCAGCTCCAGTACCTCCAGCAGCTCCAGCACCCCCAGCAGCTCCAGAACCTCCAGCCCCAGAACCGACACCTCCAGTCCCAGGGTCTCCAACCTCAGTGTCTCCAGCAGCAGCACCCCCAGAACCAGCACCTCCAGTCCGAGGGTCTCCAGCCTCAGTGTCTCCAGCAGCAGCACCTCCAGACGCAGCACCCCCAGCCCCAGCAGCTCCAGTACCTCCAGTACGAGCACCTCCGGAGCCAGCGACTCCAGCACCTCCAGTAGACAAAGTACCAGCACCACTCCTAGCTCCAGGGACGTCAGCAGAAGTACCTCCAGCAGCAGAGCCCCGGGCTCCAGCAGCGCGACCCTGACGGCGACCGTACCAGTCCTGCAGCTGTTGAGGCACACGTGGACGAAGGCGGCTACTCCAAGGAGACCGCGCAACAGCAGACTCAGAACCCTCAGCGCCAGTACCGCCTTGGTCACCCCTCCAGCGCCAGTAAAACTGCCAACCAGGCGCGTCAGGGACAAAGCCAAGGAAGACACAGGGAATAGCGCGGGCGGAGAGCTTGTCCGCGGTGGTATCGCGGACAAAGGCACGAGCACCCCAGACCCGGAAACGCGACGCATCGCCAACCTTCCCCGTCCACAGTAGTGTGGGCGAGGTCTCCGGCAAGGAGACACGGGGCCAGAGGTTGAGCTGATGCGCGGCGTACCGGACCGCAAACGGCCACAGAAAATGGGGGGCAGCCGCATGGATCATGGAGGTACGAGCGACCTTCATGACTAAGCCAATGCAGCGCTCAGCAACCCCATTCTGCTGCGGAGAGGCCGGAAGCGTGAACGTCTGGCGGATGCCGCGCTCCGCACAGAAGGCTGCCAAGAGGTCGGAGGAGAACTCACCACCTCTGTCAGAGTGCAGACGCAGGACAGGAAAGTTCGACCGCTCGCGGAGTTGGAGACGAACAGCGCGGATCCAGGGGATCAAAACAGCAGGGACATCCGCCTTGCTCCGCAAGGGGAAGACCGTGGTGTAACGCGTGTAGTCGTCGACAACCAGCAGGAAGTACCGCTCGTGGCCCTGTCCCTAGACGCGGGCTGGGCCCCACACGTCCAGGTGGAGCGTCTGCAGTGGAGCCTCTGTGGGAGGAAACGAGGAGGAGTGAGGAGCGGCGCGCTGCCGCCCCTCGACGCAAGGAATGCAGGGCGGCGCAGGCGAGGGAGGCACGTCACGTCACGTCACGTCACGCAGAGACCTGGGAAGATTTGAGACCAGGGAGCGAGACTGCATGCTACGCAGGCGAGGCAAGGAGGGGTGACCAAGGCGGTGGTGCCACAGGAGAGTGTCGTGCGACAAAGCGCGACACTCGCAGGGGGCCGCCAGCTGACCAGACGTAGACGCAGACGCAGCTACCTGAGGGGACTCAGTGGTCAGTGTGTACAGACTCGAGCCAGGTGCACGGGTGAACGTGGCCAAGTGCCGGCCCGTCCTAGCACACGTACAGTGAGTCACTCGCTGACTCGCAGGAGTGAACTGGTCAACCCCCCGATCCTGGAGGTCAGCTCCACTCACCAAGTTCGTAGAGAACGAGGGGAGGTAAAGACCTGACAGCGAGCCGGACGGGGCGGCCGGACACGGCAGAACCGTGGAGTAGTGGGCAAGGACTGGACCCCCGGAGGGGTCCGCCAGGGAGACTGGAACTGGCCGACTAAGTGGCGTGAGTGTGGTGCAGTCGCGAAAGAAGGAGCGGGAAGCTCCTGAGTCAAGGGTGAAGGTGTGCGAGACCGCAGTGGGCGCAGTACCAGAGAGAGCAGAGTCACCAGCACCTGAAGCCACGGCCTCACCAGTACCTAGAGCAGAAGACGTACTAGCACCGAGAGCAGCAGCCTCACCAGCACCTAGAGCAAGAGACGCACTAGCACCTAGAGCAGCAGCCTCACCAGCACCGAGAGCAGCAGGCTCTATACCAGGGTCAGGCGGTACGCACAGGTAACAGGCACGGTCAGCACTAGTAGGCAATGCATACATGGCAGTGAGAATAGCATCATAGTCAAGCGCAAAGATATCTACCCTCTGTCCATGCAGCTCCAGCCAGGTGGGGAGCTCAGCCTCGTCGCCAAACACTGTGCGCCAGTCGTCGCTCAGACGGGCGAAGCAGCGGGACTGTGTGTGACCAAGCGTCCCACAAGGCTGACCAGTCCTAGCACCTGTGCGAATGACGTACGGGCAGCGAACTGTACGCGTAGACCTGCTACACTGAGCGTACCACTCATGGAGCTGCTGGAGCGTAAGTGTCTCGCGTGGACGCCGCTGCAGCTGCAGCTGGCCACTGCCAGACGCTCCCAACTGACCAGCTCCAGGGCGACAGCTACGACGGCTACCGCGACAACCCCAGCTAGTATACCACTCACTAAGCTGCTGGGGCGTGAGAGGCTCGCGTGAACGTCGCTGGAGCTGCATCTGGCCACCTGCCAGTAGCAGTAGCAGCAGCAGTAGCGCGGGCAGGGCAGGCGCGGCAGGCAGGCAGGCAAGCAGGCAGGCAGGCAGGCCGACAGGCAGGCAGGCCGGCAGGCAGACAGGCAGGCAGGCAGGCAGACAGACAGGCAGGCCGGCAGGCAGGCAGGTAGGCAGGCAGGCAGGCTGGCAGGCAGGCAGGCAGGCCGGCAGGCAGGCAGGCAGGCGCGCAGGCAGGCAGGCAGGCAGGCAGGCAGGCCGGCAGGCAGCCAGGCAGGCAGGCAGGCAGGCAGGCAGCCAGGCAGGCAGGCAGGCCGGCAGGCAGGCAGGCAGGCGCTCACCAAAGGCTGGGAGAGCAGGCGCTCACCGGGCGAGCAGGGCCGGCGCTCGACGGGCGGCGACCGAGTAGGCGCACGACAGCGGCGACGTCGGGGCCGCAACACCGGCTGCAGAGCAGGGCCGAAGCAGCTGCAGGGCGGGGCCGCTTCAGCGGCAGTTGCAGGGTGGGGCCGCGTCAGCGGCAGGTCGGGGCCGTGGCAGCTGCAGGGCGGGGCCGCATCAGCGGCAGGTCGGGGCCGTGGCAGCTGCAGGGCGGGGCCGCATCAGCGGCAGGTCGGGGCCGAGGCAGAGGGCCGCGCGCGGCTCGGCGCGGGCTGCGCTGACAGCACGCTGAGCTGCTGCAGGCCGCGCGCGGCCGCGCTAGGCAGTAGCGGGCCGCGCGCGGCTCGGCGCGGGCTGCTGCGGGCCGCGCGCGGGCCGCGCGAGGCAGTAGCAGGCCGCGCGCGGCTCGGCGCGGGCTGCTGCGGGCCGCGCGCGGGCCTCGCGAGGCCGTAGCAGGCCGCGCGCGGCTCGACGCGGGCTGCGTGGGCTCGGCGCGGGCTGCGCGCGGCAGCAGCGGGCTGCGCGCGGCTCGGTGCGGGCTGCGCGCGGCTCGGTGCGGGCTGCGCGCGGCTGCAGCGGGCTGCGCGCGGCTCGGCTCGGGTTGCGTGGGCTCGGTGCGGGCTGCGCGCGGCTGCAGCGGGCTGCGCGCGGCTCGGTGCGGGCTGCGCGGGCTCGGTTCGAGAGGGCAACAGTGAGCTTAGCGGGGGAGCAAGAGAGGAAGTGGTCCCTGACTTCGCGCAGAGAGTCAGGGAGGCGGGTGACGATGTGGTAGAGAGTGATCCAGAGCGGGGGGGGGTTGCTAGTGAGAAACTCGGCAGGCATAGCAGCGCGAAAGCGGGCCTCACTAGTCTTAAGGTGGGTGATGAGGTCTGCGACAGTGTGAAAGGAGGCTAGGTCGGGGAACAGGTAGGGGAGAGTGAGGCGGCCTAGCGTAGCAGAAGCGGGTGAGGAGTAACGGGCAACTACAGCGGTGTAGAGGTCCTTAGCAGTCTTGCACTGGCCGAAGTGCTCGCGCTCGTCTAGCGGCAGGGAGTTGCGAATAGCAAAGCGAGCGTGCGCATCACGAGTCTGCCACTGAGAGCGTAGAGTGCTGTCAGCAGACGTGTCAGGGGCAGTAGCATGGCCTAGGGCGTGGTCGTACAGCGAGATGTCTTCTTTGGCAGTGAGCTGTAGGAACAGGTGCAGGTCATCTAGCCAGGTTTCGAACTTCACCGGACGGCCCTCGGCATCGAAAGCTAGAACGGGAGGACTAGCCATAGTGACAGTAGTAGGAGTAGGAACTAGGCCGCTGGAAAGGTGTGCGTAGGGTCAACGGGGCCGGCGGGGCCGCTAGGTAAGGCACGGGCGGGGTCGACTGTCCGTAGTGGCACACGAGCGGCAGTAGTAGGGAGCGTGGCAGCAGGAGCTGCAACGGCGCACTGGTGGCAGCTGCAGCGGCAGCAGTGTGCGCGGTAGGTAGAAAAAACAGTGGGAGCGAGCGCCTCGCGGGCGGCGGCTGCAGAAGCGCACGGGCGGCAGCGGCTGCGAGCGGTGCACGAGCGGCAGCGACGCACGGGCAGCAGCGGCGCATGGGCAGCGGCAGCGTAGGGGCAGCGGCGGCACACGGGCAGCGGCGGCGCACAGGCGGCAGCAGTGCACGTGCGGCGACGGCAGGAGGCGGCGGTGCGCAAGCAGCAGCGGAAGCAGCGCACGGGCGGCAGCTGCGTATGCGCACGTGCGGCAGTGGCAGCGGCGCACGGGCGGCTACGGGCAGCGGGGCGTGCGCGAGCAGGCGACGAGCGGCTGCGGGGCGTGCGCGAGCAGGCGACGGGCGGCTGCGGGGTGTGCGCGAGCAGGCGACGGGCGGCTGCTGACGTGCGGCCTCTGCGACGGCGGGCTGCGGGCCTGCGGGGCGTGCGCGAGCAGGCGACATGCGGCAGCAGCAGCGGGCGACGAGCGGGCGGCAGCTGCAGCGGGCGACGAGCGGGCGGCAGCAGCAGCGAGCGACGAGCGGGCGGCAGCAGCAGCGGGCGACGAGCGGGCGGCAGCTGCAGCGGGCGACGAGCGGGCCACGTGCGCAACTAGCGGGCCGCGCGCGAAAGAAACAGAGCCGCGCGCGCGAAAAAAAAAGGACCCGCGCGCGGGTAGCTAGCGGGTCGCGCGCGCGCGGTAGGGAAAGGCGCACGAGGGCGCGAGGCCTTAAGGGGCCGTAAGAACCGAGGCGCTCTAAGGCGCAGGTAGGTAGGTAGGTAGGTATGTAGCGGTGGGCCCTAAGAACGGTCCTAGCGAAGGACCTGCTCTGAAACCATGTCAGAATGAACAGACTGGAATGATGAACTAGAAAGGATTGTGAGTACAAATATGAAACCCTAATGTTGTGACCCCCTTATAGGCTAACCCACTACAGCCTACACAAACACAACACATATAATGTTTGACACACACATTGACAAGAGTGAAGCGAGAGGCAGATGGAACGCGATGTGACAAGAAAGACGGTGGTGGATAGCGTTGATGCATGAAGGTACTTCTCACCCACGGGGGTTGCGGGATGCCCTCACACTGCTGCGCCGCCGCGTCCGCCCATCGCGGCGCCTCCCCTCTACGCCCGCGCTGCTCCAGGGCGCGGCGGAAGGCAGAGCGCGCAGCACAGTCGTGCAGGTGGGGCGCGTTAGGCAGCGGAGCGGAGAGGTGCACCTCGGGGGGTGGGTGGGGCGAGTCCGTGGTTAGCCCATACGCGGCCGCCCACGCCTGGGGAAATGGCGGGCAGGAGGGGAGTCGACAGGGCGTGGGGAAGGACGGGGAGAAAGGGGGTTGGGGCGAATTCGGTTGGGAGGATGGGGTTAACGGGAGGCAGTACGTTCACCTCATACTCTCTTATAAGAGCATGCTCACCCTATTCGCATGGTCTCTCATGTGTTCATCTCATACGTTCTCGCACCACGCACCTCGTATATTCTCACGGAACCCTCGCCGGGCCTGTTTATCCGCACCGTTTCCCCTTCCTGCGACGCTTCCTTGCCTCCATCCAACCCCTCGCCTCCCTGCGACACCTCCTCGCCTCCCTGCGACACCTCCTGGCCGTCATGCGACAGCGCGTCTATGTGCGATGGTGCTGCCACCACTTCCCTATCCCCGGTCCTCCTCTCTCCTTCCCACCCGCTCGCGCTTCCCTGCCCGTCCTTCCCCTCGCCTCCGCTCCCTCTCGGTACGCTCGCCTCGGCGTCCCCCGTGCGTGAATCCGCTGCATCCAGCCGCGCGCGCACTAACTCCCCCCAGCGCGCCGGATCCTGTGCAAAGCCTGGTCCTCCTCCTTCCACCCCTTCCCCCTCGCTTTCCGCCCGCCTTTCGTGCGAAGCCCTCCCTTCGAGCGCCGCCGCTCCGACCGCTATGGATCGCCACAGGCTCGCATCGTCCGCCGTATCCGCCAAGCGCGCGAGTTCGGGCAGGTGGACCATGTACTGGCTGACGCCGCGCTCGTCCATCCCGAGGTCCTCCAGCCCCGCCACGCCGCGCCGAGCGCCGTCCCTCGCGTCGCCCCGCAATGCGAACGGCTTGACGATGCTGTGCGGGGCTAGTCGTCTCCACGACAGCGTGCTGATTAGCATGAAGAACACGCCTAGAAGGCTGATTCGTAACGCGTACGAGAGGTAACGCGGAAGTTTGCAGGCGCATAAAATGGCCAGGAAGCTTCTATGTCGGTCCGAGTTGCTCAACTTCGAGGCTCCCATTGCGACAACACCGCGTTGTCGGCAACACTCGCGTAGGGTTGAAGCTTTTAAGACTCTTAAAGGAGGAAGAGAAGGAAGTCCGTCCAGTCGGTGCTATCCCCTCCTTCTCTTCCTTCTTCGGAAGGAAAGAAACAGTCCAGTTGGAGCTACGGCAGCTACGTGCGATTCATTCTGAAGGCTCCAGTCACAAACGACGATATACTAGCCAGTCGTGCTCACATCGCCTCAGAATCCCTCGACTATTGCGTCCGGCCTTCCCTCAGCAAGAGATAAGCGCTCACAATCAAAGCGCATGATGCATATACCACGCGATCCTTCCCTAGAATGCGTTCAAGTTCAAACGGGCGGCGTTACCACAACTCAATCATTGAAACCTGCAGGCTTCAGAAGCACCTTCCGCTTTTTTATGCCACTGCCCCCAGCTCCGAATGCCTCAGCGAAAAGCTTTTTGGCGACAAAACTGCTGCATACAAAACAGGGTTTGTTCTTCCGTTGTACGGTATTTCCCGAACCGCGACCACAGGGATTCAGGTCGTATCCCAGCCTGGTGGCAAGAAGTTGGTGGCAAGAGAATTGCGCACGCGATTGGTCCAAAACAGATGCTCGGTCAATGCGATTGGTCAACAGTTTTTTTTCACCAATCGCGTGCGCGATTCTCTTGCCACCAACTTCTTGCCACCAGGCCGGGATACGACCTCATGCTGTTACAGCGGCGACGTCTTGTCAGATCGATGGTCTGGGCCATTCGAACAGGCGAACTTGCCTCTCGGGGGTGGAGAAGTGTCGGGCACGCGCGCGAAACCATTCAGCACGTGCTTCGTTTGAATGGCAGAATACAAGGCAGGTTTAGAATGAAAGCTCTAAAATTTTGGCTGACACAATAACAATCTGCTCAGCACAAGTTACCATTATCACCAAATTCAACAACCATTCTGCAAACCATTCATTTGCTAGATTTCTACTTCTATCTCGCAACCTTTCTACCTTCTGAGGCGCCAACCTACCACTCATCAAAGTTCAATGCGACGTAGCCTGCAAATAGCCTCCCATTGGTCAATCTCAGCTCGTTGATAAGCCAATTCCAGTTTGAACCGAGAACTCCCACAAAGTAATCACACTCTGATGACACCAGCAGGTTGGCAAAACTGGCTCCCACCACACGAGCCATGCCAGTACGGCGAAGGTAGTGTGACATGGTTTCTTTGCCGTTTTGCCGTGGCACCTGGGAATAGAAGAAGTTCCAGTTGCCAAAGCGAGACGACCTCTTCACCACACCCTGGAAAAGCAGAAGTAACATTGGGCAAAGCGGAAGGCAAAGCGACAAAGGCAAAGGTGTGTTTGGTATTGGCATGGCAAGGAGAGGCTTGATGGGTGGATCATGGGAGTGACACACCAGAGATGGCTATTCTATTGAATAAGGCTCCCGGTGGTGGCACCAATCGCAGCAGGGCTCTGTCAGGCCATTCGCCACTACACGCTCTTATGCCCTCTTCTTCCCACCTCTTTGCTTATCTTCCCACACTGCACACTCACTGGCTGAACCCCTCAACTGCATCTCACCTGCACCTCACTTGCATCCCACCTCCCCTTCACCTGCATCTCAATTGCCCCCCACCCGCATTTCTCAGTCACCTCACCTGCATCTCACCTGCGTTTCTCTTTCATCTCACCTGCATCTCACTGCCTCCGTGCATCTCACCTCCCCTCACCTGCATCTCACCTCCCCTCACCTGCATCTCACCTCCCCTCACCTGCATCTCACCTCCCCTCACCTGCATCTCGGTGCTGAGCCACACGTTGTGCAGGGCGGGGTCGAGGCGGCGCAGGCGGTTGGCGAGGAAGACGAAGGAGGGGAAGGAGAAGAGCCGCATCTCAACCGCCTTGTCACCCTGCCGCACGTGCACACTCACCATCGCCCGCGGCATGTACACCTCCTCCCCCACTCCCCCCCCACCATCGCCATCGCCAGCAGCCACAGCAGCAGCAGGTTTCGGCGAGGAGAGCAGCAGAGAGCGTGCTTGCAGTGCAGCAGCCGTGCTGCCAGGCTCTTCCACCGGCAACGCCGGCTGCGAGGCATCCGCCTGCCCCACGCCCCCTGCCCACGCGCCCACCGCCTCTGCCAGCAGGTGGCCGCGCAGGTCCTCACCCATGCTGCTGGCCAGGTGAGCCGCCACGCTGAGCACGTGGTGCTGCCGCCGCATGGCGCCTGCCATGGCGCGCGCCACGTGCATGCCGTAGGCGCGGTCGCGGTGGCGGTTGAGCACATGGCAGAGGTACGGCGAGGGCCAGCGCAGCATGAAGCGCAGCGCCTGCGCCCGCCACCACTGCTCCTGCAAGGAGGAGGAGGGGGGGGGGAGGGACGAGGAAGGGAGGGGAGGGACAAGAGAGTTGTAGGGCGACTTTCACAGTTGAAAGAGGAACGATGGATGGGGGGAAACACTTGAAACGCAGCCTGCAAATGGATGATATGCACATGGGAGGAGACGAAACAGAATACAGAGAGAAAGGCCTTGCAACTTGCCAGGTATGCAAGGTGCAGAGAGTGCAAGGTGCAGAGAGTGCAAGGTGCAGAGAGTGCAAACAAGCACGTGAGGTGAGAGTGCGTTTGAGGTACCTTGAGCAGCGTGGTGTTGGTGTGCACGAGCTGGCCGCTGACCTCGCTGGTGACCGTGCGCTCCCTGTACGCCTCCCCCCACAGCCTGGCGCCCCCGTGCAGGTGAGGGAAGGAGGAGAATTGCCGGCAAAGGGTGAGGAATGGCGAGCACATAGCAGCAGGCTGCAGTAGAAACTACAATGCAGCATGTGCTGATCATTGATGACATGAGAATGTGAGCATAGCAGCACGCTGCAGTAGAATGTGAGCATAAAATTTTGCACATGCACACACCCAGACACACACACACACACACACACACACACACACACACACATACACACACACACATACACACACACACACACACACACACACATACACACACACACACACACACACACACACATACACACACACACACACACAAACAAACAATCAGGCACAGGCAGCATGGGGGGGGAGGGTGCGTACTGAGCAGCAGCACCGCGCAGGTGCATGAGGTAGCGGCCGCCAGCCCAACGGGGCAGCAGCGGGCTGCACCCAAACACCACCACCGCCTCCGACTCCAGCGTGCGCTTCGTATCCAATCCGCACCACCGCACCGCACCGCTCTCCGCCTCCCACTCATCCTCTTCCTCTTCCCCATCCCCCCTGCTCCCCCCATCCGCCCTGCTCACAACGCCCTCTATCCCCCCGTGCACCGCTCCAGCGCTCGCAGCACGAGCCCTGGTGCGCGCAGCAACGAGGCGGCGGCGTTGCATGGCGACCCAGCGCCACCAGGGGGACCCGCGCTGCTTGAACCACCCCATGGGCATGCGCCCCACCAGCCCCCGCTTCGCCATGTACTCTCTAAAAGCGCGCATGGCGATCTTGCGGAAGTGGATGGAGGTGAGGGCGAAGAAGTAGCAGTCGAGCGACCCGCGGTCCGGCCCCTGGCACTCGCTGTGGTCTGCAAACGGAAAGCTGCCCGGCACGATGACGAGCGTGCGGTTGAAGAGCATGGCCATGCTCAGCATGGACCCTGCTTGCCCCGCCGTGCGCAGAGCCGTGAGACAGACACACGGGGCGAGAGCAGCGAAAGGAGCACCGGGGAACAAGCGGGGCAGGACACGAGTTAAAGGGGTGGGAGGAGCAGGAAAAAAGAGAAGTGGGAAATGGGTGAGCGTAGGAAGAGAGAGAATGAAGAGAGGCGAAGAGGGGAGTAAAGTGGATCGACGGGAGTGAATCACGTGAAAAGAAGGTGACAGAGGCGAGGCGAGAGGGCGCGGCGGCGCACCAATGACGTGGAGCTGCGAGCCCAGCCCGTGCCCCGTCATGTCCAGCCACCGCACCAGCAGCAGGCGACGCCCGTGGCATTCGTGCGGCGGGAACTGGTGCTCCCACAGGTCCCTCTGCGCCTCCCGCGTGCCGCCCAGATTGCCCGCCTCTGACCCGCGCACCTGGGAGGAGAGAGGGAGAAAGGGGGGGGAAGGAATGGGGGAAAAGGGGGAGGGAGAAAATCGGGTGGGTTGGGAGAGTGAGGAGGCAGGATTTGAGTATGACAGTGAGAGGAGTGGGAGGGGCGGGGACATGCAGCAGGAATACGCGCTAGTAGCAATGCACTGTCGCACTGATTGCTGCGCTGCCTCCCCTGCCATCCCGCGCCGCGCCATACGTACCCACGGGGGTTGGGGAAGCCGCGCTCGTGCCCACGCGGGCGACTCGCCCCGCGACCCGCGCCTCTCCAGCGCTAGGCGCGCGGCGGTCCGCGCGCTGCAGTCCTCTAGGTGCGGCGCGCGCGGCACCCCTGGCGGCAGCGAGATTGTTGCGGGTGGCTCGCCGAGCGATTCGGCCAGGCCGTACGCGTGCTGCCATTGCTGGCAAAGGGGTGGGGGGGTGCGGGAGAGTTCAAGGGAGGATACGGTGGGTGTGTGGGAGGCGGAACGTGTGTGGAAGGCGGAAGTTGTGTAACAGGCGGAAGGCGCAGCAGAGAGGAGAGACCGTGGGGGGCGGGTGGGGCGAGTCCGTGGCTAGCGCGGCCGCCCACGCCTGGGACAATGGGCGGGCAGGAGGGGAGTCGACAGCCTGTTGACGGGAAGAGATGGGGTTGGGGCGAATTCGGTTGGGAGGATGGGGTCAACGGGAGACACTGCCTCATGTGTTCAACTCAACGTTCTCACACCACGCACCTCATACATTCTCACACCACGCACCTCATACATTCTCACACCACGCACCTCATACATTCTCACACCACGCACCTCATACATTCTCACACCACGCACCTCATACATTCTCACACCACGCACCTCCATCGCGAAAGTGTGAGGCCCAAAAAGTTGCGGGCCAGCAGCTTCAAAGTTGCTTTTCCGCAACTTTGGTTTCGCAAGAAAAAAGTATAGGTCAAAGGCTTCTAGGGCGGGGTGACTTTCGAAGTTGCGGAAAAGTGACGACAAAGCTGCAAAAGAACGGCCATATCACAACCACACAACCCAACTAAAAGGTGACATCAGAAGTGACATTTGTCTGAAGATATTGGGCTTTAAGTCCACTTTTGCCACGTGGATGCATGAACGCCATGTATACAGATATTTTATGCCAGGTGTCAAGGTGAATAGTGGACTAGAAAATGCCAAGTGCACCAATCAAATTTCGAGACGCATATTGGCCCATGCAATAAAAAGTGTGAAGAATATTTGTACATTGAGAAATATAGACTTTTATAGATACAATTCTAGTACATCAGAACTCACAATTCGAACTAACACCATAATCAACATGATCTGGCACAACTAAATAATCTAAATGAAGGTACTAAAACAGAAGCAAACATTGCTGCCCTTTCAACCACTTGAGCCTGGAAGTCTGAAACACACGTAAAAACAAAAACAACAAAACTCAATAATGGCAGGGTAGCTCTTTCTCTCTTAGCCATGGAACCTGCAAAGAACTGATGTTATCCAGGAGGATACGAAATAGTAGTAGATGTCAAACTATATGTGCTGCATATTGTCTAGGCTGTAGTGGGATAGCCCATATGGGGTACAACCCAATTAGGGTTTACTACTTGTACTCCTGCATCCTGCTAGTTCAATCATTCCTGCTGCTAGATTCTAACATGGTTTCAGAGCACTAAGGTCCGTAGGACCGTTTTTTTTTCGGGCCCACCTACCGCTGCGGTTACCACGCTACCCCACGTACCTGCCTGCCTTGCCTTGCCTTGTGACGTGCTGCACTACGTGCGCAACTGCTTGCAGCTGAGGCGAGCATCGTCGCTGTAGGCACCTCTCGTGGCGACCCCCGCACCCCGTTCTTCGAGGGGTGTTCCCCTTCCCCCCTCCTCCCCTCTGTCGCCTCTGCTGCTGCTGTCGACCTCCTTGGTGCTGAGAAGGTCAGGACCGCGTCTGCTTCGAGCGGGCGCCGCAGGAGCAAGGGAGGCAGGGGTGGGGGTGGTGGCGGAGGAGGTGGGGGTGGAGGCGGTGGGAGTGGAGGCGCGACTGGGGAGGCTAGTGGCGGCAGTGGGGGAGGAGCGTGACTTTTTTGGCCCAGATGTGTCCTACGTGTTAAACTGTATTATGCTTGTAGGCTGTAGTGGGGTAGCCAATATGGGGTACAACCCCAACTAGGGTTTGCTACTTGTACCCAATTCTTCCATTCAATGCACTCATTCTTGCCTAGCTCTCTCAACATGGTATCAGAGCAGGAGGTCCCTAGGACCTACCGACTTTTTTTAAGGGCCCACCACCGCTCGCATGCGGTTACTGTGGGGGACGCCCGCGGCCCCCCGATCCCGTCGCCCGCGGCCCTCCGATCCCGACGCCCGCGGCCCCGCGATCCCGTCGCCCGCGGCCCCCCCCCCCCCCCCCCCCCCCCACCGATTTCCCGTCGCGCCGCCCTGGGGAGCCGCGCGCGACCCCCCGCGGCCCCGATTTCCCGTCGTGCCGCCCTGGGGAGCCGCACGCGACCCCCCGCGGCCCCGTTTTCCCGTCGTGCCGCCCTGGGGAGCCGCGCGCGACCCCCCGCGGCCCCGATTTCCCGTCGTGCCGCCCTGGGGAGCCGCACGCGACCCCCCGCGGCCCCGTTTTCCCGTCGTGCCGCCCTGGGGAGCCGCGCGCGACCCCCCGCGGCCCCGATTTCCCGTCGTGCCGCCCTGGGGAGCCGCGCGCGACCCCCCGCGGCCCCGATTTCCCGTCGCGCCGCCCTGGGGAGCCGCGCGCGGCCCCTCGCTGCCCCGTGGTGGCGTCCTGGGGGCCGAGCGCCGTCCCCCTCGCCGTCCCCCGCGCTCCTTCCCCCGTTCCGCCCGTTTTTAGGGTTTGGGGGTGAGGAGTGTGGGGGTGGCAGCTATGGGGGTGCCGTGTGTGTGCGCCGTCCCCTGCTCCTCCTCCTCCTCCGTCTCCCACTGCTGCAGCTGCCGCTGAGGGGGGTGGATGTGTGGGAGCCGAGGTTTAGGGTTTAAGGGGGGTGTCGTGGAAGTGGAGCTAGGGTGTCAGCAGGGGGTGTGTGAGAGGGGCGTGGGACGGTCGGGGGAGGTTGCGTGGAGGTAGCCGTCGTGACGCCAGCAGCGCCAGTAGTCCGGATGCCCTCGCGCGTTTCGGTAGCCCAGCGAGCCTGCTTCGCCAGTCGCCTGTGGGTCCGTTGCTCCTGTGTGTGCTCGTCGTAGCCGCGGAGCCAGATACTCCCGTAGTCCGGTGCCCTCGTGCGCTCGGTAGCCACTGTGCGCGCCGCTCCTGTTGCCCGTGTGTCTGCAGCTTCAGTCGGCGCCTTTCATCTTCTCGCCCTCACAGTTTCTCCTCCTCCTCACTTGCCCTCTATGATCACCTCTAGCTTTGCTTATAATTGTGAACTACTGCTATGCCTGCTCATTGTACTGATTACACCCCACTTTGGCTATGGGGGTGTGTCAGAATGTTATTATTGTCTAGCCTGTAGTGGGGTGCTCTATAGCGAGTACAACCCAGTTAGGGTTTGCTATATGTACCCCAACTGCTGCTAGTGAAACCTCTCTCCTTTCTTCATTCTTACTCTCAACTACTGCTAGCTTCTGTCAGATACCACGCTACCCCGTGCTCTAGCCTCGTAGCGCCCTCGTGCGCCCTCGTTAGCGCCCTCGTGCGCCCTCGTTAGCGCCCTCGTGCGCCCCTCGTTAGCGCCCTCGCGCGCCCTCACTAGCGCCCTCGAGCGCCCCTCGTTAGCGCCCTCGCGCGCCCCTCGCAGCGTCGCCCGCCCGCCGAGCCGCCCGCTCGCAGCGTCGCCCGCCCGCCCGCTGCCCGCTTGCAGCGTCGCCCGCCCGCCGCGCTGCCCGCTCGCAGCGTCGCCCGCCCGCCCGCTGCCCGCTTGCAGCGTCGCCCGCCCGCCCGCTGCCCGCTTCGCAGCCCGCCCGCCGCGCTGCCCGCTCGCAGCGTCGCCCGCCCGCCCGCTGCCCGCTTGCAGCGTCGCCCGCCCGCCCGCTGCCCGCTTCGCAGCCCGCCCGCCGCGCTGCCCGCTCGCAGCGTCGCCCGCCCGCCCGCTGCCCGCTTCGCAGCCCGCCCGCCGCGCTGCCCGCTCGCCGCGTCGCCCGCTCGCCCCGCTGCCCGCTTCGCAGCCCGCCCGCCGCGCTGCCCGCTCGCAGCGTCGCCCGCCCGCCCGCTGCCCGCTTCGCAGCCCGCCCGCCCGCTCGCTGCCCGCTTCGCGGCCCGCCCGCCCGCTGCCCGCTTCGCAGCCCGCCCGCCGCGCTGCCCGCTCGCCGCGTCGCCCGCTCGCCCCGCTGCCCGCTTCGCAGCCCGCCCGCCGCACTTCCCGCCTGCAGCGCCGCCTGCCCACCGCGCTGCCCGCTTCGTAGCCCGCCCCCCGCACTGCCCGCTCGCCGCGCTTCCCGCCGAGCTACCTACCTGCAGCGCTGCGGCAGCTTCCTTTGCTCAGTCGCACTGTCGCTATGGCTTCCATCCGCGTGCTGTCGTTCGATGCTGAGGGCCGCCCTGTGAAGTTCGCCACTTGGCTGGATGACCTGCAGCTGTTCCTCCTGAGCGATAGCAAGGAACATGTGTAGCTCTATGATTACGCGTCTGGTGCTGCACCTGCCCCTCCTGCCACAGCTGAGCTTAGTGTTCGTTCCCACTGGCAGACTCGTGACGCAGCTGCTCGCCTAGCCATTCGCAGTCACCTGCCGTTAGCTGAGCTCGAGCATTTTGGCGACTGCAAAACCGCTAAGGCCCTGTACGACGCTGTCGTTGCCCGCTATTCCTCACCTGCCACAGCCGAGCTTAGCCGCCTTATGCTGCCTTACCTGTTCCCTGAGCTGTCCACCTTTACTACAGTCGCCGATCTTATCACCCACCTTCGCACTAGTGACGCTCGCCTGCGTGCCGCCCTTCCCACCGAGTTCTGCGCTAAGAACCCCCCTCCACTGTACTGGACACTCCACTTTATAGTCACCCGTCTCCCTGACACCCTTAGCTCAGTGCGCGACCATTTCCTTGCTCGCTGTCCCACTGAGCTCACTGTCGCCCTCCTAGAGGAGAAACTGCTAGCAGCCGAGAAGAGCATTGTAGCTGTCGGTGCTGCTCGTGGCGCTCCTCGCACCCCCATCTTTGAGGGGTGTTCTCCCTCTCCCCTCGCTCCCTCCTACGCTACTGCTGCTGCCGTTGACTTCCTTGGTGCTGAGTCTGCTGGCGCTGCTTCTACTCCTGGTGGGAGGCGCCGCACCGGCAAGGGCAAGGGGGGCAAGGGTGGCGGGGGTGGCGCTGGGGGGGGAGGAGGTGGGGGAGGTGGGGGGGGAGGCGGTGCTGGAGGGAGCGGTGGCGGGAGTGCTGGTGGGAGTGGGGTCGGCAGCGGAGGCGGGGGCGGCGGAGGGAGCGGTGGCGGTGGTGGCGGCGGCGGCGGTGGCGGCGGCGGCGGCGGCGGCGGTGGCGGCGGCGGCGGTGGCGGTCGGAGCGGAGGTAGTGGTGGTGGCGGAGGTCGGAGTGGAGGCACTGGCTCGGGCCAGAGCTCCCAGCAGCAGCAGCGTCCCCAGACGACCCAGCAGCTTCGTGAGTGGCTTGCTCAGCGTGGGACGTCGGGGGGCAATGGCCGCTGTTCCTATGTCATTCGCACAGGTGACCGCAAGGGACAGACGTGTGGGAGGTTCCACACCCCGTACCGCTGCTTCTCCCGCCTTGACGACGCTTGGCGTGAGGAGATGGGCGAGGATGTTGAGCGCCCCCGCTGGGCTGAGCTCATGAGGGCTGGTGTTGATATCTTTGCTCTTGACTATGATGCTATTATTGCTGCCATGTATGCATTGACTGTTAGTGCCGAGGGAGACTGTTACTTGTGTGTGCCGCCTGACCCAGGTATAGAGCCCGCTGTCCTGGGTACTAGTGAGTCTGCTCTCTCAGGTACAGCACCCACAGAGACTGCTCTCTCAGGTACCGCACCGGCTGAGGCCTGTCACACCTTCACCCTTGACTCAGGTGCTTCCCGCTGTTTCTTTCGTGACAGTACTGAGCTCACACCGCTTCCTGCACCGGTCCCAGTCTCCTTGGCTGACCCCTCTGGGGGCCCAGTCCTTGCCCAGTCCACCACTGTACTCCCTTGTCCAGCGGTTCCGTCTGGCTCGTTGTCGGGTTTCCACCTCCCCTCGTTCTCGACGAACCTGGTGAGCAACGCTGTCATCCAGGATCAGTGGGTTGACACCTTTACCCCTGGAGGACAGCGTGTGGCGATCTGCACGTGCTCCAGGACCGGCCGTCACCTGGCTACGTTTACCCGTCGGCCGGGGTCGAGTCTCTACACACTGACCACTGCGTCTCCTCAGGTCGCTGCTGTCGGTCAGGTGTCCGCGTCAGGTCTGGTAGCCCACGCCTGTGAGTGTCGTTCCCTGTCGCACCAGACCCTTCTCTGGCACCACCGCCTGGGTCACCCCTCCTTGCCACGCCTCCGTGGCATGCACCGTCGCAGCCTTGTGTCTGGTCTTCCCAGGTCCCTCCCTCCCCTCCCTGCCTCGCCTGCGCCGCCTTGCCTTCCTTGCGTCGAGGGGCGGCAGCGCGCCGCTCCTCACTCCTCCTCGTTCCCCCCGACAGAGGCTCCTCTGCAGACCCTCCACCTGGACGTGTGGGGCCCAGCCCGCGTTCGTGGCCAGGGCGGTGAGCGGTACTTTTTGCTGGTCGTCGACGACTACTCGCGTTACACCACGGTCTTCCCCTTGCGCACCAAGGGTGAAGTCCCTGCTGTTCCGATCCCTTGGATCTGCACAGTTCGTCTCCAGCTCCGCCGCCGTTTCCGGACGGATCTTCCTGTCCTGCGTCTGCACTCTGACAGAGGTGGTGAGTTTTCCTCCGATCTCTTGAGGACCTTCTGTCAGGCGGAGGGCATCGAGCAGACCTTCACGCTTCCGGACTCCCCACAGCAGAATGGGGTTGCTGAGCACCGCATTGGCCTGGTCATGGAGGTCGCTCGTACCTCCTTGGTCCACGCGGCGGCTCCCCATTTTTTGTGGCCGTTTGCTGTCCGGTACGCCGCGCATCAGCTCAACCTCTGGCCCCGTGTCTCCTTGCCGGAGACCTCGCCCACACTGCGTTGGACGGGGGAGGTTGGCGATGCGTCGCGCTTCCGGGTGTGGGGTGCTCGTGCCCTTGTCCGCGATACGTCTGCGGACAAGCTCTCCTCCCGCACGCTTCCCTGTGTCTTCCTTGGCTTTGTCCCTGACGCGCCTGGCTGGCAGTTTTACCACCCCACCTCGCGCCGGGTCTTCGCCTCTCAGGACGTCACCTTTGACGAGTCGGTCCCTTTTTACCGTCTCTTCCCCTACCGCACTGCCCCCCTCCCTCCCCCGCCGCTGTTCCTTGCTCCTGGTCCCCCTCCGGTAGACCCCCTTCCCCCTCAGGGTCCTGCTCCTTCAGGTGTCTCTCAGGTAGACCCTCCTCCCGTCGCTGAGCCTGTCGAGGTCACAGGTGACTCAGGTGCTGCTGCAGGTGGTGCTGCTGGGAGTGCTGAGTCTGGGGGTGCTGAGCCTGCGGGTGCTGGGCCTGGGAGTGCTGGGACTGCGGGTGCTGGGGCTGAGGGTACTGTGCCTGAGAGTTCGGCGCCTGGGGGTGCTGTGCCTGGGGGTGCTGCGACTGGGAGTGCTGAGCCTGCGTGTGCGGAGTCTGGGGGTGCTGCGCCTGCGGGTACTGAGCCTGGGGGTGCTGCTACTGAGCCTACGGAGCCTCGGGTTGCTGCGTCTGGGGGTGCTCCGGTTCGGGGTGCTGAGCAGTCTCTCACACCGCAGCAGCTTCGTGACTGGTACGTCCGGCGCTTTCGCCGTCCTCGTGGCTCGGCTGGAGCTGGCGGTGCTAGCGGAGTTGGAGCTGCCGACTCTGGGGGTGCTCTTCCTAGCGGTGCTGCGGACCCTGGGGGTGGCGCTACTGCTGGTGCTGCGGACCCACCTGGTGGAGCTGCTACTGGTGCTGAGGACTCGGACGTTGGAGCTGCTGCTGGTGCTGAGGACCCGAGCGGTGGCGCTGCTGCTGGTGCTGAGGACTCGGACGTTGGAGCTGCTGCTGGAGCTGAGGACCCGAGCGGTGGCGCTGCTGCTGGTGCTGAGGACCCGGACGTTGGAGCTCCTGCTGGTACTGAGGACCCGGCCGCTGGAGTCTCTTCTGCTTCTGGAGACGCTGCGCGGCCGCGACCGTACTTCGTACCGCTCCTTCAGCAGGTTCTTGGGCAGGCTCCTCCTCCTTGTCCTCCTCCCTCCGTAGAGTGTCCTCCGCCTGTCCAGCCGCAGTCACAGTTACCGCCTACCTCGCCTCTCCCTGCTCCCTCTCCTTACACTGGTCCCACAGGAGGTCTTACAGAGCGTCGTGAGCCTGAGTCTCGTCCTGCGTCGCCTGTTCGTACTGCTCGCACTGGTAGTCGTGTCCGTCGTGAGCGTCCTCCTCCTGTCCCAGGCACTCACTTCATGACTCTGCGTCCATCTACTGCTCCTCAGCGTGTCCCTCTGCCGTCTCCTCCTGCGTCCTCTTTGCCTGCCGTTCCGGACCCTGAGTCTGACCGGTATCGCGCTGAGCACCCTACTGTCACGCGTCTCCTAGCTACTGTTGTCACTGACCCTACCTTTGAGTCCTCAGCTGCGTCTGCTCTGGTCGCTGAGTTGGTTGACTTTGCTGCTGCCTGTCGTCTAGACTACGCTGCTAGCCTTGTTGCTGAGTCTGCGTCTGCGTCTGTCTGTCCTCCGTCCGTCGGGGGTGAGTGTGCTCTTGGCACGGACGTCCTTGAGGACAGGCAGGAGGACTTTGACTCTCTCGCGGCTGCTGTACCTCATCTCGTGGCCTGGTTGCTTGCCCCTGAGGGAGACCCGGATGCACTAGACATCCCCACTCCGCGCACTTACGCAGAGGCGATCTCGGGTCCCTACTCCTCTCAGTGGCAGACAGCCATGGACGCAGAGATGGCATCCTGGAAATCCACAGGCACCTACGTCGACGAGGTTCCCCCTCCTGGGGCGAACATCGTCGATGGCATGTGGATTTTCAGGGTGAAGCGGCCGCCAGGTTCTCCGCCTGTCTTCAAGGCTCGTTACGTTGCTAGAGGCTTCAGTCAGCGTCAGGGGGTCGACTTCTTCCAGACCTTCTCCCCCACCCCGAAGATGACCACTCTTCGGGTTCTGCTGCACGTTGCTGCTCAGCGTGACTACGAGCTTCACTCTCTTGACTTCAGCACAGCTTTCCTGCAGGGCAGCCTGCACGAGGAGATCTGGCTGCGCCGCCCACCTGGCTTTACTGGGTCGTTTCCTCCTGGTACCCAGTGGAGCCTCCGCCGGCCAGTCTACGGTCTCCGCCAGGCGCCACGTGAGTGGCATGACACACTGAGGACTACACTTGCGGCTCTTGGGTTCGCGCCGTCTACTGCTGACCCGTCGCTGTTTCTGCGCACAGACACGTCGCTGCCGCCGTTCTACATTCTCGTGTACGTCGACGACTTGATCTTTGCTACTGCTGACACAGAGGCACTCGCTCGTGTGAAGTCGGAGCTGCAGAAGAGACACACCTGCACTGACCTGGGTGAACTGCGTAGCTACCTTGGCTTGCAGATCACCCGGGACAGAGCTCGCCGCACCATCACCTTGACTCAGTCACACATGGTGCAGCAGGTCCTTCAGCGCTTCGGCTTCCAGTTCTCCTCACCACAGGCCACACCTCTGGCTACCAGCCACTCACTCTCAGCTCCACCTTCGGACGAGTCCGTAGAGCCGAGTGGCCCGTACCCAGAGCTTGTAGGCTGCCTCATGTACCTGATGACTTGCACGCGACCTGACCTCGCGTACCCTCTTAGCATCCTTGCTCGTTACGTTGCGCCTGGGAGACACAGGCGAGAGCACTGGGAGGCGGCTAAGAGGGTGCTGCGTTACTTGTGCAGTACATCAGGCATGGGGCTGGTGCTTGGAGGACGCGACAGAGTTGTCCTCACTGGTCACTCGGACGCTTCTTGGGTGGACGACCTGGCTACGCAGCGGTCGTCACAGGGTTACACCTTCAGCCTTGGCTCTGGTTCTGTCTCGTGGCGGTCCACCCGCTCTTCCTCTGTTCTCGGCTCTAGTTGTGAGGCTGAGATCTACGCCACAGCCATGGCTGCACAGGAGTTACGCTGGCTCACCTACCTGCTGACTGACCTGGGAGAGCGGCCTAGTTCTCCTCCAGTTCTGTACGGTGACAACAAGGCGGCTCTTGCCTTGTGTCAGGAGCACAGACTGGAGCACAGGACGAAGCACATTGCTCTTCGCTACTTTCTTGCTCGAGAGCTTCAGCAGCGCGGTCAGCTTCGGCTTGTGTACGTGGACTCGAAGGCCAACACTGCTGATATCTTCACCAAGGCGCTCCCGCCTAGTGATCATCAGCGGCACTGTACTTCTTTAGGCCTTGTGTCCACGTTTCCTCACTTGCTCACTGCTTGACATTCTTTGTACTGTACTTTATATATATCTTGTTGCTTGCTTGCTAGGTATTGATCACTGTGTTGCTTGTCTTGTACTATATCTAGCACTGCATGTGAACTGGCCTTGTGGCCTTTACTTGTGCTCGGAGTGTGGTGACGTTGTGATCCACCCTGGGCTTTGCTTTGCTTTGCTGGACTGGTCTTGTGACCCTTTGTTCTCCCCCACTTTGCCTATGGGGGTGTGTTAAACTGTATTATGCTTGTAGGCTGTAGTGGGGTAGCCAATATGGGGTACAACCCCAACTAGGGTTTGCTACTTGTACCCAATTCTTCCATTCAATGCACTCATTCTTGCCTAGCTCTCTCAACAGACAGCAGCGGCGGGAGCGGTGGCAGGGGTGGAGGCGGCAGCGGAGGTGGAGGTGGTCGTGGCGGCGGCAGGGGTGGAGGTGGCCGAGGCGGTGGTGGTGGCGGTGGTGGTCGTGGAGGCACTGGCGGAGGCCCGAGTCAGCAGCCCGCCCCGACGCTTCAGGCCGCCCGTGAGTGGTATGCGCAGCGTGGCTTTACCTGCACGTACGTCATTCGCACAGGTGACCGCAGCGGCCAGCAGTGTGGGAGGCCGCACCCCACGCACCGCTGCTTCGCGCGCCTTAACGACGCGTGGCGCACCCAGTTTCCCGATGCCGCTGAGCTGCCGCGCTGGGCTGATCTGGAAAAGAGGGGTGTCGATATTTGGGCTCTAGACTTTGATGCTATTCTCACTGCCATGTATGCCATGTCTATTAGTGGAGAGGGTGCTCAGTACTTGCGTGTTCCGCCCGACCCGGGCATTCAGGCCAGTCCGGCTGCCGCTCTAGGTGCTAGTGCGTCTGCTCCCACAGGTCCTGGTGAGACTACTGCCCTAGGTGCTAGTGCGTCCGTGCCCCCTGGTACTGGGTTGACTGCAGCACTGCACACCTTCACACTGGACTCAGGTGCCTCTCGCTCTTTCTTTCGTGACCGCACTGTCCTTGAGCCACTCGCTCGGCCAGTTGCTGTCTCTCTTGCTGACCCCTCTGGGGGTCCGATCATTGCGACCTCCTCCACTGTCCTTCCTTGTCCTGCGGTCCCGTCCGGCACGCTTTCAGGTCTCTACCTCCCCTCGTTCTCTACGAACTTGGTGGCGGGTTGTGCGCTCCAGGACTCGGGTGTTCACCAGTTCACCCCTGCCTACGAGCGCGTGACACACTGCACGTGTGCTCGGACGGGTCGCCACCTGGCTACTTTCACTCGAGAGCCGGGGTCGGACCTGTACACACTGACCACTGAGTCCCCTCAGGTAGCTGTGTCTGCGTCTGCGTCTGCGTCTGCGTCAGGTCAGCTGTCCGCCCCCTGCTCGTGTCGCTCTCTGGCGCATGAGACTGTCCTTTGGCACCACCGCCTTGGTCACCCGTCTGTGCAGCGCCTTCGGGCCATGCACAAACGGGACCTTGTTGCTGGTCTTCCCAGGGTGCTCCCTCCCCTTCCCGACTCGCCTGCTCCTCCCTGTATTCCCTGTGTCGAGGGGCGGCAGCGCGCCACTCCTCACTCCTCCTCCTTTCCCCCGACGACTGCTCCCTTGCAGACGCTCCACTTGGACGTGTGGGGCCCAGCCCGCGTCCGTGGACAGGGTCAGGAGCGGTACTTCCTGCTCGTTGTTGACGACTTCTCGCGCTACACCACGGTCTTCCCCTTGCGAGCCAAGGGTGACGTACCTGATGTCTTGATCCCTTGGATCCGCAGATCTCGTCTCCAGCTCACCAGGCGTTTCCGCTCCGACTTTCCTGTCCTGCGTCTGCACTCTGACAGAGGTGGGGAGTTTTCCTCTGGCCTCCTGGAGGCCTTCTGTCAGCAGGAGGGCATTGAGCAGTCGTTCACGCTTCCGGCCTCTCCACAGCAGAATGGGGTTGCTGAGCGCCGCATTGGTCTAGTCATGGAGGTCGCTCGTACCTCCTTGAGTCATGCGGCTGCCCCCCATTTTCTGTGGCCGTTTGCGGTCCGATACGCTGCGCATCAGCTCAACCTCTGGTCCCGTGTCTCCTTGCCCGAGACTTCTCCGACACTGCGTTGGACGGGAGAGGCTGGCGATGCGTCGCGTTTTCGGGTCTGGGGATCCCGAGCTTTTGTCCGCGACACGTCCGCGGACAAGCTCTCCCGTCGCGCTGTCCCCTGCGTCTTCCTTGGCTTTGTCCCGGACGCCCCTGGCTGGCAGTTCTACCACCCCACCTCGCGTCGTGTCCTGGCCTCTCAGGACGTCACTTTTGACGAGTCCGTCCCCTACTACCGCCTCTTCCCCTACCGCACTGCCCCGCTCCCCCCCCCGCCTCTCTTCCTCGCTCCAGGTGCTGAGGTACCAGACCCCCTCCCCCCTCAGGGTGCCGCTCCCTCAGGTGTGTCCCAGGTAGACCCGGGTGAGCCTGTCGAGGTAGCTGTTGACTCTCGTCCTGCTCGGGGTGCTGAGCCTGGGGGTGCTGCGTCTGGGGGTGCTGAGCCTGGGGGTGCTGCGTCTGGGGGTGCGGAGCCTGGGGGTGTTGAGCCTGGAGGTGCGGAGCCTGGCGGTGCGGAGCCTGGAGGTGCTGAGCCTGGGGGTGCGGAGTCTGGGGGTGCTGAGTCTGGGGGTGCTGAGACTGAGCGTGCTACACCTGGAGGAGCCCTCTCCTCCCAGCAGCTGCAGGAGAGGTACCTCGAGTACTGCCGCCTCCGGAGAGGTGCTGCTGGAGCTCGTCCCGGTACTTCCCCTCCTACCCAGGAGCTCCCCCCCATTCAGCAGATCCGAGAGTGGTACACACGCCGCTGCAGTCTTCGGAGTGGTCCTCCGGGTGCTGAGGACCCGAGCGGTGGCGCTGCTGCTTGTGCTGAGGACCCGGGCGCTGGAGCTGCTGCTGGTGTTGAGGACCCGGGCGGTGGAGCTGCTGCTGGTGCTGAGGACTCGGACGTTGGAGCTACTGCTGGAGCTGGGGACCCGAGCGGTGGAGCTGCTGCTGGAGCTGAGGACCAGGCTGGTGGAGTTCCTGCTGGTGCTGCGGACCCGAGCGGTGGCGCTGCTGCTGGTGCTGCGGACCCGGGCGTTGGAGCTACTGCTGGAGCTGAGGACCCGAGCGGTGGTGCTGCTGCTGGTGCTGAGGACCCGGCCGGTGGAGCTGCTGCTGGTGTTGAGGACCCGGACGTTGGAGCTGCTGCTGGTGCTGAGGACCCTGCCGCTGGTGTCTCTGCTGGTTCTGGAGACGCTACGCGGCCGCGACCGTACTTCGTACCACTTCTTCAGCAGGTTCTTGGTCAGGCTCCTCCTCCCTGTCCTCCTCCCTCAGTAGAGTGTCCTCCGCCTGTCCAGTCGCCGTCACAGTTACCGCCTGCCTCGCCTCTCCCTGGTCCCTCTCCTTACACTGGTCCCACGGGAGGTCTTACAGAGCGTCGTGAGCCTGAGTCTCGTCCTGCGTTGCCTGTTCGTACTGCTCGCACTGGTCGTCGTGTCCCACGTGAGCGTCCTCCTCCTGTCCCTTGCACTCACTACATGACTCTGCGTCCCTCCACTGCTCCTCAGCGTGTCCCGCTACCGTCTCCTCCTGCTTCCTCTCTGCCTACTCTTCCTGACCCGGAGTCTGACTCCCGTCGTGCTGCCAGTCCCACTGTCACCCGTCTCCTCGCTACTGTTGTCACTGACCCTACCTTTGAGTCCACCGCTGCGTCTTCTCTGGTCGCTGAGTTAGTTGACTTTGCTGCTGCCTGTCGTCTAGACTACGCCACTGGCCTTGTTGCTGAGTCTGAGTCTGAGTCTGTCTGTCCTCTGTCCGTCGGGGGTGAGTGTGCTCTTGGCACGGACGTCCTTGAGGACAGACAGGAGGAGTTCCAGTGCTTTGCTGCTGCTTTGCCCCACCTCGTGTCCATGCTAGTTGCCCCTGAGGGAGACCCGGATGCACCAGACATCCCGACCCCGCGCACTTACGCTGAGGCGATGGCGGGTCCCTACTCCTCTCAGTGGCAGACAGCCATGGACGCAGAGATGGCTTCCTGGAAGTCCACACGCACCTACGTCGACGAGGTTCCCCCACCTGGGGCGAACATCGTCAGTGGCATGTGGATTTTCAGGGTGAAGCGGCCACCGGGTTCTCCTCCTGTCTTCAAGGCGCGCTACGTGGCTCGAGGCTTCAGTCAGCGAGAGGGAGTTGACTTCTTTCAGACCTTCTCCCCCACCCCGAAGATGACCACTATTCGGGTGCTGCTGCACATAGCCGCTCAGCGCGACTACGAGCTTCACTCACTTGACTTCAGCACTGCTTTCTTGCAGGGCAGCCTGCACGAGGAGATCTGGCTGCGCTGCCCTCCTGGCTTCACTGGGTCGGTTCCTCCTGGTACCCAGTGGAGGCTTCAGCGGCCGGTCTACGGTCTCCGCCAGGCACCGCGTGAGTGGCACGACACACTGAGGACGACACTTGCGGCTCTTGGGTTCGCTCCCTCTACTGCTGACCCGTCACTGTTTCTACGCACAGACACCTCACTGCCGCCGTTCTACATCCTCGTGTACATCGACGACTTGGTCTTTGCCACTGCTGAAACTGCGGCACTTGCCCACGTGAAGTCGGAGCTGCAGAGGAGACACACGTGCACAGACCTGGGTGAACTGACAAGCTATCTTGGCTTGCGGATCACCCGGGACAGAGCACGGCGCACCATCACCTTGACTCAGTCACACATGGTGCAGCAGATCCTTCAGCGCTTCCGCTTCACGTACTCCTCGCCTCAGTCCACTCCTCTGCCTACCGGTCACTCGCTCTCAGCTCTGCCTTCGGATGAGTCCGTAGAGCCGAGTGGCCCGTATCCAGAGCTTGTGGGCTGCCTCATGTACCTGATGACCTGCACTCGACCTGACCTTGCATACCCTCTTAGCATCCTTGCACGCTATGTCGCTCCTGGCCGTCACAGGAAGGAGCACATGGATGCTGCTAAGAGGGTGTTGCGCTACTTGTGCAGTACGTCGGGCATGGGGCTAGTGCTTGGAGGGCGAGACCGAGTTGTACTTACTGGACACTCAGACGCTTCTTGGGCGGACGACCAGGCTACTCAGCGGTCGTCTCAGGGTTACACCTTCAGCCTTGGCTCCGGCTCAGTTTCTTGGCGTTCTACACGCTCTTCTTCTGTTCTCAGCTCCAGTTGTGAGGCTGAGATCTACGCCACAGCCATGGCTGCCCAGGAGCTACGCTGGCTGACCTACCTGCTGACCGACTTGGGTGAGCGGCCTCGTTCTCCTCCAGTGCTGTATGTCGACAACAAGGCCGCCATTGCCTTGTGTGAGGAGCACAGACTGGAGCACCGAACGAAGCACATCGCCCTGCGGTACTTCCTTGCTCGAGAGCTGCAGCAGCGCGGTCAGCTTTGTCTGCGTTACGTGGCCACTGAGGCCAACCTTGCTGATGTGTTCACCAAGGCGCTTCCGCCTTGTGACCATCAGCGCTTCTGCACTCTGCTAGGCCTTGTGCCTACTGGACCTCACTTACTTACCTCTTGACCTTGCTTGTACTGTGATCACTATATATATATCTACCTGCATGTTTACTCTTGCTAGGTTGTGATCACTGTATCTCATGCTCTGTTATAAACCTGCATGTGAACTGGTCTTGTGACCACTAGCTTGTGCTCGGAATTTGTGTGGTATCCTTGAGATCCACCCTGAGCTTGTTGTTGCCTTGCTTTGCCTTGACTGGTCTTGTGACCCCTAGGTCTCCCCCACTTTGCCTATGGGGGTGTGTCAAACATTATATGTGTTGTGTTTGTGTAGGCTGTAGTGGGTTAGCCTATAGGGGGGTCACAACATTAGGGTTTCATATTTGTACTCACAATCCTTTCTAGTTCATCATTCCAGTCTGTTCATTCTGACAGTGTGTCCTCCCGTAGTTCCTCTCCAATCCTGTGCTTCTTGTGGCTCAAGCGCCACCGCATACCCTCCCCACTCTCACATTCCTCCCCCCGTCCCCTTCCCATCTCTCACCCCGCCCCCTCTCCCCTCCCCCTTCTTACCCCCTCCTTCTCTTCCCCCCTGCAGGTGCGCGGGTCAGAGGCGGGCAATCTGGGCGGCACGCGGGAGGCGCAGAGGGACCTGTGGGAGCACCAGTTCCCGTCGCACAAATGCCGCGCCCGCCGCCTGTTGCTCGTGCACTGGCCCCCGCTGCCCCCCGCGCTCAACCGCTCCTGGGCGAGGGGGGAAGAGGGGGGGGAGGGGCTGGGGGGGTGGTTGGCAGGGGCGGTGGAGGCGATGGGGGAGGCGCTGGCGATGGCGGTGAGCAGTGGGCGCGTGCTGGTGGCCGTGGGGGGATCGTTCGGCCCCGCCCAACACCCCGCCTGCCAAGGTGAGTCGCTTATTAGTGGCAGGCATGAGGATGGCATGATGGATGGCATGCGGGATGGCATGATGGATGGCATGCGGGATGGCATGATGGATGGCATGCGGGATGGCATGAGCGATGGCATGAGGGATGGCATGCGGGATGGCATGAGGGATGCCATGAGGGATGGCATGAGCGATGGCATGAGCGATGTCATGAGGGATGGTATGAGGGATGGTATGAGGGATGGCATGAGGGATGGTATGAGGGATGGCATGAGCGATGGCATGATGGATGGCATGAGGGATGGCATGAGGGATGGTATGAGGGATGGTATGAGGGATGGCATTAGCGATGGCATGAGGGATGGCGTGAGGGATGGCATGAGGGATGGCATGAGGGATGGCATGAGGGATGGCATGAGAGATGGCATGAGCGATGGCATGAGGGATGGCATGAGGGATGGTATGAGGGATGGTATGAGGGATGGCATGAGCGATGGCATGAGGGATGGCGTGAGGGATGGCATGAGGGATGGTATGAGGGATGGCATGAGGGATGGTACGAGGGATGGTAGAAGGGATGGCATGAGGGATGGCATGAGGGATGGCATGAGGGATGGCATGAGGGATGGAACGAGGGATGGCACGAGGGATGGCATGAGGGTTGGCATGAGGGATGGCAGGAGGGATGGCATGAGGGATGGCACGAGGGATGGCATGAGGGATGGCGAGGTGCATGGCGTGTGGCAAGAGGGATGGCAAGAAGACGTGAATGCACTGAAGGTGGTTCAATGCTTGTTTTTGCCACTTGCGGCCTGGATTCCGCTCCAACTCCTCCCCCAAATGAATTTCGCGTGTCCGATCCACGCTCACCGCACCATGAGGAGAGATTACGGGGTCCGCATGAGTTGTGAGTGTGCTCGAAGCTTTGCCTGCATTCTCTAGCACTTTGCATGACGAAATCACAATGAGGAGAATGATTACATCAGAGCCTAGCAACCTAGCAGGGCAGCAGGTCGACCTCCAGCGCAGCATGGTCGACCGCCTGCCAGCGTTGCGTAGAGGAGTCGCGCCAGCGCTACTGAAGGGCGACCTGCCAACAGAGCATGTCGACAACGTGCCAATGCTTCAAAAGAGCGGCCGTCCAGCGTGGCACCCGTAGATGACAGCAGTGCGCACGCTCGCAGGTGCGTGCAGACGATTGCCCGACATGCACCGCCATGCGACATGTCGGCTTTTGTCTGCGCCTGATGGGCCACATCAAATTCGGTATACCAGCCCGAAGTTGCCTTCGCCATTGCAGCCTCGACAACGTTCACATCCCTCCGCAAACCCTCGTCGATAAGGTTACCTAGCGGACCTGGTCGACCACCTAGCATCCTGGTCAACAAACTCCCTCGTCGACCACTCCTGCCGTCGACAGCCTCTTCGACGGTCTCACGTAGGTTGACGATCACCTTGTCAATCATATATTTATATTACAGTTTTGGGGTAGGCTGTAGTGGGGTAGATCATGTGGGGTATAACCCCTTAGGGTTTTCCTCATGTACCAATTCTCTCGATAGTCTGATCCATCCTTGCCTAGTCTCTAACATGGCATCTAGAGTAGTAGGTCCTTAGGGACCTAAGATTCGAGCCCACCTGCAAATGAGTTACCTCACCTACAGCCTTGCCTACCTGCCTGCCTTGCCTGCTGCCCGCGCGCGCCTCGGCTGCACGCGTGCTTGCAAAATTTTTTTAGCGCGCCCCGCTGCCTTAGCCGCCCGCGTGCTCGCTGCTGTCGCGCGCAGCCCGCCGCCGCTCGCAGCCCGTCGCCACGCGCAGCCCGCAACCGCGCGCAGCTCGTCACCGCGCGCAGCCCGCAGCCGCGCGCAGCTCATCACCGCGCGTAGCCCGCAGTGTTGTTCAGGATCCGTCACTTCGAGAGCTTACGACGAACTCATTTCTCAACTAAACGCAAATCCGCTCAGTAGGATGTTGCGCCTTAGGCTCAGCTACCATCTCCAACTTGAATCAGTTAATAAGATGGTCTAGGGAGTGAGAACCACGTGGAAATGTCCAGCTGCTGCATGACTAGAATGGTGGAGGAAGTACAAGCATTAAGGCATGGAATGGTTGGAGTTGGGGACTCCAAGAGAACCATGAGAGGGAAGGGGTTCTCCAAGAGCTAGGGAAGGATGGTAGGAACCTTCCTAGCAGCAAGGATGCAACCCTCATCATGAGGTCCTTAAGGTGTCACATGCAAAATCCAATCTAGTTGGATTTTGCCTAGGTGTTGCAACATTTGCAACCCATGCTAGAAACTTCTAGCCACCCCAATCCAAAAGTCAAAGTTGCCTTCCTAACCACCCAACCAAAGATCCCTTTATAGTCATGTCCCAATAATCTCCCCAATTAGATATAACCCCAAAATGGTAATAAGAAATCCAAGTTTTGAAAATCTTGTAACTTGGGCGACCTTGGTCGGAATAAGGCGATCTTGGTATCGTTGGAAAGCTCTGAATTTCTCCTGCACGATCAAGCATGTAGACTTGGAAAAAACACAGAGATGATAAAATCCAACAGCCATGCGTAATGACATATGCTCATGCAAATAATGCAACTACACATAGCACGAGCACTCGGCAGGACGTTAGGATGACATGCACTCAGAATGACGTGCATCCAACACGCAGCCGCGCGCAGCTCGTCGCCGCGCGCAGCCCGCAGCCGCGCGCAGCCCGCAGCCGCGCGCAGCCCGTCGCCGCATGCAGCACGCTGCCGCGCGCAGCCTGCAGCCGCGCACAGCCCGCAGCGGCGCGTGCCTGCCCTGCCTGTGCTCCACCGCCTCGACCTGCGCGCTTCGTCACCCGTGAGCCGTGCGCCTGCCTGCCTTGAGCTCCTGCCTGCCTTGAGCGATTGTCTGCCTTGTATCTGCCTGCCTGAAGTGCGCCTTGCCTGAAGTGCACCTTCCTGCCTTGCGCCTGCCTGCCTGAAGTGCGCCTGCCTATCTTGTGCGCCTGCCTGCCGCCTGGGTCTGCTGCCTTTGCCTACTGCCGTTTCTTGCTGCCTTGGCCTGCTGCTAGTGCTACGCTACAAGCATGGTGACGCTTAACGTCCTCGCGTTTGAGCCTGACGGTCGCCCGATAGAATTTGCCACCTGGCTCGACGATCTGCAACTGTTTCGCATGACTGATGCCAGAGACGGCGTGTCACTGTTCGATCACGCGACTGGCACTGCCGCTGCTCCTGCTGACACTGCCACTGCTCTCGACCGCTCACAGTGGCAGACTCGCGATGCTGCTGCGCGCCTCGCTATCCGCAACCACCTGCCAATCGCTGAACGCACGCATTTTAGTCAGCACAAGACTGCTAAGGCACTGTATGACGCTGTAGTTGCGCGCTATTCCTCCCCAGCCACTGCAGCCGTAGGTCGTCTCATCCTGCCCTACCTGTTCCCCGACCTGTCCTCGTTTACCACCGCTGAGGACCTCATCTCTCACCTCCGCGCTAGTGACGCCCGCTTTCGTGCCGCTCATACTGACGAGTTCCTCGCCAAGAACCCCCCCCGCTGTACTTTACCCTCTACATCCTCGTCACCCGCCTCCCTGACACTCTTAGCTCGGTCAGGGACCATTTCCTCGCCAAGGACCCTACCACCATCACTTTCGACGACTTCGCGCGGCAGCTTCTGGCAGCAGAGAAGAACATTCTAGCTGTAGGTGCTGGTCGTGGCACTCCTTGCACTCCCCCTCCCCCCTTGCCCCCTCCTACGCTTCTGCTGCTACTGCTGTCGACCTCCTCGGTGCTGAGAAGGTCGCAGCTGCTTCCGCTCCTAGTGGGAAGCGCGGTGGTACCAGGGGCAGCAAGGGTGGCAGGGGTGGTGGAGGTGGCGGTGGAGGGAGCGGTGGTGGAGGCGGCGGGGGTGGTGGAGGTGGTGGGGGTCGTCGTGGGGCGGCGGTGGGACCAGGAGCAACGGAGGTGGCAGCGGCGGTAGTGGGGGAGGAGGCAGCGGTGGTGGTGGTGGAGGTGGGGGAGGGAGTGGGACTGGCCAGAAGGGGAGCTTCAGTGGTGGCCAGCAGCAGCAGCAGCAGCAGCAGCAGCCGCAGTAGCAGCAGGTGGCTGAGCCAGACCCCCTCTTCACAGCAGCTCCATGACTGGTATGCCGGGCGTGGGGCGTCTGGGGGTCCTGGTCGCTGCCCCTATGTCATTCGCGCCGGTCCCCGCAAGGGTCGCACATGCAACGGCTTTCACGCTGAGTCCCGCTGCTTCGCTAGCCTTAGCGACGCCTGGCGTGCCAAGTTTCCAGAGGCTATTGAGTTTCCCAACTGGGCAGACCTGCTTAGGCGTGGTGTTCCTGCATTTGATCTTGACTTTTATGCTATTCTTGCTGCCATGTATGCATTGACTATTAGTGCTGAGGGTGACTGCTACTTGTGTGTGCCGCCTGATCCCGGTATAGCCCCAGGTATAGCGCCTGCAGCTCTAGGTGCTAGTGAGTCTGCTCTGGCCTTGCACACCTTTACACTTGACTCTGGTGCTTCCCGCTGTTTCTTTCACGACAGCACCACAATCACTCCCCTCCCTGCACCTGTCCCTGTCTCACTGGCTGACCCCTCTGGGGGCCCAGTGCTTGCACGGTCCACCACTGTGCTCCCGTGTCCGGCGGTCCCGTCTGGTGTGTTGTCTGGTCTCCACCTCCCCTCGTTCTCTACGAACCTGGTGAGCAACGCCGTCCTTCAGGATAGTGGGGTTCATACCTTTACCCCTGCTTGGCAGCGTGTGGCGATCTGCACGTGTGCACAGACTGGCCGTCACCTGGCTACGTTCACTCGTCAGCCGGGGTCGAGTCTCTACACACTGACGACTGTGTCTCCTCAGGTCGCTGCTGTTGGTCAGGTGTCTGCCTCTAGTCTGGTAGCCTCCCCCTGCGAGTGTCGTCGCCTGTCGCACCAGACTCTCCTTTGGCACCACCGCCTTGGTCACCCCTCCTTGCCTCGCCTGCGTAGCATGCACTCTCGCTCCCTGGTCTCTGGTCTTCCCAGGTCTCTGCCTGCCCTCCCTCCCTCGCCTGCGCCGCCCTGCATTCCTTGCGTCGAGGGGCGACAGCGCGCCGCTCCTCACTCCTCCTCGTTTCCTCCCACAGAGGCTCCACTGCAGACGCTCCACCTGGACGTGTGGGGCCCAGCCCGCGTCCAGGGGCAGGGCCGCGAGCGGTACTTCCTACTGGTTGTCGACGACTACACGCGTTACACCACGGTCTTCCCCTTGCAGCGCAAGGGGGATGTCCCTGCTGTTTTGATCCCTTGGATCTGCGCTGTTTGTCTTCAGCTCCGCGAGCGGTTCTGGTCGAACTTTCCTGTCCTGCGTCTGCACTCTGACAGAGGTGGTGAATTCTCCTCAAACCTTTCGGCAGCCTACTGTGCGGAGCACGGCATCCGCCAGACGTTCACGCTTCCGGCCTCTTCGTAGCAGAATGGGGTTGCTGAGCGCCGCATTGGCTTAGTCATGGAGGTTGCTCGTACCTCCATGATCCATGCGGCGACTCCCCATTTTCTTTGGCCGTTTGCGGTCCGGTACGCCGCGCATCAGCTCAACCTCTGGCCCCGTGTCTCCTTGCCGGAGACCTCGCCCACACTGCTGTGGACGGGGAAGGTTGGCGATGCGTCGCGTTTCCGGGTCTGGGGTGCTCGTGCCTTTGTCCGCGATACCACCGCGGACAAGCTCTCCGCTCGCGCCATTCCCTGCGTCTTCCTTGGCTTTGTCCTTGACGCGCCTGGCTGGCAGTTTTACGACCCCACCTCGCGCCGTGTCTTTGTGTCTCAGGACGTCACCTTTGACGAGTCCGTCCCCTTTTACCGTCTCTTTCCCTACCGCACTGCCCCGCTCCCCCCCCCCCCCCCCCGCCACTCTTCCTCGCTCCAGGTCCTTCCCAGGTAGACCCCCTCCCCGCGCCAGGTCCTGCTCCTTCAGGTGTTTCTCAGGTAGACCCTCCTGTGACTACTGGTGACTCAGGTCCTGCTCGGGGTGCTGTCTCTGGGGGTGCTGAGCCTGGGGGTACTGAGTTTGTGCGAGAGGAGCCTGGGGATGTTGTGCCTGAGCGTGAGGAGTCTGGGAGTGCTGAGCCTGGAGGTGCTGAGTTTGAGCGTGGGGAGCCTGGGGGTGCTGCGTCTGGGGGTGCTGAGCCTGAGCGTGAGGAGCCTGGAGGTGCTGAGTCTAACGGTGCTGAGCCTGAGCGTGGGGAGCCTGGGAGTGCTGCGTCTGGGGGTGCTAAGCTTGAGCGTGAGGAGACTGGGGGTGCTGAGTCTAGGGGTGAGGCGCCTGAGGGTGCCGAGCCTGTTGCTGCGCGGTCTCCTTGGAGTGGCCGCCTTCGTCCGCGTGTGCCTCTCACCTCACAGCAGCTGCACGACTGGTACGGTCGCCGTCAGGGTCGTGCTGCAGGGGCTCAGGGCTCTGCTGCTGGAGGTGCTTTTGCTGACGTTGCTGGTGTTGGGAGTGGTGCTGGTCCTTTGTCTTCAGGAGGTGCTGGAGTCACTGGTCCCGGAGGTGCTCGTACTGGGGGTACTGGAGCTGCTGGGGCTGGAGGTACTGCGTCGGGGGGTGCTGCTGCTGGTGGCGCTGGACTGGAGGTGCTGGCGCTGGAGGTTCTGGAGCTGCTGGTGGTGTTGGTGCTGGAGGTGCTGGCGCTGGAGGTTCTGGAGCTGCTGGTGGTGCTGGCGCTCGATGGGCTGGAGCTGGCGGTTCTGGCGCTGCTGGAGGTGCTGGAGCTGCTGGAGGTGCTGGAGCTGCTGGTGCTGGTGGCACTGCGCAGCCACGGCTGTTCTTCGCTCCGCCGTCTCCGTCGTCTCTGCCACCGCCTGACTCTGTGTTGCGTCAGGTTTTTTCCCTCCCGTCGTCTACAGGTCTTCCGTTACAGCCTGGCTCACCACTGCCTGCTCCTTCTCCTTACACTGAGCAGCCGGGTAGTCTTGCTGACCGTCGTGAGCCTGCGTCGCGTCCTGTCTCACCTGTTCGCACTGTCCGCACTGGTCGTACTGGTAGTCGTGTTCCCAGTCCGCGTCAGCCGCCTGTCCCCGGGCACACACCTCGTAGTCCGTCGTCCTTCCTCTACTCCGCAACGTGTTCCTCTACCTTCTCCCCCTGCGTCGTCTCTGCCTGATGCTGCGGACCCGACGTCGGACCAGTTTCGTGCTGAGCACCCTACTGTCACGCGTCTGTTAGCCACTGTTTTCACTGACCCGTCGTTTGAGTCTGCTGCTGCGTCTGCCTTGGTCGCTGAGCTTGTTGACTTTGCTGCTGCCTGTCGTCTAGACTACGCTGCTAGTCTTATTGCTGAGTCTGAGTCTGTCTGTCCTCCGTCCGTCGGGGGTGAGTGTGCTCTTAGCACGGACGTCCTTGAGGACAGGCTCGAGGACCTTGAGTGTCTTGCAGCCGCTGCGCCTCATCTCGTGGCCATGCTGCTTGCTCCTGAGGGAGACCCGGATGCACTAGACATCCGGACACCGCGATCTTACGCTGAGGCGATCGCGGGTCCCTACTCCTCTCAGTGGCAGGCAGCCATGGACGCAGAGATGGCATCCTGGAAGTCCACAGGCACTTACGTCGATGAGGTTCCCCCTCTTGGGGCGAACATCGTCGACGGCATGTGGATTTTCAGGGTGAAGCGGCCGCCGGGTTCTCCGCCTGTCTTCAAGGCTCGTTACGTTGCTCGAGGCTTCAGTCAGCGGGAGGGAGTTGACTTTTTCCAGACCTTCTCCCCCACCCCGAAAATGACCACTCTTCGGGTGCTGCTGCACGTTGCCGCTCAGCGTGACTACGAGCTTCACTCTCTTGAATTCAGCACAGCTTTCTTACAGGACAGCCTGCACGAGGAGATCTGGCTGCGCCGCCCACCTGGCTTCACTGGGTCGTTCCCTCCTGGTACCCAGTGGAGCCTCCGGCGGCCAGTCTACGGTCTCCGCTAGGCGCCACGTGAGTGGCACGACACACTGAGGACTACACTTGCGGCTCTTGGGTTCGCTCCTTCGACTGCTGACCCGTCGCTGTTCCTGCGCACCGACACTTCGCCTACATCCTCGTGTACGTTGACAACTTGTTCTTTGCCACTGCTGACACAGAGGCTCTCGCCCTGGTGAAGTCGGAGCTGCAGAAGAGACACGCGTGCACAGACCTGGGTGAGCTGCGCAGCTACCTTGGCTTGCAGATCACCCGGGACAGAGCACGCCACACCATCACACTGACTCAGTCACACATGGTGCAGCAGGTCCTTCAGCGCTTCGGCTTCACCTAGTCCTCGCCACATTCCACTCTTCTGGCCACAGGTCACTCGCTCTCAGCTCCACCTTTGGACGAGTCCGTAGAGCCGAGTGGTCCTTACCCAAAGCTAGTGGGCTGCCTCATGTACCTGATGACCTGCACTCGTCCTGACCTTGCGTACCCTCTTGGCCTTTTGGCACGCTACGTGGCTCCTGGTCGACACCGAAAGGTGCACTGGGATGCTGCAAAGAGGGTACTGCGCTACTTGTGCAGCACATCGGGCATGGGGCTCGTGCTTGGAGGGCGGAGCGACGTTGTCCTCACTGGGCACTCAGACGCTTCTTGGGTTGACGACCAGGCTACACAGCGGTCGTCTCAGGGTTACACCTTCAGCCTTGGCTCCGGTTCTGTTTCTTGGCGTTCTACTCGCTCGTCTTCTGTTCTCAGCTCCAGTTGTGAGGCTGAGATCTACACCAAAGCACTTCTGTCTGGTGACCATCAGCGCTTTTGTACTTTGTTGGGCCTTGTGCCTACGTTTCCACACTTGATGTAGACTCTGCTTGTACTGTGATCAGGGCTGACGTTTCAAAAAACGCCTCCCTGTTTTTGACCCACAATTTTTTGTTTTTACTCTGACGGCACTTCGGCCGCAAAATGGCCACTGTGAGCGTGTTAGAAGAAATCAAGGTTGAAAAAAGCACAACTCTGGACCTTCAACGTTGGGGAAATGAAATCAGACTCGCGCAATCATTTTTTTTTCCCTTCTGGTTTGTCGGTGAGCTTGGCTCGGTAAGCATCAAGTGGCGAGAAGGACTGTTGCAACATATACCGTAAGTGGCTCGATCTGGCGCGACTTTGCAAGTGCCAACTGGGCGACCTGCCTTCAGCTAAGCTGGCAGAAGGCACAAAGCGCAAGAATCTGCTGGTGCCTCCGCAACATAACTTTTCAACCTACGAATCAGTAACAATTCATTTCAAGTGTTGTGCTGCGGAAAAGTTTTCGATTTCAGCACCTAAAAGTTGCGATAAATTCATGTGGCAAGATATCTTCTCCCACCGATTCGCCGATTCGTTGTGCTATTCACTTAGAAATCATTATTGGGCTTGTTTCATGTGTCCGATTCAACGATTAACCTAAGTCGGACACAATCAAACTGAGTGATACTGCCGCAGATAGAGTGTATTCAGATATCGCAGCTGGTGCTGTGTGCTCTGCTCTCGTGTTGGCATTCGTGTTGAAATCATTATTGGGCTTGTTTCATGTGTCCGATTCAACGGTTAACCTAAGTCGGACACAATCAAACTGAGTGATACTGCCGCAGATAGAGTGTATTCAGATATCGCAGCTGGTGCTGTGTGCTCTGCTCTCGTGTTGGCATTCGCTGCCACCTCGGAGGTGGGTATATCGAGAGGAAATTTCGAGGAAGCTTCCTTCCGATAAACTCGCATTCAAGGACCACACTATGTATACTCTGTAGTGACAGACTCCAGAAACGACTAACACTTAGGCCTATTACACAGAACCAGGGGCCATAAAACTTTTTTTCTGAGGCTCTCAGTAATGAAAATTTGACTACTCTGGAATTCCATTTTTCACTAACTGGATGGTCTGATTCGCCAGACTAATCAGACTATTTAGTCTGATAGCGTCAGCCTTGACTGTGATCTATATATACCGTCATCGCCCGGATATAAGACATATATGTCTTATCTCGTACACGGGCAAAAATGCTTGGGTTGTCTTGTATTTGGGACGGTTTAGGGTGTCTTATAAGTCTTATAAATGGACAACAAACCGTTTAGAAGATACCCCCTCGTTATACAATTGCCCCTAACTCCTACATTTGCTTAACCCTTACACAAAAATATGTCTTATAATGAGGCTAGCCTGTTTATAAGAGACACCCGGATAATAGACAACCCCTGTCTACTATTCAACACTGTCTACTATCCGGGCGATGACGGTATACCTGCATGCTTGCTCTTGCTAGGTAGAGATCACTGTACTGTTCTTGTTGCATATATACCTCTGCATGCGAACTGGCCTTGTGGCCCTTTGCTTGTGCTCAGTGTGTGTGGTGACGTTGTGATCCACCCTGAGCTTGCTTTGGTTTCCTTGACTGGTCTTGTGAACTCTTGCTCTCCCCCACATTGCCTATGGGGGTGTGTCAAACATATGTATATATGTCAGAATGAAGAATGGATGGTGCATTGATGTTGGTTGGGGTACATATAGCTAACCCTAAGTTTTGTACCCCCTAAGACAAACCTCACTATAGGCTACAACATTTGACACACCCCCATAGCCTAAGTGAGGGGTGTCTAGCAGAACCAAACGAGTACGGTCACAAGACCAGTCCAAGAAACGAAGCTCAGGGTGGATCACAACGTCACCACACAGTCTGAGCACAAACAACAGTGGCCACAAGGCCAGTCCAAGAAGTAACAGAGATATATAGAAAGCAAAGTAAACAGTACACTCAAGTCTAAGCAACACGAGAACCAGTGTCAACAAGGCCTAACTGCACACAGCACCTCTGGTGGTCACAAGGCGGAAGCGCCTTGGTGAAGATGTCTGCAGTGTTGGCCTCGGACTCCACAAACTCAAAGCGAGCCTGTCCACGCCTCTGCAACTCTCGCAGAAGAAAGTACCTGACGTGAATGTGCTTCACTCTGCTCTCCAGTCGTGGCTCTCGACAAAGGAGAATAGACGCCTTGTTGTCAGTGAACAAGGTCGGTGCAGAGCTCGGCCGCTCACCAAGGTCGGTGAGCAAGAAGGTCAACCAACGCAGCTCCTGTGCCGCCATGGCACCAGCGTAGATCTCAGCCTCAGCTGTAGAGGTCGAGACCGAAGAGGAGCGCGTGGACCGCCAGGAAACAGCTCCAGAACCCAGGCTGAAACAGTACCCCTGAGTAGACCTGTGAGTCTCAGCGTCGTCAGCGTAAGAGGAGTCACAGTGACCAGTAAGTACGACAGACTGCTGCCCTCCAAGAACTAGCCCCACGCCTGACGTCGTCGCTAGGTACTTCGCCACCCTCACAGCTGCTGTCCAGTGAACAGGACGGTGTCTCCCTGGCGCAACAAAGCGCGCAAGAACGCTGAGAGGGAAGGCGAGGTCCGGGCGAGTACAAGTCATCAGGTACATGAGGCAACCCACAAGCTCTGCGTAGGGACCACTAGGCTCGAACGGCTCGTCAGGAAAGGGTCCAGTGAGTCTGTGGTCAACAGCAAGAGGTGTGCGCTGTACTGTGGAGTGCTGAAGCCCGAACCGCTGAAGGACCTGCTGCACCATGTGCGACTGTGAAAGTGTAATGGTGCGAGCAGCTCTGTCCCTGGTGATCTGCAGGCCAAGGTAGTGGCGCAGCTCACCAAGATCAGTGCAGGTGTGTCTCTTCTGCAGTTCGGACTTCACGTGTGCCAAAGCAACCCTGTCAGGGGTGGCGAAAACAAGGTCGTCAACGTAGACCAGAACAAAGAAAGGTGTGGGGCCACGACGAACGAACAGCGACGGGTCAGCAGAAGACGGCTGGAACCCAAGGTCAGACAGGGTAGAACGCAGGGTGTCGTGCCACTCACGAGGAGCCTGACGAAGACCGTAAACCGGTCGCCTCAGCCTCCACTGGGTCCCAGGAGGGAAAGAGCCAGTGAAGGCAGAGGGACGACGCAACCAGACCTCCTCGTGAAGACTGCCCTGAAGGAAAGCAGTAGAGAAGTCGAGAGAGTGTAACTCGTAGTCTCTCTGTGCTGCTACGTGTAGTAACACCCGAAGAGTGGTCATCTTCGGGGTGGGCGCGAAGGTCTGAAAGAAATCAACTCCCTCGCGCTGACTGAAACCTCTAGCCACGTAACGCGCCTTGAAGACCGGAGGAGATCCCGGTGGCCGCTTCACCCTGTAGATCCACATGCCGTCGACTACGTTCGCCCCCGGAGGGGGAACCTCATCGACGTAGGTGCCTGTGGATCTGTAGGAGGCCATCTCTGCGTCCATGGCAGCTCTCCACTGAGAGGCCCAAGGTCCTGACACTGCCTCAGCGTAAGTGCGAGGAGTCGGAATGTCAAGGGCGTCGGGGTCACCCTCAGGGGCGAGGAGCATGGCACAGAGATGAGGGGAAGCGGCGGCCAGGAACTCTAGCTCAAACTGCCTGTCCTCTAGGGCGTCACAGCCAAGGGCAGACGTGCAAGCTGTGCCTCAGTGCAAGCAGCGCGGTAACTAGCGTCGAGCGAGCGGAGGTGAGCGATCAAGTCAGCAGAGCGCTCAAAAGACGCCAGGTCAGGAAACAGGAACGGGAGGAACAGGCGGCCAAGAGAGACAGCAGCGGGAGTAGAGTAGCGGGCCTTAATCGCAGTGAGGTACGCAGCAGCGGTGCGAACCTGAGTGAAGTGAACCTCCTCAGACTCAGGGAGGAGGCTGCTGAGCGCGATGCAGGCCGCAGCGTCACGTGACGTCCAAGCCGTCTGGTCAGCTCGCTGAGTGGCAAAGCGGGCTCTAGCGGCGTCGTCAGGGGCAGGTCCTAAAGGCGTAGGGTCGGGGGGCGCAGGTAGGGCACCAGTAGCGTGCGCCCAGAGGGTCTCGCCTGCCTGGACCTGACTCTCTAACAGACGGCGAGCACGAAGAAGCCAGACGGAAAAATCAAGAGGTCTACCGTCAGCGTCGAAACGAAGGACACGCTGAGTCGCCATAGTGAAAACGAACGCGAACGGAGAGGGAGGGGACAGCAGTAGGTGAGAGGCAAATTAGGGTTCGGCGGTACTCTGGGACAGGGGAGGTAACAGGGGACTAAGCAGCGGGGAACGGGAACGGGCGCAGCGGCGGGCGATGGCAGCGCGCTCGGCAGCAGGGGCCAGCAGCGCGCGCAGCGGGCGACGGCAGGGGGCGCAGCGGCGACGCGCGCAGCGGCGGGCGACGACGGCGGGGCCGCGGCGAGGCGCGCAGGGGGCGGGCGACGGCGGCAGGCGCGGCGGCGACGAGCGCGGTCGCGAGCGACAGTGGCGGGCGCTGCGGGACGAGCGACGCGACGGGGGGAGAGGGCGGGAGCGACGGGACAGGGGGAGGGCGACGTGACGGGGGGAAAGGGGCGGGTGCGACGGGACAGGGGGAAGGCGACACGACGGGGGGAAAGGGGGGGGCGCGACGGGACAGGGGGAAGGTGACACGACGGGGGGAAGGCGCGGACGCGACGCGACGGGGGGAGCGCGACGCGACAGGGGGAAAGGGACGGGCGCGTCTCGAGGGGGGGGAAGGCGACGCGACGGGGGGGGGGGGGTAACAGCTGGAACGATACGAACGAGAGCGTGGCTCGGCGCTAGGCTCGGTAACAACGAGAAGGAGACGAACGAGAGCTAGGATCAGGCTCGGGTGGTACGAACGGAGAACGGCGGAACGGGATCCCACAGGATCCTAACCTAACTGATACCATGTCAGAATGAAGAATGGATGGTGCATTGATGTTGGTTGGGGTACATATAGCTAACCCTAAGTTTTGTACCCCCTAAGACAAACCTCACTATAGGCTACAACATTTGACAATATATTACAGTTTTGGGGTATGCTGTAGTGGGGTAGATTATATGGGGTATAATTCCTTGGGATTTTCTACCAATTCTCTCGATAGTCTGATCCATCCTTGCCTAGTCTCTAACACACCTTCGTCAACCACACCCAATGCGGGTCGACGAACCCCTTCGTCCACCGTGCTAGTACCAATTTTCACCGGCTTCCTGTCGTCGGCGGCTTGCAACAGTCTTTTGCAGGTCGACCAAACTCCGTCGACTTGCACACGTCGAACTCTGAAGATGGTCGGCCGCACGTCCCACGCACCCGACCACAAAGTCAACTTCACCCAAGCGAAAACGGGCCAAACACTCAATTCCAATCAACGGAAACAGATTATGACTCATGTGGTGGGCTTTGTGTGGGGATGTCCTTGCACATGCACGTCCAACGGCAAGAGCGTGGTGCCAAGGACACAGGCCTCACACAATGGAATAGCGTGAGGCGCGGATGGCAGCGGACCACTGTGAGGTGATGAAGGCATGAGCGTGGGCTGCCAAGTGGTCCGAGTCATCCCAGCTGGAGGGAGCAGAGTGTAAGTGAGGCGTGCGCCAGGGAGAGGCACATGGAGAGGCACTTCTGAGGCCCTGCTCTCCGCAGATACTACCCTAACTAGTCTTGCATGAAGTTACATACAGAAATATAATTTCTAATAGTTTTGTTCCTGTTTTTGTTTCTGTTCTTTGTTCTTTTTCAGACGGGCCAATATCCTAGCCTGGCCCTGGTCATGAGGCATGACACCTTGGCGGCTCATGGTGAAACAGATCACATGACTTATGTGGTGGGCTTTGTGCGGGCTGGTCCTTGGACATGCCCGTCCCACGGCAAGAGCGTGGTGCCAGGGACAGGCGTCACACAGCGGGGGGCCGTGAGGCGCGGAGGGCAGCGGACCACTGTGAGGTGATGAAGGCATGAGCGTGGGCTGCCAGGTGGTCCGAGTCATCCCAGCTGGAGGGAGCAGTGTGTAAGTGAGGCGTGCGCCAGGGAGAGGCACATGGAGAGAGAGGAGCGGACAGGAGAGGGGCGGGGAAAGAAGAAATTGAAGGCTGCAGAGATGGTATTGATTACAGTGGGCCAGGTGCAGGGAGAGTTGAAAGCAAGGCACGTGGTGGACAAAAGTGATAGGCAGAGTGCAGAAGATGAGCTTGGATGCTGGGAGGCCATGTTGCATGGGTGGTGCGGCATGGGTGGTGCAGCATGGGTGGTGCGGCATGGGTAGTGTGATATGAGCACGTCACAGGTTGCATTGTGCCCCCTGAGACGGAGACTTACAGTGTGCGCCACTCACAGGTTGCGCCACTCACAGGGTGCGCCACTCACAGGTTGCGCCACTCACAGTGTGCGCCACTCACAGGTTGCGCCACTCACAGGGTGCGCCACTCACAGGTTGCGCCACCCTGAGACGGAGACTCACAGGTTGCGCCAGACAGCGAGGGTGTTGGAGAGGGTGGGGCTGACCACCTCGGACGAGAAGGACTCAAACGTGATGGGGCCCCTGTACTGCGCCCGCGCCAACGCCCGGAACAGCTGCGGGAAGTCCACCGTGCCTGGGGGGCAGGTATGGATGGCGAAGGAGAACTAGTGGGTACCGAAGTCGACATAGACTGCTATGTGAGAGGTGCTGAAGCATAACGTGATATTGATTCCCCATGTGGCAAGGCATGGCAGCGCAGCAACAGGCGGGCATCTGACCTGAGCCCAGGTAGCCGCGGTGTGACTCGCCAATGTGCACGTAGCCCAGCTTGCTGCCACACAGCGCCACGGCATCAGCGAGGCTGCTCTCCTCGATGTTCATGTGGTACGAGTCCAGGTGCACCACCACGTTGCTGTGACCTATCTCCTCCACCAGCTGTACCGCCTGCTTGCCCATGGCCCGTGCAGCACAGGGTGTGCATGCAGGGATGGCGAGCGGGAAGATAAAGGGGGAGTAGAGTGGATCAGATGGGGGAGAGGTGCATCGGCACTGGGGTGGACTTCTGTGGCGGCTTGCTGCATTGCATTCTAAAAATGATGCTCTCACCTGCGCCGCTGTGTTGAACACGTTGCTCTCACCTGCGCCACTGTGTTCAACACATTGCTCTCACCTGCGCCGCCGTGTTCAACACGTTGCTCTCACCTGCGCCGCCGTGTTCAACACGTTGCTCTCACCTGCGCCGCTGTGTTCAACACGTTGCTCTCACCTGCGCCGCTGTGTTCAACACGTTGCTCTCACCTGCGCTGCCGTGTTCAACACGTTGCTCTCACCTGCGCCGCCGTGTTCAACACGTTGCTCTCACCTGCGCCGCTGTGTTCAACACGTTGCTCTCACCTGCGCCGCTGTGTTCAACACGTTGCTCTCACCTGCGCCGCCGTGTTGAGCACGTTGCTCTCACCTGCGCCCCGTGTTGAGCACGTTGCTCTCACCTGCGCCGCCGTGTTGAGCACGTTGCTCTCACCTGCGCCGCCGTGTTGAGCACGTTGCTCTCGTATCGGTTCACCACCTCCAGCCCCAGCGTCACGCCGCTATCCGCTGCCCGTGCCGCCACGCGCCTGAGCGCGCCCACCATGTTGTCGCGGGCCCTGCCGCCCGGGAAGGGCGCGGGGTACTTGGCGATGGCGCTGAACGTCACTCCCGTCAGGTGCGACGCGCCTATGCCCGCCGCCACTGCCAGCGCTGCCATCAGCAGCTGGGGGGAGAGGAAAGGGGAGGGGGGGAAATTGGGGGCGGTAAAGGGGGGAGGGGTTGTGAGAAGGTGGAAGTAAAGGGGAGTAGCGAGGGGTTCGTGAGAAACAGAGAAGGCTTATGGAAAAGTCTTGAGAGTGAGATGATGTTGAAAACACTCACGACGGTGACGTCAGCAGCTGAGTTGAGTGAAGGCAATGGCGAGGAAAAGAAAGATGCAACCGCAGCTGGATGGCGCGGCCTGCTCAGCTGGATGGCGCGGCCTGCTCAGCTGGATGGCGCGGCCTGCTCAGCTGGATGGCGCGGCCTGCTCAGCTGGATGGCGCGGCCTGCTCAGCTGGATGGCGCGGCCTGCACAGCTGGATGGCGCGGCCTGCGCAGCTGGATGGCGCGGCCTGCGCAGCTGGATGGCGCGGCCTGCGCAGCTGGATGGCGCGGCCTGCGCAGCTGGATGGCGCGGCCTGCTCAGCTGGATGGCGCGGCCTGCTCAGCTGGATGGCGCGGCCTGCTCAGCTGGATGGCGCGGCCTGCTCAGCTGGATGGCGCGGCCTGCTCAGCTGCCCCCCTGGGTGCCCAGCTGCCCCTGGGTGCCCCTCCTCTCCATCCAACCCCCATTCGTTGCACTCACCTCCTCGCCGCGTGCGGCAACCTCAGGGTCGGCGTTGGAGATGTCTTTGTCCAGTGAGAGGCCGAGCGACGTGGAGGCTTTGAGCCCGTGGTGGCGCAGCACGGCGCGCGTGTGAGCCACGTCCACCGTCGCGGGGTCCAGCACCGGCACTGATGGGGGGGGGGGGGGGGTTGGGGTTGAGCAGCGCGCGCAGAGAGAGAGGGCGGTGGAGAGAGTGGCAGGGTGAGGGGCGAGGGTGAGGGGCGAGGGTGAGGGGCGAGGGTGAGGGGCGAGGGTGAGGGGCGAGGGTGAGGGGCGAGGGTGAGGGGCGAGGGTGAGGGGCGAGGGTGAGGGGCGAGGGTGAGGGGCGAGGGTGAGGGGCGAGGGTGAGGGGCGAGGGTGAGGGGCGAGGGTGAGGGGCGAGGGTGAGGGGCGAGGGTGAGGGGCGAGGGTGAGGGGCGAGGGTGAGGGGCGAGGGTGAGGGGCGAGGGTGAGGGCGAGGGTGAGGGGCGAGGGTGAGGGGCGAGGGTGAGGGGCGAGGGTGAGGGGCGAGGGTGAGGGGCGAGGGTGAGGGGCGAGGGTGAGGGGCGAGGGTGAGGGGCGAGGGTGAGGGGCGAGGGTGAGGGGCGAGGGTGAGGGGCGAGGGTGAGGGCGAGGGTGAGGGGCGAGGGTGAGGGGCGAGGGTGAGGGGCGAGGGTGAGGGGCGAGGGTGAGGGGCGAGGGTGAGGGGCGAGGGAGGGTGAGGGGCGAGGGTGAGGGGCGAGGGTGAGGGGCGAGGGTGAGGGGCGAGGGTGAGGGGCGAGGGTGAGGGGCGAGGGTGAGGGGCGAGGGTGAGGGGCGAGGGTGAGGGGCGAGGGTGAGGGGCGAGGGTGAGGGGCGAGGGTGAGGGGCGAGGGTGAGGGGCGAGGGTGAGGGGCGAGGGTGAGGGCGAGGGTGAGGGGCGAGGGTGAGGGGCGAGGGTGAGGGGCGAGGGTGAGGGGCGAGGGTGAGGGGCGAGGGTGAGGGGCGAGGGTGAGGGGCGAGGGTGAGGGGCGAGGGTGAGGGGCGAGGGTGAGGGGCGAGGGTGAGGGGCGAGGGTGAGGGGCGAGGGTGAGGGGCGAGGGTGAGGGGCGAGGGTGAGGGGCGAGGGTGAGGGGCGAGGGTGAGGGGCGAGGGTGAGGGGCGAGGGTGAGGGGCGAGGGTGAGGGGCGAGGGTGAGGGGCGAGGGTGAGGGGCGAGGGTGAGGGGCGAGGGTGAGGGGCGAGGGTGAGGGCGAGGGTGAGGGGCGAGGGTGAGGGGCGAGGGTGAGGGGCGAGGGTGAGGGGCGAGGGTGAGGGCGAGGGTGAGGGGGGCGAGGGTGAGGGGCGAGGGTGAGGGGGCGAGGGTGAGGGGCGAGGGTGAGGGGCGAGGGTGAGGGGCGAGGGTGAGGGGCGAGGGTGAGGGGCGAGGGTGAGGGGCGAGGGTGAGGGGCGAGGGTGAGGGGCGAGGGTGAGGGGCGAGGGTGAGGGGCGAGGGTGAGGGGCGAGGGTGAGGGGCGAGGGTGAGGGCGAGGGTGAGGGGCGAGGGGAGGGGCGAGGGTGAGGGGCGAGGGTGAGGGGCGAGGGTGAGGGGCGAGGGGTGAGGGGCGAGGGTGAGGGGCGAGGGTGAGGGGCGAGGGTGAGGGGCGAGGGTGAGGGGCGGGGTGAGGGGCGAGGGTGAGGGGCGAGGGTGAGGGGCGAGGGTGAGGGGCGAGGTGAGGGGCGAGGGTGAGGGGCGAGGGTGAGGGGCGAGGGTGAGGGGCGAGGTGAGGGGCGAGGGTGAGGGGCGAGGGTGAGGGGCGAGGGTGAGGGGCGAGGTGGCGAGGGTGAGGGGCGAGGTGAGGGGCGAGGTGAGGGGCGAGGGTGAGGGGCGAGGGTGAGGGGCGAGGGTGAGGGGCGAGGGTGAGGGGCGAGGGTGAGGGGCGAGGGTGAGGGCGGGGTGAGGGCGAGGGTGAGGGGCGAGGGTGAGGGGCGAGGGTGAGGGGCGAGGGTGAGGGGCGAGGGTGAGGGCGAGGGAGGGGCGAGGGTGAGGGGCGAGGGTGAGGGGCGAGGGTGAGGGGCGAGGGTGAGGGGGGCGAGGGTGAGGGGCGAGGGTGAGGGGGCGAGGGTGAGGGGCGAGGGTGAGGGGCGAGGGTGAGGGGCGAGGGTGAGGGGCGAGGGTGAGGGGCGAGGGTGAGGGGGCGAGGGTGAGGGGCGAGGGTGAGGGGCGAGGTGAGGGGCGAGGGTGAGGGCGAGGGTGAGGGGCGAGGGTGAGGGGAGGGTGAGGGGCGAGGGTGAGGGGCGAGGGTGAGGGGCGAGGTGTGAGGGGCGAGGGTGAGGGGCGAGGGTGAGGGGCGGGTGAGGGGCGAGGGTGAGGGGCGAGGGTGAGGGGCGAGGGTGAGGGGGCGAGGGTGAGGGGGCGAGGGTGAGGGGCGAGGGTGAGGGGCGAGGGTGAGGGGCGAGGGTGAGGGGCGAGGGTGAGGGCGAGGGAGGGGCGAGGGTGAGGGCGGAGGGTGAGGGGCGAGGGTGAGGGCGAGGGTGAGGGGCGAGGGTGAGGGGCGAGGGTGAGGGGCGAGGGTGAGGGGCGCGAGGGTGAGGGCGAGGGTGAGGGGCGAGGGTGAGGGGCGAGGGTGAGGGGCGAGGTGAGGGCGAGGGTGAGGGGCGAGGGTGAGGGGCGAGGTGAGGGGCGAGGGTGAGGGGCGAGGGTGAGGGCGAGGGTGAGGGGCGCGAGGGTGAGGGGCGAGGGTGAGGGGCGAGGGTGAGGGGCGAGGGTGAGGGGCGAGGGTGAGGGGCGAGGGTGAGGGGCGAGGGTGAGGGGCGAGGGTGAGGGGAGGAGGGGCGAGGGTGAGGGGCGAGGGTGAGGGCGAGGGGGAGGGGCGAGGGTGAGGGGCGAGGGTGAGGGGCGAGGGTGAGGGGCGAGGGGTGAGGGGCGAGGGTGAGGGGCGAGGGTGAGGGGCGAGGGTGAGGGGCGAGGGTGAGGGGCGAGGGTGAGGGGCGAGGGTGAGGGGCGAGGGTGAGGGGCGAGGTGAGGGGCGAGGGTGAGGGAGGGTGAGGGGCGAGGGTAGGGGCGAGGGTGAGGGGCGAGGGTGAGGGGCGAGTGATGGGCGAGGTGAGGGGCGAGGGTGAGGGGCGAGGGTGAGGGGCGAGGGTGAGGGGCGAGGGTGAGGGGCGAGGTGAGGGGCGAGGGTGAGGGGCGAGGGTGAGGGGCGAGGGTGAGGGGCGAGGGTGAGGGGCGAGGGTGAGGGGCGAGGGTGAGGGGCGAGGGTGAGGGCGAGGGGGGGGGGGGGGGGGAGGGTGAGGGCGAGGGTGAGGGGCGAGGGTGAGGGGCGAGGGTGAGGGGCGAGGGTGAGGGGCGAGGGTGAGGGGCGAGGGTGAGGGGCGAGGGTGAGGGGCGAGGGTGAGGGGCGAGGGTGAGGGGCGAGGGTGAGGGGCGAGGGTGAGGGGGGCGAGGGTGAGGGGCGCGAGGGTGAGGGGCGAGGGTGAGGGGCGAGGGTGAGGGGCGAGGGTGAGGGGCGAGGGTGAGGGGCGAGGGTGAGGGCGAGGGTGAGGGGCGAGGTGAGGGGCGAGGGTGAGGGGCGAGGGTGAGGGGCGAGGGTGAGGGGCGAGGGTGAGGGGCGAGGGTGAGGGGCGAGGGTGAGGGGCGAGGGTGAGGGCGAGGGTGAGGGGCGAGGGTGAGGGCGAGGGTGAGGGGCGAGGGTGAGGGGCGAGGGTGAGGGCGAGGGTGAGGGCGAGGGTGAGGAGGGCGAGGGTGAGGGGCGAGGGGAGGGGCGAGGGTGAGGGGCGAGGGTGAGGGGCGAGGGTGAGGGGCGAGGGTGAGGGGCGAGGGTGGGGGCGAGGGTGAGGGGCGAGGGTGAGGGGCGAGGGTGAGGGGCGAGGGTGGGGGCGAGGGTGAGGGGCGAGGGTGAGGGGCGAGGGTGAGGGCGAGGGTGAGGGGCGAGGGTGAGGGGCGAGGGTGAGGGGCGAGGGTGAGGGGCGAGGGTGAGGGGCGAGGGTGAGGGGCGAGGGTGAGGGGCGAGGTGAGGGGCGAGGGTGAGGGCGAGGGTGAGGGGCGAGGGTGAGGGGCGAGGGTGAGGGGCGAGGGTGAGGGCGAGGGTGAGGGGCGAGGTGAGGGGCGAGGGTGAGGGGCGAGGGGTGAGGGGCGAGGGTGAGGGGCGAGGGTGAGGGGCGAGGGTGAGGGGCGAGGGTGAGGGGCGAGGGTGAGGGGCGAGGGTGAGGGGCGAGGGTGAGGGGCGAGGGTGAGGGGCGAGGGTGAGGGGCGAGGGTGAGGGGCGAGGGTGAGGGGCGAGGGTGAGGGGCGAGGGTGAGGGGCGAGGGTGAGGGGCGAGGGTGAGGGGCGAGGGTGAGGGGCGAGGGTGAGGGGCGAGGGTGAGGGGCGAGGGTGAGGGGCGAGGGTGAGGGGCGAGGGTGAGGGGCGAGGGTGAGGGGCGAGGGTGAGGGGCGAGGGTGAGGGGCGAGGGTGAGGGGCGAGGGTGAGGGGCGAGGGTGAGGGGCGAGGGTGAGGGGCGAGGGTGAGGGGCGAGGGTGAGGGGCGAGGGTGAGGGGCGAGGGTGAGGGGCGAGGGTGAGGGGCGAGGGTGAGGGGACAGTGGAGAGTGCGGGTGAGGGAGACGTGGGGGCGGCCACGACAGCCCGTGCTCCCGTCAGCCGTGCAGTGCGGAGGGGTGTGCCACAAGCACTGGTGCGCGGGGGTGTGCTACAAGCACTGGTGCGCGGGGGTGTGCTACAAGCACTGGTGCGCGGGGGTGTGCTACAAGCACTGGTGCGCGGGGTGTGCTACAAGCACTGGTGCGCGGGGGTGTGCTACAAGCACTGGTGCGCGGGGGTGTGCTACAAGCACTGGTGGGCGGGGGTGTGCTACAAGCACTGGTGCGCGCTGGTGTGCTACAAGCACTGGTGCGCGCTGGTGTGCTACAAGCACTGGTGCGCGGGGGTGTGCTACAAGCACTGGTGCGCGGGGGTGTGCTACAAGCACTGGTGCGCGGGGGTGTGCTACAAGCGCTGGTGCGCGGGGGTGTGCTACAAGCACTGGTGCGCGGGGGTGTGCTACAAGCACTGGTGCGCGGGGGTGTGCTACAAGCACTGGTGCGCGGGGGTGTGCTACAAGCACTGGTGCGCGGGGGTGTGCTACAAGCACTGGTGGGCGGGGGTGCTACAAGCACTGGTGGGCGGGGTGTGGATGGGGAGGTGGGAGAGGGGAGGGAAGCAGTCGGGGATGATTGACGTGCTGCCATCATTGATGGCGCGCATGGCGTGGCATGGCAATGAGGCAGTGGCGAGGAGTAAGAGCAAGCACCCACGCGCGCTGCAGGGGTGATAGCTCAGCAGCACACGGAGGGCGGCGCATGTGGCACGACGCGTGGGGAGGTGCAACGCGGGTGCGAGCGCGCGGCAGCGGCTGAAATGCGCCGTTGCAACTGCAGCGGCTGAAATGCGCCGTTGCAACTGCAGCGGCTGAAATGCGCCGTTGCAACTGCAGCGGCTGAAATGCGCCGTTGCAACTGCAGCGGCTGAAATGCGCCGTTGCAACTGCAGCGGCGTTCTGAGGCCAGCGGCGCCGCACCACTGACCTTCAATGAGGTCATATCCGATAGCAGCGGATCGGCTTATAGCGCGTTCGCACTCCTCCTTGCTCCAGCCGCCCACCCACACCATCGCATGCAGCCCGATTGGGTTCGACCAATCTCTCCCATCCGACCCGCCATCCCCACCCTCTCCGCCCGCCGTGATCACCGCGCGGGCTCGCCCCGCCTTGTTCGCCGCCCGCGACTGCCGCTGCGGCATGCGCGCAGCCGCAGGTAACGGCAGAGAGGTCGGCGACGAGTTCCAGAAGAGCGAAGCACGCGAGGAGAGGGACGGCGGCAGGTGCAGAGCGGGGGTGAAAGCGATGGCGGCCATGGCGCGAGGGGGTTGTATGTGGTCGGGGGAGGTGGAGGGGAGGAAGTCACACCGTTACGCAGCAATACCAAGTCCTGGTTTTAGTGGTCTCCGTAGAATCTACTAATAAACCACGGCGTGGATATGGCGAAATGGCCCCACGTGCCTGATGTGTGGCCCAAGTTGAACGGAGCCAGTTTGGCCGTGGATGACGGGTGAACTAGTCCCGCTCTGCCTCGTGATATGCTTGGGCTTGGGCTTGGCAAGGCGTACCCGATGGTTTCCAAGTTCACTCAATTTCTTGCCTCCCTCTGGTCGATAGAACCGGTTTGTCGCTGGCCAATCACGGATCAACTCTGCCGGATGAACGAGATGGATTGCTGTGAAACCGGTGGTAACATGGTTTTTGGCGAGCTTAATTTCAAGAAAAAGAAACTTGAAACAGCCATGTAAAATTAAGGCTTTAATTTTATGGAATTGTATCAACCTTGCCCGCCCTTGTGGCCAATTTGTCTATGTAGACAAACATCAGCCGAACACAGTGTTGGGGACCTTACACGCGTAACAAGCACCGTGTTTCCAGGCATACGCGCTAAAGCGTGCCTAGCTACCGACTTTTCTAGCCCTAGCGCCACTATCTCCACTGTCAACACTTTCATTGCCGCCATGGCCGCAGCTCTCGTCATCGGCGCCGCCTCGTCGCTGCTGCCCTGCTCCATCACCGCCAGAGGTCAGCCGCCTCGCGCCGCCGCTCGCCTTCCCCGCGCTCCCAACGCGCCTTCGTTTTCGTCATTCCATCCGCTTCGAGCACCTGTCCGCTTCGAGCTGCCTCGCGTCGCACCTCGCTCGACCACGCGGCGCACGCCTCCTCCTATCCTGCGAGCGTTCGCTCCGAGCCTTCCGCCATAATGGTCTTTCATCGTGCCAACCCTTGGTTTCCCCTCCATCTCAGGTTGCTATTTCCCCTCCACCCCGTCTCTCCCCTCCGCCTCCAGCAGGCGCCGCTTCTCCCGCCGCCGCGCCCCTACGCTCCGCTTTCCTTCCGCGTCCGCCTCTTCTTTCGCAACGCGCGCCTCCGCTTCTCCCCCGCCGGGCGCACATCGGAGAGCAGGGGAGAGTGGGGCTGCGGGCGGCGGGGAAGCGGGGGAATGGCGTGCGGGCAGAGGCGCAACCAGAGAAGCCCGAGGGCAGGGTGAGATGCGGGGGAGGAGGGGGGGAGGAGGGGGGGAGGAGGGGGGAGGGGGGGAGGGGGGGAGGGAGGGAGGGGGAGGGAGGGAGGGAGGGAGGGAGGGAGGGAGGGAGGGAGGGAGGGAGGGAGGGAGGGAGGGAGGGAGGGAGGGAGGGAGGGAGGGAGGGAGGGGGGGTGGGGGGTGAAATTCCGATCATGTTGGTCTAACTCCAGGCAGGGTGAACTCGGCCAGACATCCAATGTGTGTCAGTCGGCAGTCCGTGTGGGCACCATCATGGGCACCATCATGGGCACCATCATGGGCACCATCATGGGCACCATCATGGGGCACCATCATGGGGCACCATCATGGGCACCATCATGGGCACCATCATGGGCACCATCATGGGCACCATCATGGGCACCATCATGGGCACCATCATGGGCACCATCAAGGGCACCATCATGGGGCACCATCATGGGGCACCATCATGGGCACCATCATGGGCACCATCATGGGCACCATCATGGGCACCATCAAGGGCACCATCATGGGCACCATCAAGGGCACCATCATGGGGCACCATCATGGGGCACCATCATGGGCACCATCATGGGCACCATCATGGGCACCATCATGGGCACCATCATGGGCACCATCATGGGCACCATCATGGGCACCATCAAGGGCACCATCATGGGGCACCATCATGGGGCACCATCATGGGCACCATCATGGGCACCATCATGGGCACCATCATGGGCACCATCATGGGCACCATCATGGGCACCATCATGGGCACCATCAAGGGCACCATCATGGGCACCATCAAGGGCACCATCATGGGCACCATCATGGGCACCATCATGGGCACCATCATGGGCACCATCAAGGGCACCATCATGGGCACCATCAAGGGCACCATCATGGGGCACCATCATGGGGCACCATCATGGGCACCATCATGGGCACCATCATGGGCACCATCATGGGCACCATCATGGGCACCATCATGGGCACCATCATGGGCACCATCATGGGCACCATCAAGGGCACCATCATGGGGCACCATCATGGGGCACCATCATGGGCACCATCATGGGCACCATCATGGGCACCATCATGGGCACCATCATGGGCACCATCATGGGCACCATCATGGGCACCATCAAGGGCACCATCATGGGGCACCATCATGGGCACCATCAAGGGCACCATCATGGGGCACCATCATGGGGCACCATCATGGGCACCATCATGGGCACCATCATGGGCACCATCATGGGCACCATCAAGGGCACCATCATGGGGCACCATCATGGGGCACCATCATGGGCACCATCATGGGCACCATCATGGGCACCATCATGGGCACCATCATGGGGCACCATCCGCATATCCTCCACTCCCCTTCGTCCCATCCCACCAGCCCTCCCTCTCCCATGTGTGCATGGCATGCCCTGGCGGTGCATCCCCCATCCCCCAGCCGCCCTTTGGCTACACGCGGCTGGACGTGATTCTCATCGGCGTCGGCATCACCGTGGCTGGGGTCGCCCTCAAGTACGGCCTCGAGGTGAGATTCACTCCACATCCACACTCTCGAGGGCTCGAGGTGAGGAGGGCTCGAGGTGAGGAGGCTCGAGGTGAGGAGGCCTCAAGGTGAGGAGGCCTCGAGGTGAGGAGGGCTCGAGGTGAGGAGGGCTCGAGGTGAGGAGGGCTCGAGGTGAGGAGGGCTCGAAGTGAGGAGGGCTCGAGGTGAGAATCACTCCTCTCACTCCTCTCATCTCACTCCTCTCACTCCTCTCACTCCTCTCACTCCTCTCACTCCTCTCACTCCTCTCACTCCTCTCACTCCTCTCACTCCTCTCACTCCTCTCCCTCCTCCCACTCCTCTCGCTCCTCTCGCTCCTCTCGTTCCTCCCACTCCTCTCGCTCCTCTCGCTCCTCTCACTCCTTGGGACGTGATGCTGGGAGTCGCAGGGCCTGAGCAATCCGCATTTCCCCTCCCCCTTCCCCCCTGGTGGTCAGCTGGCGGGGTTTGACTCGTTCCAGTCGGGCAGTGTGGTGCAGCTGGTGTTCGTGTTGGGGCTGTGCCTGGTGTGGGCGGCCAGCTATGTGTGGCGGGTGGGCAACAAGGAGATGACGTATGTCAAGCAGCTCAAGGACTACGAGGACGCTGTTATGAAGGTCCGTCATGCACAGGCATGCCGCTGCGCACCCTCCCATCAACCATTCCTATCAACCATTCCGATCACCCCTTCCTTTCATCCATTCCCATCACCCATTCCCATCATTCCTTCCCATCACCCATTCCCACCCATTCCCATCACCCATTCCCATCAACCATTCCCATCACCCATTCCCATCACCCATCTCATCACCCGTATCGACCAACCTGATTGATTCACCCTTTTTAATGACCAATTTGGCCATCCATTTCTGTTACCCACCCTGTCACTCATTTCAATCTCTCATCTCTTTCCCCCGTACACCACACCACCATGGCACGGCGGGGGGTGGGGTGGGGGCTCGCAGAAGCGGCTGGAGGCGATGCCGGAGGCGGAGCTGGAGGCCATGCTGGCGCAGGTGGAGGAGGAGAAGGACCGCCTGCGCCAAGCCAGGGGCAAGGGCAAGGCCGACGCTGACGCCAAGTAGTGACACTCCATTCCACCATTGCCTGCTGCTCATTGAAGGCCTTTGCGCTGAACATGCATGCATGCGGGACGCTAGGTAGTATTGTGGACTTATAGCTGTTCACTGCCGCTAGTTACTAACCGCGATAAACATCGGGAATATGTGATCACTAGAGGATATACCAGAAAGCTTGGTACGGCTCAACGTTTTTGTTAAGATAGTGGGCCATTTTTTAGGAGAGTAGCAAGGTGAGTGGTTGGATTGATGAAGAGTGCCGAAAAGTACAAGAGGAAAACCTAAAGCTACAGTACTCTCCAAGGAGTGCCCCACTACAGCCTAGCAAGCACCATATAAATATACGTTCTGACACACTCCCATAAGCGAAGTGGGGGACAACAAGCGGTCATAAGACCAGTCGAGAAAAGCAAACAAGCAAAGCTCGGGGTGGACCACGAAGTCACCACACAGCCCGAGCGAGCATAAACAAAGAGTCACAAGGCCAGTTTACATGCAGAGTTATACCGTCAATCGCCCGGATATGACATATGGGATTTAGATTTATCCTATATCGGTTCTGTTACAAATACCATAGCAATGAATGAAGACTACAGTGCACTCCCGACCGCAGCTAAGGAAGCATGCAGTATCGAGAACGAATGCGAAGAGTCAGAATTGACTCGAAGCGTCAGACAGTTGGGACGCATCTGGACCGTCGGAGCAGACGGCATCGGGCAGCTGCAGGCAGGAGGGTTTTGGCGGGAACAGTTTCGTAACTGTACGCGCCGCACGGTTGAGAATGCGTTTGAATAAGGGAATGTACCCCTTAGAGTACATGGCTAGCTAGGTCGATTCGTCTTCCCTGTACTCATATTTATATTTGCTGTATTTGCATGTTCTAATCATCTCAAGCATTTTACATTCACTCTGCTATTGAGGTCGAAGGCCCACCTAGTCTATCTACCTGCGTGCGAACCTTCCCGAGTAGATCCTGGTAGCGATCACCTTCTGATCGTAGCATGGTATGAGAGCGGCTCGGGAATCCTTCGCACTGCCACTCCCAAAAATTACCGTCATCGCCCGGATATAAGACATATATGTCTTATCTCGTACACGGGCAAAAATGCTTGAGTTATCTTGTAAACGGGATGGTTTAGGGTGTCTTATAAGTCTTATAAATGGAAACTTTTTAAACTACTTAGAAATATTTTCCGTACTTCTTGAAAAAGAGTTCCTCATAATGAGTGTGGATGTTGCGAAGGTGCCACTTCGGCAACCACTGCCCGGTAGGGCTTGCTTTATCAGAAATTTTTGGTCTGAATTTCTGGATTTTGCACACATTTTTACTAGTTCGTCTGATGCCGTAGACAAGCTATTTTATGTGATCTGATTTTTAAGAGAAGTTTTTTTTTATTCGTCTGATTTGTCAGACAGCCTTATACGGTTCGTCTGAGACTGCAAACATCGAGTTTTTTCTCGTCTGAAACAGACAAATTCCCCCACCTGGCCAGTTGCCCACCCGGTTAGTTGGCTACATGGCTTGTTGCCCAATGTTGCGGACGAGACTTGCCACCCGCCGCGTTACCCTGGTCGGTGACAACACCGCACGTCACTGCGCCGCATTCACCGCGCTGGCACGAATCTTGCCAGTTCGTTTGGCATATTCCGTCTGACAGCTCTGACAAGTACTTGAAATTCGTCTGAAACGTAAGACTAAGCTACAACTTTCGTCTGACCATCAGACAAGGAACCAGGACCCGGTCTTAACGTCAGACGGGCCCTGGCACTAAAGTTAGCCCTGCTGCCCGGGACGCCACGTCATGGAGAACACCTGCAGAGGCAAATTTGGTAGGTCCTGGGTCAGCGCGTGGAAGAATTCGCGCTTCGCAAGGGTAAAAATGTACGCGGTATTTCAACTTTCGCTATAATATATTGAAGTTTCAATGATAAGACATATATGTTTTATCTCGTACACACAAATATGTGTCTTATAATGAGGCTAGCCTGTTTATAAGAGACACCCGTATAGTAGACAACCCCTGTCTACTATTCAACACTGTCTTATATCCGGGCGATGACGGTACGACATTCGGAAAGTGGCGTCCGGCACACGCTCGCGTGTGAGAATGGCCGGAGGATCTGGTGGTCAGACTAATCTGACGGCTGAAGCGCAACCCAACCCGGCTGCGACAAGCGAGGAAACGACGACGATCGGCACCGAAGTCCTCGCACAACTTCTTCAGCGACACACCTGTTAGTATACTAGGCAAGAGTGAATCGACTATTGAGAGGGTTGGTACAAAGAGAAAACCCTAAGGGGTTATACCCCACAAAGTCTACCCCACTACAGCCTACCCACAAATATAACATATACATATTTTGACACACCCCCATAGGCAAAGTGGGGGAGAGCCAGAGGTCACAAGACCAGTCAAGAAAAGCAAAGCAAGCTCAGGGTGGATCACAACGTCACCACACACTCTGAGCACAAGCAAAGGGCCACAAGGCCAGTTCACATGCAGAGATATATAAGCAACAAGAACCGTACAGTGATGACTACCTAGCAAGAGCCAGCAAGCAGGTATATATATAGATCACAGTACAAGCAAGGACTACAGCAAGTGTGGAAACGTAGGTACAAAAGCGCTGATGATCACCAGACGGAAGTGCCTTGGTGAATATATCAGCAGTGTTGGCCCGAGTGGCCACGTGACGAAGACGAAGCTGACCTCGCTGCTGTAACTCTCGAGCCAGGAAGTAACGCAGAGCGATGTGCTTTGTTCTGTGCTCCAGTATGTGCTCCTCACACAAGGCAATGGCTGCCTTGTTGTCAACGTACAGAATTGGAGGAGAACGAGGCCGCTCACCCAGGTCAGTCAGCAGGTAGGTGAGCCAGCGTACCTCCTGTGCAGCCATGGCGGTGGCGTAGATCTCAGCCTCACAACTGGAGCTGAGAACAGAAGATGAGCATGTAGACCGCCAAGAAACAGAAGCAAAGCCAAGGCTGAAGGTGTAACCCTGCGACGACCGCTGTGTAGTCTGGTCGTCAACCCAAGACGCGTCTGAGTGCCCAGTGAGGACCACCTCACTCCGTCCTCCAAGCACGAGCCCCATGCCTGATGTACTGCACAGGTAGCGCAACACCCTCTTGGCAGCATCCATGTGTACATTTCGATGCCTGCCAGGAGCCACGTAACGAGCCAAAAGGCCAAGAGGGTATGCGAGGTCAGGTCGAGTGCAGGTCATCAGGTACATGAGGCAGCCAACAAGCTCTGGGTAGGGACCACTCGGCACTACGGACTCGTCCGAAGGTGGAGCTGAGAGCGAGTGACCTGTAGCCAGAGGAGTGGCCTGTGGGGAGGACCAGGAGAAGCCGAAGCGCTGAAGGACCTGCTGCACCATGTGTGACTGAGTCAGTGTGATGGTGCGGCGTGCTCTGTCCCGGGTGATCTGCAAGCCAAGGTAGCTGCGCAGCTCACCCAGGTCTGTGCACGTGTGTCTCTTCCGCAGCTCCGACTTCACCTGAGCGAGAGCCTCAGTGTCAGCAGTGGCAAAGACCAAGTCGTCGACGTACACGAGGATGTAGAACGACGGCAACGAAGTGTCGGTGCGCAGGAACAGCGACGGGTCAGCAGTCGAAGGAGCGAACCCAAGAGCCGCAAGCATCGTTCTCAGTGTGTCGTGCCACCCACGAGGCACCTGGCGGAGACCGTAGACTGGCCGCCGGAGACTCTACTGGTTACCAGGAGGAAACGACCCAGTGAAGCCAGGTGGGCGGCGCAGCAAGATCTCCTCGTGCAGGCTGCCCTGTAAGAAGGCTGTGCTGAAGTCAAGTGAGTGAAGCTCGTAGTCACGCTGAGCGGCAACGTGCAGCAGCACCCGAAGAGTGGTCATCTTCGGGGTGGGGGAGAAGGTCTGGAAGAAGTCTACTCCATCACGCTGACTAAAGCCTCGAGCAACGTAACGAGCCTTGAAGACAGGCGGAGAACCCGGCGGCCGCTTCACCCTGAAAATCCATATGCCATCGACCATGTTCGCCCCAGGAGGGGGAACCTCATCAACGTAAGTGCCTGTGGACTTCCAGGATGCCATCTCTGCGTCCATGGCTGTCTGCCACTGAGAGGAGTACTCACCCGCGATCGCCTCAGCGTAAGAGCGCGGGGTGGGGATGTCTGGTGCATCCGGGTCTCCCTCAGGGGCAAGCAGCATGGCCATGAGATGAGGCGCAGCGGCTGCAAGACACTCAAGGTCCTCGTGCCTGTCCTCAAGGACGTCCGTGCTAAGAGCACACTCACCCCCGACGGACGGTGGACAGACAGACTCAGACTCAGCAACAAGACTAGCGGCGTAGTCTAGACGACAGGCAGCAGCAAAGTCAACAAGCTCAGCAACCAAGGCAGACGCAGCAGTGGACTCAAACGACGGGTCAGTAACAACAGTGGCTAACAGACGCGTGACAGTAGGGTGCTCAGCACGAAACCGGTCAGACTCAGGGTCCGGAACGTCAGGCAGAGAGGACGGAGGGAGAGACGGCAGAGGAACAGGCTGCAGAGCAGAGGAAGGACGACGGACTACGAGGTGTGTGCTGGGGACAGCCGGCTGACGCGAACGAGGAACACGACGACCAGTACGACCAGGACGAACAGGCGAGACTGGACGCGACGCAGGCTCACGACGCTTAGCAAGACTACCTGCCTGCTCCGTGTAAGGAGAAGGAGCAGGCAGCGGTGAGCCAGGCTGTAATGGAAGACCAGTAGACGACGGGAGAGTAAGAACCTGACGAAGAACAGAGTCAGGCGGCGGCAGAGACGACGGAGACGGCGGAGTGAAGAAAAGTCGCGTCGGTGCAGTGGAACCAGCACCAGTAGCTCCAGCCCCTCCAGCAGCTCCAGTACCCCCAGCAGCGCCAGAACCTCCAGCGCCAGCACCTCCAGGACCAGCTCCACCAGCAGCAGCACCCCCAGAACCAGCACCTCCAGTCCCAGGGTCTCCAGCCGCAGTGTCTCCAGCAGTAGCACCCCCAGAACCGGCACCCCCAGTCCCAGGGTCTCCAGCCTCAGTGTCTCCAGTAGCAGCACCCCCAGAACCGGCACCTCTAGTCCCAGGGTCTCCAGCCTCAGTGTCTCCAGCAGCAACACCCCCAGACGCAGCACCTCCAGCCCCAGCAGCTCCAGTACCTCCAGTACGAGCACCTCCGGGACCAGCGACTCCAGCACCTCCAGTAGACAAAGTCCCAGCTCCACTCCGAGCTCCAGTGACGACAGCAGAAGTACCTCCACGAGCGCTAGGAGCGCGACCCTGACGGCGACCGTACCAGTCGTGCAGCTGCTGTGAGGTGAGAGGTGTACGCGGACGTAGGCGACTACTCCAAGGAGACCGCGCAGAAGTAGGCGCAGTGCCCTCAGGCGCTGCACCGTCAGACTCAGCACCCCCAGGCTCCGCACGTGCAGGCGCAGCACCCTCAGACGTGGTACTCTCAGGCGCAGTACCTCCAGGCTCCTCACGCGTAGGCTCAGTACCCTCAGACTCGGCACCCCCAAGCTCAGCACCTCCAGGCTCCTCACGCGCAGGCACAGCACCCCCAGACTCCGCACCCCCAGGCTCAGCACCTCCAGACCCCTCTCGCTCAGGCTCCGCACCGCCAGGCTCAGCACCCCCAGAGATAGCACCCCGAGCAGGACCACCTACAGCAGGACCTGAGTCACCAGTGACCTCAACAGGCGCAGGTACCGGAGGGTCTACCTGAGAAACACCTGAAGGAGCAGGACCTGGCGCGGGGAGGGGGTCTACCTGGGAGGCGACGTCCTGAGACGCAAAGACACGGCGCGAGGTGGGGTCGTAAAACTGCCAGCCAGGCGCGTCAGGAGGAAAACCAAGGAAGACGCAGGGAATGGCGCGAGCAGAGAGCTTGTACGCGGCGAGATCACGGACAAAGGCACAAGCACCCCAGACCCGGAAACGCGACGCATCGCCAACCTCCCCCGTCCACAGCAGCGTGGGCGAGGTCTCCGGCAAGGAGACACGGGGCCAGAGGTTGAGCTGATGCGCGGCGTACCGGACCGCAAATGGCCACAGAAAATGAAGAGCCGCCGCATGGATCATGGAGGTACGAGCGACCTCCATGACTAAGCCAATGCGGCGCTCAGCAACCCCATTCTGCTGCGGAGAGGCCGGAAGCGTGCGTGACTGGGTGATGCCGTGCTCCGCACAGAAGGCTGCCAAGAGGTCGGAGGAGAACTCACCACCTCTGTCAGAGTGCAGACGCAGGACAAGATGTCCGACTCGAACCGCTCGCGGAGCTGGAGACGCACAGCGCGGATCCAAGGGATCAGGACAGCAGGGACATCCGCCTTGCGTCACAAGGGGAAGACCGTGGTGTAACGCGTGTAGTCGTCAACAACCAGCAGGAAGTACCGCTCGCGGCCCAGACTTTGGACGGGGGCTGGGCCCCACACGTCCAGGTGGAGAGTCTGCAGCGGAGCCTCTGTGGGAGGGAACGAGGAGGAGTGAGGAGCGGCGCGCTGCCGCCCCTCGACGCAAGGAATGCAGGGCGGCGCAGGCGAGGGAGGGAGGGCAGGCAGAGACCTGGGAAGACCAGTGATCAGGGAGCGAGAGTGCATGCTACGCAGGCGAGGCAAGGAGGGGTGACCAAGGCGGTGGTGCCACAGGAGAGTGTCGTGCGACAGGCGGCGACACTCACACTGGGTAGCTACCTGAGCAGACGCGTACAGCTGCGGAGACAAAGGGGCGTGACGCGACACAGCGGTGAGGGTGTACAGACTGGACCCAGGCGCACGTGTGAACGTGGCCAGGTGGCGGCCGGTCCGAGAGCACGTGCAGTGTGTCACCCGCTGTCCTCCAGGAGTAAAGGTGTCAACCCAGTGATCCTGAAGGACGGCGGTGCTCACCAGGTTCGTAGAGAACGAGGGGAGGTGGAGACCTGTCATCTCACCGGACGGGACTGCCGGACAGGGAAGCACAGTAGTGGACCGTGCAAGCACTGGGCCCCCAGAGGGGTCAGCCAGTGAGACAGGGACAGGTGCAGGGAGGGGAGTGACGGTGGTGCTATCGCGAAAGAAACAGCGGGAAGCACCAGAGTCAAGTGTAAACGTGTGCAAGGCCTGAGCCGACGCAGTACCAGGGGGAGCAGACTCACTAGCACCTAGGGCTGCAGCCCCTATACCGGGGTCAATACCAGGGTCAGGCGGCACACACAAGTAGCAGTCACCCTCAGCACTAACAATCAATGCATACATGGCAGCAAGAATAGCATCATAGTCAAGATCAAAGATAGGAACACCACGCCTAAGCAGATCTGCCCAGTTGGGGAACTCAGTTGCCGTAGGAAACTTGACGCGCCAGGCGTCACTAAGCCTAGCAAAGCAGCGATACTCAGTGTGCGGACCATTGCAAGGGCAGCCAGTACGGGGACCTGCTCGAATGATGTAGGTGCAGGGAACCAAACCCCCAGACGCCCCACGCCCAGCATACCAGTCATGGAGCTGCTGGGACGAGGGGGGCTGGTGTTGGTGCTGCTGCTGCTGCTGCTGCTGTCCCTGGCCACCGCCGCTGCCACCACCACCGGCTCCTCCCCCACCACCGCCGCTGCCACCGCCACTGCCTCCGGTACCGCCACCCCAACCACCACCTCCACCCCCCACGACCACCCCCACCACCTCCACCTCCCCCGCCGCCTCCACCACCGCCCCCTCCACCGCCACCTCCACCACCCCTGCCGCCCCTGCTTCCCTTGGGGCCGCTGCGCTTCCCACCAGGAGCAGAAGCAGCTGCGACCTTCTGAGCACCAAGAAAGTTGACAGCAGCAACAGCAGAGGCGTGGGAGGGGGTAAGGGGGGAGGGGGAGCATCCCTCAAAGAGGGGAGTGCGAGGAGTGCCACGAGCCGCATGGTCTTCTCAGCTGCGAGAAGCTGCGTCGCGAAGTCGTCGACGGAGAGAGCGGTAGGATCTAGAGCGAGGAAGCGGTCCCTGACCGAGCGAAGCGTGTCAGGGAGGCGGGTGACAATGAAGTAAAGCGTAAAGTACATCGGAGGGGTGTTCTTGGCGAGGAACTCGTCCTTAAGGGCGGACCGACAGCGAGCGTCACTAGCGCGCAGGTGAGCGATGAGGTCCTCAGCAGTGTCAAAGGAGGACAGGTCGGAGAACAGGTAGGGTAGCATGAGACGACCTAGGGCTGCAGTGGCCGGGGAGGAGTAGCGCGCAACTACAGCGTCATACAGCGCCTTAGCAGTCTTGTGCTGGCCAAAATGCGCGTGCTCGGGGATCGGCAGGTGATTGCGAATAGCGAGGCGTGCAGCAGCATCGCGAGTCTGCCACTGTGAGCGGTCGAGCGCAGAAGCATCAGCAGCAGGTTCAGGGGCAGTGCCAGACGCGTGGGCAAACGAGGAAACGCCGTCTTTGGCATCCGTCATAAGGAACAGTTGGAGATCGTCGAGCCATACTGTGAACTCGATCGGGCTACCGTCAGGCTCAAACGCGAGAATATGAGGCGTCGTCATAGTCGTAGTGCAGAGAACTGCAGTAGGAACCGGCAGTAGGCGCAGGCAGCAGACTTAGGCAGGCAGGCAAGCGCGCAAGCTAGGCAGGCGCACTCTTGGCAGGCAGACACAAGGCAGGCAGGCGTGCAAGGCAGGCAGACGCTCAAGACAGGCAGGCGCTCAAGGCAGGCAGGCGCTCAAGGCAGGCAGGCGCTCAAGGCAGGCAGGCGCTCAAGGCAGGCAGGCGCTCAAGGCAGACACGTGCTTAAGGCAGGCAGGCGCTTAAGGCAGACACGTGCTTAAGGCAGGCAGGCAGGCGGTACAGGCACGGCGTTAGCAGGTAAGGCAGAACGCAGAGCAGTGGCGGGTCGCGCGCGGGCTGGCGGGGAGCGACGCGAGCTGCGCGGGCAGTGCGCGGGCTGTGCGCGGACCGTGTGGGCTGCGCGCGGGCTGCGCGGGCTCGATGCGGGCTGCGCGGGCTCGGCGCGGGCTGTGCGGACGGTGCGCGGGGCAGCTGCAGGCCGTGCGCGGGCCGCGCGGGCTCAGGGCGGGCTGCGCGGGCGACGTGCGGGGCGCGACGCGGCTGGCAGCAGCAGCGCGCGCAAAAAAAAAAAGCTACGCGCGCGCGCGCAGCCGAGGCGCGCGCGGGCAGCAGGCAAGGCAGACAGGCTTGCCGTTGGTGAGGTAACGTGGTAACGGGTGGGCCCTTAAGCTTAGGTCCTAAGAACCTGCTCTAGATGCCATGTTAGAATACTAGGTAAGAGTGAATCGACTATCGAAAGGGTTGGTACAAGCAAGCACCCCCATCCACCCCTCACTCCGCACCGCACAACGCGTGGGGCTCATGGCACTGCTATTTCCACCGCCTCACCTCGCCCGCCTGCCAGGCCGCTGCCCATGCGGCACTCGCACGCCCTGCCACGGGTGGGGGAGGGCCGCAAGTGAAAGGGCTGGGAAGCTCAGAGGGGGACGCAGGGGGGGCGGAGGGGTCAGAGGGTGGGGAGGGCGTGGCTGGGGGGTGCAGGCTGCTGGCGGAGGTGGGCAGTGCGGCGGCGCCAGAGGCGCGTGTGGTGTGCGCCACCACCCATGTGCGGGTGCATGCAGAGGTGCAGTGCGGTGATGGCGAGGCAGGCACAGGGCTGGGTGGACAGCATCCTGCTGAAGCTGCTGCCTCGTGAGTGATGTCAAGTGATGTGATGTGATGCGATGTGATGTGATGTGATGTGATGTCATGTCATGTCATGTCATGTGATGTGATGTGATGTGATGTCATGTCATGTGATGTCATGTGATGTCATGTGATGTCATGTGATGTGATGTGATGTGATGTGATGTCATGTCATGTCATGTCATATGATGTGATGTGATGTGATGTAATTGTGATGTCCTGTGATGTGATGTGATGTGATGTCATGTCATGTCATGTCATGTGATGTCATGTGATGTCATGTGATGTGATGTGATGTGATGTGATGTGATGTGATGTGATGTGATGTGATGTGATATCATGTGATGTGATGTCATGTGATGTCAAGTGATTTGCCTCGTTGTGATGCTATGCACTGTGATTTGATGTGATGTGATGGGATGGGATGTGTTGGGATGGAATGCGATGCGATGGGATGGGATGGGATGGGATGGGATGGGATGGGATGGGATGGGATGGGATATGGGATGGGGATGGGATGGGATGGGATGGGATAAGATGGGATGGGGATGGGATGGGATGGGATAAGATGGGATGGGGATGGGATGGGATGGGATGGGATGGGATGGGATGGGAAGAGATGGGATGGATTGTGATGCAATGTGATGTGATGTGATGTGATGTGATGTGATGTGATGTGATGAGATGTGATGTGATGTGATGTGATGTGATGTGATGGGATGCGATGCGATGGGATGTGATGTGACCGATTGCGTGTGTGAGTTGACTATTGAGTCGACTCAAAAGCCAATTGCGTGTGTGATGTGTGATAGGATCCATGGCAACGACGAGCATGGGGATGACAACCCGCACTGCACTTGTCCAAACTGCTCTCCTTTCCCTGCCACACTTACCCGTTTCTCTACGTCCCCTCCAACCCCGCCCCTCTTCTATCTCTCCCTCCATCTCACTCTCTTGTCTACCGCCCCTCCAACCCTCCACTGGTGTAGCGCCGTGAGCAGGCTGCTGGGCGGAGCATGGCAGCAGGTGGTCGTGCGGGGGGAGCGGAGGGGTGCAGAGCGGTGTATGGAGAAACATCAGAAGGTGCCAACTTGCCACCAAGCCACCATTTTCCATGCCACCGTTTCAACATGCCAAAATTTCACCATGCCACCATGCCGTCCATGCCACCATGCCACCATGCCACCATGCCACCATGCCACCATGCCACCATGCCACCATGCCACCATGCCACCATGCCACCATGCCACCATGCCACCATGCCACCATGCCACGCATAGAGCCATCACAGTGCTGCATCGAACCGTGATATGTCATACATGCTTGCCCTGTTCCTCCACCATCTCTTTTCCAATCGTAGCACCCCCTTCTGCCTCTCTCATCCCTCTGCTCTGCTCGTCCCCTCCTCCACCCCCCCACATGCAGTTAGCGTGGGCTCTTCTTCATGCATCTCCTTCCACCCACCATCCCTCTTTCAACTCTAGGGACTGCTTCACATATATCTACCATTCTGTCTTTCTCCATCGCTCCCCCTCCCCACCCCCCTCCTTCTCCCTCCCCTCCTCTTTGTGCAGGTGCAGTGGTGGCGGGCGCAGGCGCTGCGCTTCATGCTGCGCTGGCCCTCGCCGTACCTCTGCCATGTGCTCAACCGCCACCGCCACCGCGCCTACGGCATGCACGTGGCGCGCGCCATGGCCACGCACCGCGCCGAGGCCCACTCCATCCTCTCCTCGCTGCTGCTGCCGCCGCCGCCCCTGGCCGCCCGCCACCCCATTGCAGCGCGCGCCCTGCAGCAGGAGGGGCGTGAGCTGGCGGCGCTCAACTTGTCGACGCCGCACTCGGAGGAGGCGCAGATGTGGCCGGGGCTGGGCTTCCAGGGGTGCGTGGCGCGCGGGCAGGGCAACGTGATGGCGACGCAGGGCAACCCCCTAGCAGACTACTTTGGGGTCGGGCGCGAGGCGTATGTTCTGCGCCCCATCGTTGCCATGCACACGGGGCTCACGGGGAACATGGGCCGTGCGCGCAGAGGGCGAGGGGTGGAGCGGCCACCAGTGCAGCGGTTGAAGGGGAATGATCAGAGGGTGGATGAGGAGGTAGGGGGGGATTAGGCGGGAGGGAGGAGTGGGTGGGAGGAGTTGGAGGAGCGGGGGAAGAGGGAGCAGATGGCGGTGGTGGCGAGTGTGTTCCACGCATACGGCCTCTGGCAGCACGACCCTGACCTCAAGCACGTGTGGCTCACCACCCCCTCGCAGGTGTGCGCGGGTATGAGCGCATGTGGTGCAATGAGGCATAGCGCTGTGTGGCCCTACGAGACATAGGGGTGTGTGGTGCGAGGGGGAGAAAGGCCATGTGGTGCGAGGAGCAGAGGTCCAAGTGCCGCACATATACGCTACTCCTTCCCAGCCAACAGTGACATTGTTTCATCACACACCCTCCCCGTCTGCCCTGTCTCCCCCTCTCCCACCCCCCTGTGGGCCCCTCAGGCCACGCAGACACACTTGGCAGCCTTTGATGACTGGACCTTCCTCAACTCCCTGCACGACAGCTACGGCCAATCAGCGGCTGCCAGCATGGCAGGCGTGGTGGGGTCACAGCTGGCGAGTGTGCTAATCGCAGCGGATTCGGATTATCTTTTGGGGCCAGTGGCCTCGCAGCTTACCCGCCTCATCCTCGCCTTGAGGGCCACCAATGGCCGACTTGCTGCACCTGCGGTTCTGCTGAAATACATAAGGGCTGGGAGCACCGGTTTGACTATTACTATTGTTGATATTATTGTATCCAGTATCACAATCACGAGTGCATCTGAGAGAGCAAAGATTGCTCTATGGAGGCAAGGGTCATGTACGAGAAAAGTTGTGAGCAAATAAAATGTAGCGAAGCAATTGTAACAGAAATGCGCAAATTAGTGGGGTGCTATAAGAGCCTTGTTGGAATTATGGTGCATTCGGGTTACTCCAATCAGCATATAAGTAGTGTTGGATCTACACTTTAATAGTGGAGAATACATTTGTTGGGTTGGGAGAACTTGCGGTATAAGTAGTGTTGGATCTACACTTTAATAGTGGAGAATACATTTGTTGGGTTGGGAGAACTTGCGGTGTACACATTATAGAGTGTACCACCTCCCAAACCCTACAGGTTAAGGTTATCTTTTGTTTGAACTCACTTCTTGTAAACTCTCTTGGTTCTAGCTTGGTTCATGCCCAAATTGACTCCAAAGATTCATAGGCCTAGGAGGAGGTTCCAAGTAGGGTTCTCGTTATCAGCGTAATTTACCCTTCTACACTAATTATAGGGGTGAAATTTTGGGCTGACACTGATGTGTTGGGTAATTTTTTAAAGGATTATTATTACATTGATATCTCAGTGTACCGCTGTAGGCCACACTGTTGCATTGGGGTAACTTTTCCATTAGCAAAGATTACGCTGATGATCACCAGACACAAGTGCCTTGGTGAAAATATCAGCAGTGTTGGCCCGTGAGGCCACGAAATCAAGACGAAGCTGACCACGCTGCTGCAACTCTCGTGCGAGGAAGTAACACAGAGCGACATGCTTCATTCTGTGCTCTAGTTTGTGCTCTACACAAGGCAATCATGGCCTTGTTGTCGACGCACATAATTGGAGGAGAACGAGGCTGCTCTCCCAAGTCGGTCAGCAGGTAGGTCAGCCACTGTAACTCCTATGCAGCCATGGCCCCGCGTAGATCTCAGGCTCACAACTGGAGTTGAGAACAGAAGACGAGCGGGTAGACCTCCAAGAAACTGAGCCGGAGCCAAGGCTGAAAGTGTAACCCTGTGACGACCGCTGAGTCGCCCGGTTGTCTGCCCAAGAAGCATCCAAGTGTCCAGTGAGTACAATTGGACCCCGTCCTCCAAGCACGAGCCCCATGCCCAACGTACTGTACATTAATGCAGCACCCTCTTAGTAGCCCTCCAGTGCTCTAGTCGGTGTCTCCCGGGCGCAAGCGTCGCCACAAGAGCGGAACCGCCGAGTAACCTGTCAAACTATATCTGTGCTAGTTCTGTGTAGGCTATAGTGGGGTAGCCCATATGGGGTACAACCCAAAGTTAGGGTTATTAATTGTACCTACATTTCATCAATGCACTCATTCCTGCTTGCTATCTTAACATGGTTTCAAAGCAGTAGGTCTGTAGGACCCTTTTTTTTCTTTTCTTCTTCCTCTTTTCCCGGGCCCACCATACTTAGCAACCGACTGCAGTTACCACGTTACCCCACTACCCTACATCGCGCCGCCCGCGCACGCCCTGCCCTGCCCCGCGTCGCGCTGCCCCGCGCACGCCCTGCCCCGCTCACGCCCTACCCTGCCTCGCGTCGCGCTGCCCCGCGCACGCCCTGCCCTGCCCCGCGTCGCGCTGCCCCGCGCACGCCCTGCCCTGCCCCGCGTCGCGCTGCCCCGCGCACGCCCTGCCCTGCGTCGCGCCCTAAGGCAGCCCGTCACGTCGCGCTTTGCTGCCCCGCGCGTCGCGCTCTGCTGCAGCCCGCGCGTCGCGCCCTGCTGCAGCCCGCGCGTCGCGCCCTACAGCAGCCCGCACGTCGCGCTCTGCTGCCCCGCGCATCTCGCTCTGCTGCAGCCCGCGCGTCGCGCCCTGCTGCCCCGTGCATCGTGCCCTTCTGCAGCCCGCGCGTCGCGCCGTGCTACCCTGCACAGCGCGCGCCCTACTACCCTCGCCGCCCAGACCGAGCCGCGCCGCCCAGCCAGAGCCGCCCTGCCCAACCTTATCCGCCCTTCTGCTCGTGCTACGGCTGCTGCTGGTGGAGGTGCTGCTAGGAGTGCTAGAGGTGCTGCAGCCTAGACTCACCGGGCCGCTCTACTGCTCTTACTGCTGTTGCTGCTACCACTCGTGCTACTGCCTTCACTCCGTACTGCCCTAGAGGTCGCGCTCCTCCTAGCTTGCCCGCTATGACATCACTTCGTAGTAGCGGAGGGAGTGGTGACGGCGGTGGTGGCCGCAGTGGGAGTGGTGGCGGCCGTAGTAGCAGTCACTGTGGAGCTGTTCGGTGCGGAGTTTCTGGCGGTGGCCAGATGCAGCTACTGCAGCATCTGACCCTTACGCCCCAGCAGCTTCGTGAGTGGTTTTACCAGCGTGGGGGGTCTCCGCGTACTGCTCGCTGCCCGTACGTCATTCGCACAGGTCGTCGGGCTGGTCAGACCTGTGGGACACCTGGTCACGCACAGTCCCGCTGCTTCTCCTATTTGAGTGACGCCTGGCACGCAGAGTTTGGCGACGAGGCTGAGCTCCCCCACTGGATTGAGCTGCTTAGGTCGGGCGTTGATGTCTTTGCTTTAGACTATGACGCCATCCTTACTGCCATGTATGCTTTGCCTAGTGGTGCTGAGGGTGACTGTTACCTGTGTGTGCAGCACGACCCCGGTATAGAGGCTGCTGCTCTAGGTGCTAGTGAGGCTGCTGCCTTAGGTGCTAGAGAGTCTGCTCTCTCAGGTACTGCGCCTGCTGAGGCCTTGCACACCTTCACGCTTGACTCAGGTGCTTCCCGCTGTTTCTTTTGCGACAGTACCACACTCACACCACTCCCTGCACCTGTTGCAGTGTCTCTGGCTGACCCCTCAGGGGGCCCGGTTCTTGCACGGTCCACCACTGTGCTTCCGTGCCCGGCGGTTCCGTCTGGCTCACTGTCAGGTCTTCACCTCCCCTCGTTCTCTACGAACTTGGTGAGAAACTCAGTTCTCCAGGACCAGGAAGAGAGCCTCGAGTCGACATGTCAGCTGCTGTTGGCCACCCCTAGAACCTCTGGCAGAAGCACCGACGACTCCACCACCACCAGGACGCTCAGTGCCCCCGGAACCAGCACCCCCAGACTCAGCACCCCCAGAACCAGCACACTTCCCACACCGTCCGCAACACTAGTGTGACCACCACCCCCAGCATCACCGAAGTCAACAGCAACAGGCTGCAGAGGCGGCGAAGATGGTTGAGGTGGAAAACCAGGAGAGGTCTCCAAGCGCAGGGAGTGGCAAGTGGCCGATGTGTCGTCAGCAGCAACGTCACCCCGCTCAGCTGGGCCAGAGGTGTCAGAAGTTACCTCCAAAGTCTCACCTGAGGGAGCAGGACCCTGTGGAGGGAGAGGGCCTACTGGGGGGAGACCTGGAGCGAGGAAGAGCGGCGGGGGGGGGGGGGGGGGGGGGGGGGGGGCAGGGGTAGTGTGGTGGGGGTAGAGACAATAGAAGCAAACCGACTCGTCAAAGGTGACGTCCTGGGAGGACAGGACGCAACGCGAGGCTGTGTGGTAAAACTACTAGCCAGGCGCTTCAGTGGGAAAGCCAAGAAAGATGCAGCAAATGGTGCGGGAAGAGAGCTTGTCCGCGGTGGTATCGCGGACAAGGGCATGCAAACCCTAGACCCTAAACTTCGACGCATCGCCAACCTCCCCCGTCCAACGCAATGTGGGCGAGGTCTCTGGAACGGAGACATCCGGCCAGAGGTTGAGCTGATGCGTGGAGTATCGGACTGCAAACGGCCACATAAAATGGGGAGCAGCCACATGGATCATGGAGGTGCGAGCAACCTCTATGAGCAAGCCAATGCGGCGCTCAGCAATCCCATTTTGCTGCGGAGAGGCCGGAAGCGTGAAACGACTGGGTGATGACCTCCCCACAACAAAAAGCCTAAAAAAGGCGGGAGGAAAACTCACCACCTCTGTCAGAGTGCGGACGAAGGACTGAAAGGTCCTGCTGGAACCGAACGCACAGCTGGCGACCGGCACCGCGGATCCAAGTGATCAAGACACTGGGAACATTTGCCTTGCTCTGCAAGGGGAAGACCGTGGTGTAGCGTGTGTAGTTGACAACAACCATCGGAAAATGGTATTCTCGGTCCGTTCCACTGATGCGGGCAGGACCCCACACGTCCATGTGGAGAGTCTGCAGAGGACCACAGGTCAAAGTAAATGAGGAGGAGTGCCGCCCTTCGACGTAGGGAAGGAACGGCGGTGTAGGCGAGCGTGGAAGTGGGGGCAGGGGCTAGGGGAGGCCAGAGACAAGGAGACGGGTGTGCATGCTACACAGACGCGGTAGGGAGGGGTGACCAAGGCGATGGTGCCAGCGATGGGACGGGCGGGTGAGTGACCGACACGAGCAAGACGCAGCTAACTGACCTGATGCAGCTATCTGTGCAGACTCAGTGGTCAGTGTGTACAGGCCAGACCCGGGTCTCCGAGTGAACGTGGCGAGGCGGGATCCAGTCCGTGAGTCCGTACAAAATGCCACAAGCTCACCCCAAGGTGTAGCCACAGTGACAAACTGGTCCTGGAGGACAGCGTTACTCACCAAGTTCGTAGTGAACGCAGGGAGGTGGAGACCTGCAAGCGAGCCAGAAGGGGCTGCCGGACACGGGAGAACGGTGGAGGCACGCGCTATTACTGAGCCCTTAGAGGGGTCAGCCGGAGTGACCGGGACAGGTGTAGTGAGTGGTGTGGTTGTGGTGCAGTCGCGGAAGGAGCAACGAGACGCGCCTGAGCCAAGCGTGAAGGTATGCAGGGCCTCCGCAGGGGCTGCACCTGTGCTAGCAGGCTCAACGACACCTAGACTAGTAGCCTTTAAACCACTAGGGACGCATTACCGAGAAACCCACTCCCGAAGCTGCTGCGGCGAGAGAGTCTCCTGTCGACGAGACGGCCGCTGCTGTCCAGTACCTCTTGTACCTCCAGTACCAGTACCCCAACCAGATCGGCCTTGCCGAATAACCCACCCCCGAAGCTGCTGCGCCGAGAGAGTCTCCTGTCAACGAGCCTGCCGCTGCTGTCCAGTAACCCCAATACCAGTATCCCAACCAAGGCGGCCTCGCCACATAACCCACTCACGAAGTTGCTGTGGCGTGAGAGTCTCTTGTCGACAAAACTGAAGCTGCTGTCCAACCCCAAAACCTCCGCCTCCACCAGCGGCACCACGTGCATTCCTGTAAATTATTATCAATATAGCACCGAACCAGGTTACGTGTACCGCCTGAACGCTCAAGTGAGCTCGTCCGGACGCTCAAGTGAGCTCGTCCGGACGCTCAAGTGAGCTCGTCCGGACGCTCAAGTGAGCTCATCCAAATACTCAAATGAGCTGCATGTGGCAGCATGGGATGAAAGGCTGAAAGGTGCACGTGCTGCTTTGTGCCTGCAAGCATGCTTTCGTCTTCTGGAGAATTATGCTTGCTCCATGTCTGGATGTGCGTGCCTGCATATGTGCAAGCCATGCATTCATACAAATGTGTGCGCGCGCGCAGTGTGAAATTAGTGTTATGCCTGTTGATTCAATGGGAAGGTACTACATACACGAGGCATGCAATAGAGGGTGTGACCATCCTGGCTGGAAACTAGTGAGACGCCTTTCTGTATCGCATGCTCTTGTGTCTTCCTCTGTGCTCTTGTGTCTTCATGTGTGCTCTTGTCTATTCCTCTGTGCTCTTGTGTCTTCCTCTGTGCTCTTGTGTCTTCCTGTGTGCTCTTGTGTCCTCTTCTGTGCTCTTGTGTCTTTCTTTGCGATCTTGTGTTTTCCTCTGTGCTCTTCTGCCTTACTGTGTGCTACCTCTTGATCTGCCTCTCATGCTTGTTTTGCCATGGGGAGTGGCTGGGGAGTTTGAGAGCCAGTAGCATGGCAATTGAGGGGTGCGCATGGTGAATGCGCATGGCTCCCAGTGCACGGGAGCTAAAAGGGCGCCGTGGGCTCATGGACACACAATGGCAGTGCTCAGCATAGTCGTCATCCTGCTTGTCTCTGGCGCCCGTCTTCTCTCATGCCCTTGCTGCCTCACTGCGCCCTCACCTCCCACATGGCAGGCGGGCGGCAGCAGCAAGTGCGAGTGCGGCGGCGAGATGAAGGAGGGTATCTGTGTGCGCCCAGTCAAAGACGACGCCGTGCTCTTCTGGAATGTGGTGAATGTTGCTTTGGAATGTGGTGAGTGCTACTTTGGAATGTGGTGAGTGCTGATTTGGAATGTGGTGCGTGCTGTTTTGGAATGTTGTGAATGCAGTTTTGGAATGTGTTGAATGCTGTTCTGAAGTATAATGAATAGTTTTCCTATTCAGCGCGTTGCCTCATCACAGAAAAGCAGTTTGACAGTGGCTTATGTCCCGACCCAGCATATCCATGTGGCCATCAGCATGCTTCTTCTAGAAACCTAGCCCCTTCCTTGTGCTCTTTCACATGGCCCAGTTGCCCCCCTGCAGGACTTTGAGGGTAGGGTTGACCCCAAGATTCTGCACAGCAGCTGTGACGTGGTCAATGGGGAGAAGTGGTCGGCCACCAAGTGGATGCGCAAGCACCAGTTCCACCGATGCCCCCACCGCCTCCTCACAACATCCCATCTTCCTCTGTAGATACGGTAAAAATGAGCCTTTTTCCGTACGGAGCGTGGGTGGATTTTTCAAAGGGTCCTACTTCTGCAAACATTTTTTTGGATGCCATGCTACCATGTATGCATGCAAAGGTTAATTTTGGAATTTCTGAGTCAGCACGTGCATGGATTCGCGTTTCGCACAAATAGAAACGTACATGATATTTGAATTTTAGTACCGTGCATTAGAGTTCCGATTATTAAGGCATAACGTCTTACCATATCTTGTACACGTAAAATGGTCTCTTACAAAAGGGACTCATCTTTTTAAGAATGTACCCTAATAAAAAATAATTGTGTTTAGATTCAACACTATATTCTATCCGGGTGCTTATGGTATGTGTGCTTGGGTATCATTTCAGCTTTACCACTGGAATAATGAGACAACAGGGCTCAAATGAAGCACGCATATGAAAAAGGCACAGACATGCAAAGAAATACTACAGAGGTGTGCACACCTTGCCTTGCCTCGCATTTCATCGTTTTCCACGATGGTGCACTCTCGCCTGCTCACCATTGCACTTCATACTGTTAGAACATATATTTATATGTTGTTAGCTATGCTAGGCTGTAGTGTGGCACTCCTTAGAGAGTTTTGTAGCTTTAGGTTTTCCTCTTGTACTTCTCGACACTCTCATCAATCCAATCACAGGCCTTGCTATTCTCCTAAGTCATGGCCTACTTAATCTACTATAATAACATGGATTTCTGAGCAGGTCCCACTGTAGGAGCTAACCTTCTAAATGGCCCATCGTTAGCTTTTCATTATGCCCGTTCGTTCTGCCCCGCCCTACCAAATCGCGCCCTGCTGTCCACTAGTGCCGCCCTGCCTAGCCGATCTCCCTGCTCTGCCCTATGTGCGACCCGCACGCGCCCTGCTCGTGCCACCTGCACGCACGCACATGCCCAACTCACGCCGTCCGCACTCGCGCTGCCTGCGCCCTACGCTCGCCCGACTCGCGCGCTGCCTGTGCTGACCACGTGCTGCCTGCGCAGCCTGCGCGCTGCCCGAACTGCCCGCTCACTGCTTGAACTGCCCGTGCCCTGCCTTCGCACGGCTTGCTCTGCCAGTGCTCTGCCCGCACGGCCCACACATTGCCCTGCACGTGCTGCCCGCTCCCTGCGCAGCCCCGCCCGTGCCCTGCGCCGCCCCGCCCGCGCCCTGCACCACCTGCGCACACCCTGCCCGCACTGCAGCTGCTACTAAGCTACTGCTGCCACCCGTGCCGTGCTGCCCTACCCCGCCTAACCTGCGCCGCCCTGCCGAGCCACGCCACCCTGCCGAGCCGCGCCACCCAGCCCGAGCTGCGCCGCCCTGCTGAGCCGCCGTACTTAGCCGCCCAATCGAGCTGCCTTTGTTGCCGCTCCTCCTAGTTCTTCTGTTGCTGCTGCCACTACTACTGTTGGTTGTTTAGCGTGGCTCCTCTGGGGGTAGTGATCGTTGCCCATACGTCGGGCGCACGGGTCCCCGAGCTGGTGACCCCTGCGGGAAAATTGGACACACTGAGTATCGTTGCTTCTGTCGTGTCGAGGATGCCTGGCGCACCGAGTACGGTGACGAGATTGGGATCCCCAACTGGTTAGGATTGCTCCAAAAGAGGGTTGATATGTTTGCTCTAGATTTTGATAAGATCAATGCTGCCCTGTATGCTATGTATGCTGGTTCTGCTAGTGCTGAGGGTAACTGTTACTTGTGTGTGCCTCCCGATCCTGGTATAGAGGCTGCTGCCCTAGGTGCTAGTGAGTCTGCTGCCCCAGGTGCTACTCCTGCTGATGCCCTGCACAGTTTCACATTTGACTCAGGCGCGTCACGCTGTTTCTTCCGAGACAGCACCACAGTCACACCGCTCTCTGCACCTATCCCAGTCTCTTTGGCAGACCCCACTAGGGGCCTTGTTGTTGCACGTATGTCCGGCAGTCCCTTCTGGCTCCCTTTCAGGCCTCCATCTCCCCTCGTTTTCTATGAACTTGGTGACTAACGCTATCCTCCAGGACGAGTTGGTCACTACCACTAATCTTGGAGGTGAGCGTGTGGCGATCTGTACATCCGCTCGGACTGGCCGCCACTCGCCACGTTCACATGGAGGCATGGGTCTTCTGTACACACTGACTATTCCGTCTGCACAGGTGGCTGAGTCAGGTCAGGTGACTACGTCGGGTCAGTTAGCTGTGTCGTTCTCGTATCAACTTCTCATGCACCAGACTCTCCTCTGGCACCACCGTCTTGGTCACCCCTCCCTGCAGCGTTTGCGTAGCATGCACTCTCGTCTCCTTGTCTCTGGCCTCCCCAGGTCCCTGCCCCCCTCCCGCGCTCGCTTGCACCACCGTGCCTTCACTGCATCGAGGGCCGGCAGCGCGCCGCTCCTCACTCCTCGTTTCCTCCGACCAACACTCCTTTGTAAACTCTCCATATGGACGTATGGGGCCCCGCCCGCGTTAGTGGAACCGGACCACGAGCGCTACTTTTTGCTGCTTCTTGACAACTAGACGTGCTACACTACGGTCTTCCCCGTGCGGAGCAAGGCGGAAGCCCCTAGTGTCTTGGATCCCTTGGGTCCACACTGTCCGTCGACAGCTCCACGCACGGTTTCGGCAGGACCTTCCGGTCCTGCGTCTGCACTCTTATTGAGGTGGTGAGCTTTCCTCCTGCCTCCTTGAGGCTTTTTGTCATGAAGAGGGCATCACCCAATCTCTCCACAGCAGAATGGGATTGCTGAGCGCTGCATTGGCTTGGTCATGGAGGTTGCTCACACCTTCATGATCCGTGTGGCTGCTCCCCATATTCTGTGGTCGTTTGCGGTCCAGTGTGCCATGCATCAGCTCAACTTCTGGCCCCATATCTTAGTGCCAGAGACCTCACCTACATTGCGCTTGACGGGGGAGGTTGTTGATGCGTTGGCGTTTCCGGCCGGGGGTTCGCATGCCCTTGTCCACGATACCATTGCGAACAAGCTCTCTTCTCGCACCATTTGCTGCATCTTCTCGCGTTGCGTCCTGTCCTCCCAGGACGTCACCTTTGACGAGTCGATTTGCTTCTACCGTCTCTACCCTCACCTTTACTACCCCCGTCCCCCCCCCTCTCTTCCTGGTTTTAGGTCCCCTCCCGGTAGACCCTCTTCCCCCACAAGGTCCTGCTCCCTCATGTGTGTCTCAGGTAGACCCACCCCCCTTGGTTGAGCCTTTGGAGGTCACCTCTGACACCTCTGGCCCAGCTGAGGGGGGTGACGCAGTTTCTGACGACACAGCGACCACGCACCGCTCGCCGCGCTTGGAGACCCCTCCTAGTATTCCACCTTGGCCGTCTTCGCCGCCTCTACAGCCTGTTGCTGTAGACACTGGTGCTGCTGGGGGTGGGGACACTGGGGGTGCGGACTGTTTGGGTGGTGCCACTGGAGGTGCTGGTTCTGGGGGTGCTGAGTCTGGGGGTGCTGAGTCTGGGGGTACTGAGCGTCCTAGTGGTGGTGGAGTCGTTGGTGCTATTGCTAGAGGTTCTGCGGGTAGCCAGCAGCAGCCGACTCGTCAGCTTAAGGCTCTCTTGCCACAACAGCTTTGTGAGTGGGTTACTCGATGGTTCCGCTCTGGTGGCGGCGCTGGAGGCATTCGTGCTTGAGCTCATGCGGCTGACGCTACTGGTGGTACTGGTACTGGAGGCGATGGAGCTAGAGGTACTGGAGGTGCACGAGGAGCCAAGCATGGAGGTGCTGGTGCATGAGGCACTGGAGCTGTCGGAACTGGTACTGGAGGTGATGGTGGTGGAGGTGCTGTCGGTGCTGTAGGTCTTGGTGCTGGAGCTACTAGAGCTGTCGGTGCTGGAGGCACTGGAGCTATAAGTACTCGTGCTGGAGGTGCTAGATCTGGAGGTGCTGGTGCTGGAGGTACTGGAGCTGGAGGCTCTTGTACCGTGGGTGCTGCACAGCGGCGACCATTTTTCTTACGGCTGTCGCAGTCGTCACTACCACGACTTGGCTCGGCACTTCACCGGGTTCTTGGTATTTCGTCGTCCACTGGCCTCACTCCTCCCTTACTATGTCCACTGCCTGACCCGTCTCAGACACAGTTACCACCAGACTCCCCACTGCCTGCACCTTCTCCTTACACTGAGTAGACAGAGTCCATGACAGAGCGTCGTGAGCCTGCGTCTCGTCCTGCCTCGCCTGTTCGCACTGTTTGTCATGCTCGTCGTGTTCCTCGTCCTCGTCCTCCACCAGTCCTCGGTGCTGACATTAAGACACTTCATCCTTCCTCTGTTCCACAGCGTGTTTCTCTACTGTCTCCTCCCGAATCCTCCCTTCTTGGCCTTCCTGACCCTGAGTCTGACATTGCTCGTGCTGCTAGTCCTACTACCACGTGTTTCCTGGCCACCCTCGTCACTGACCCTTCCTTTGTGTCCAGTGCTGCGTCTGCCTTAGTCACTGAGCTTGTTGACTTTGCTGCTGCCTGTCGTATAGACTACGTCGCGAGACTTGTTATTAATTCTGAGTCTGACTGTCCTCCGTCCGTCGGGGGTGAGCTTGCCCTCAACACTGACGTACTTCACGACAAGCAGTTTGAGCTCGAGTGTCTTGCGCTACTGTACCTTATCTCGCTTCCATGCTCCTTTGCTCAGGAGGAGACTCGGATGCTGTAGGCATCACCACCCCGCGCTTTTACGCTGAGGCGATCACGGGTGAGTACTCCTCTCAGTGGCAGGCAGCTAACGACGCATAAACGACTTCCTAGAAGTCCACAGACATCTACGTCGATGGAGCTCCCCCTCCTGGGGCGAACATAGTCGATGGCATGTGGATTTTCCGAGTAAAGCGGCCGCTGGGTTCTCAGCTTGTCTTCAAGGCGCATTACATTGCACGAGGCTTCAGTCAGCGACAGGGGGTCGACTTCTTTCCATACCTTCTCGTTCACCCCGAAGATGTCCACTCTTTGGGTGTTACAGCATGTTGCAGCACAGCGTGACTACGAGCTCCACTCGCTTGACTTCAGCATGTGAAGAAACTTAGGCTAGAATGTGTGATTAGGTCAAGAAGGGGGGTACAAGAAGAATGTCGAGAGAAATTCTGTACCCCCTAGTACTAACCCCCAAAATCCTAGATAACCTAAGCATGCATTTAACTTGACACACCCTCATAGGCGAAATGGGGGATAGCCAGAGCAAGCAGAGGTCACAAAGACCAATCAAGAGAAGAAACAAAACACAGCTCAGGGTGGATCACAAAGTCACCACACAGTCTGAGCACAAGCAAGAGGCCACAAGGCCAGTTCACATGCAGAGTTATAAAAGCACAAGCAATACAGTGATCACAACCTAGCAGGTGTAAGCATGCAGGCATATATATAAAGATCACAGTACAAGCAAGGTCAAGAAGTAAGCAAGTGAGGAAACGTAGGCACTAGGCCTAGAGCAATACAGAAGCGCTGATGGTCACCAGACGAAAGAGCCTAGGTGAACAGGTCAGCAGTGTTTGCCCGGGTGGCCACGTAAGCAAGACGAAGCTGACCACGCTACTGCAACTCTCGAGCAAGGAAGTAACGCAGAGCGATGTGCTTCGTTCTGTGCTCCAGTCTGTGCTCCTGACACAAGGTAATAGCAGCCTTGTTGTCGACGTACAAAACTGGAGGAGAACGAGGCATCTCCCCCATGTCGGTCAACAGGTAGGTGAGCCAGCGTAACTCCTGTGCAACCATGGCTGTGGCGTAGATCTCAGCCTCACAACTGGAGCTGAGAACAGAAGACGAGCGCGTAGACCGCCAAGAACCAAAGCTAGAGCCAAGGCTGAACGTGTAACCCTGTGACGACCGCTGTGTAGCCAGGTCGTCAACCCAAGACGCGTCTGAGTGTCCAGTGAGGACAACGTCACCCCATCCTCCAAGCACGAGCCCCATGCCCGATGTACTGCACAAGTAGCGTAACACCCTCTTAGCAGCCTCCCAGTGCTCTCGCCGGTGTCTCCCGGGCGCAACGTAGCGAGCTAGGATGCTAAGAGGGTACGCAAGGTCAGGTCGAGAGCAGGTCATCAGGTACATGAGGCAGCCCACAAGCTTTGGATACGGGCCACTCAACACTACGGACTCATCCGAAGGCAGAGCTGAGAGCGAGTGACCCGTAGCCATAGGAGTGGACTGCGGCGAGGACCAAGTGAAGCCGAAGCGCAGTAGGATCTGTTGCACCATGTGTGACTGAGTCAAGGTGATGGTGCGGCGAGCTCTGTCCCGGGTGATCTGCAAGCCAAGGTAACTGCGTAGCTCACCCAGGTCTGTGCACGTGTGTCTCTTCTGCAGCTCCGACTTCACAAGGGCGAGTGCCTCAGTGTCAGCAGTGGCAAAGACCAAGTCGTCGACGTACACGGGGATGTAGAACGGCGGCAGCGAGGTGTCGGTGCGCAGAAACAGCGACGGGTCAGCTGTCGAAGGAGCAAACCTAAGAGCCGCAAGTGTCGTCCTCAGTGTGTCGTGCCACTCACGAGGTTCCTGTCAGAGACTGTAGACTGGCCGGCAGAGGCTCCACTGGGTACCAGGAGGGAACGACCCAGTGAAGCCAGGTGGGCGGCGCAGCCAGATCTCCTCGTGCAGACTGCCCTGCAAGAAAGCTGTGCTGAAGTCAAGAGAGTGAAGCTCGTAGTCACGCTGAGCGGCAACGTGCAGCAGTACCCGAAGAGTGGTCATCTTCGGGTTGGGGGAGAAGGTCTGGAAGAAGTCAGCTCCCTGTTGCTGACTGAAGCCTCGTGCGACGTAACGAGCCTTGAAGACAGGCGGAGAACCCGGCGGCCGCTTCACCCTGAAAATCCACATGCCATCGACAATGTTCGCCCCAGGAGGGGGAACCTCGTCAACGTAAGTGCCTGTGGACTTCCAGGATGCCATCTTTGCGTCCATGGCTGTCTGCCACTGAGAGGAGTAGGGACCCTCTATCGCCTCTGCGTAAGAGCGCGGGTTCGGGATGTCCAGTGCATCCGGGTCTCCCTTAGGGGCAAGCAGCATGGCCACGAGATGAGGCAAAGCGGCGACAAGACACTCAAGGTCCTCCTGCCTGTCCTCAAGAACGTCCGTGCCAAGAGCACACTCACCCCCGACGGACGAAGGACAGACCCAGACCCAGCAACAAGTCGAGACGACAAGCAGCAGCAAAGTCAACAAGCTCAGCAACTAAGGCAGACGCAGCAGCTGACTCAAACGAAGGGTCAGTGACAACAGTGGCTAATAGAAGTGTGACAGTAGGGTGAGCAGCACAAACCAGGTCAGACTTGGGTCCGGAATGTCAGGAAGAGAGGAAGCAGGCAGAGACTGCAGAGGGATGCGCAGAGGAACAGAGGAAGGATGAAGTTCTATAGTGTGAGTACCTAGCACAGGGGGAGGACGCGGACACAGGACACGACGGCCAGTGTGGACAGTGCGAACAGGCGAGGCAGGACGAGACACAGGCTCACGACGCTGTGCAGGCGACTCAGACTACGCAGGGTAAGGAGAAGGCGCAGGCAGTAGGGAGCTAGGCCCTAACGGGAGGCTAGTAGAAGACGGAAGGGTAAGAACCTGGCGAAGCACAGAGTCAGGTGGCGGCAGGGACGTAGGCGACGGTGGAGCAAAGAACAGGCACGGCTGGGAAGAAACACCAGCTCCAGGGTCCGCAGCACTACCAGCACTGGCAGCTCGAGCACCCGAAGTGCGAGCACCTCCGGGACCAGCAGTGCTCGAACGACCAGCACCACCAGCTCCAGCAGCGGCAGAATTTCCAGCACCAGTTGCACCTCCAGCTCCAGCACCTCCAGCGGCAGCGTCTCCAGCTCTAGAACCTCCAGCTCCAGCGCCTCCAGTGGCAGCGTCTCCAGCTCCAGAACCCCCAGCTCTAGAACCTCCAGCGGCAGCGTCTCCAGCTCCAGAACCTCCAGCTCCAGCGACTCCAGGTCCAGTAACTCCAACTACGGTGTCCCCAGCTCTAGCAGCGTCGCGCCGAAGGCGAGTGCGCTGAGCGAGCCACTCGCGTAGCTGCTGTGGTGAGAGGGGCTCCCGCTGGGGAGACCGCTGAGGTGAAACACTAGGAGGACGACCAAGGGACCCAGCTCCACCAGGCTCAGCACCCCCAGGTCCAGCTCTCTCAGAGGCAGCACACCCAGGCTCAGCACCCCCAAAAGCAGCACCCCCAGGCTCGGGACCCCCAGCCTCAGCTCTCGCAGAAGCAGCACCCCCAGGCTCAGCAACACCAGACCCAGCACCCTCAAACGCAGCACCCTCAGGCTCCGCACCGCCAGGCTCAGCACCCCCAGGCTCAGCACTCCCAGGCTCAGCACCCCCAGGCTCAACACCCCCAGGCTCAGCGTCCCAAGGCTCAGCACCCCCAGACTCAGTACCTCGAGCGGGACCACCCCCAGCAGCACCTGAGTCACCAGTGACCTCAACTGGCTCAGCCAAGGGAGGAGGGTCTACCTGAGACACACCTGAAGGAGCAGGACCCTGAGGGGGGAGGGGGTCTACTGGAGGGGGACCTGGAGCGAGGAAGAGCGGCGGAGGGGGGAGAGAGGTAGTGCGGTGGGGGAAGAGACGGTAGAAGGGAACCGACTCGTCAAAGGTGACGTCCTGGGACGCGAAGACATGGTGCGCGGTGGGGTGGTAAAACTGCCAACCAGGCACGTCAGGGGGAAAGCCAAGGAAGACGCAGGGAATGGCGCGAGAGGAGAGCTTGCCCGCGGTGGAATCGCGGACAAAGGCACAGGAACCCCAGACCCGAAAACGCGACGCATCGCCAACCTCCCCCGTCCAACGCAGTGTGGGCGAGGTCTCCGGCAAGGAGACACGGGGCCAGAGGTTGAGCTGATGCGCAGCGTATCGGACCGCAAACGGCCACAGAAAATGGGGAGCAGCCGCATGGATCATGGAGGTACGAGCGACCTCCATGACTAAGCCAATGCGGCGCTCAGCAATCCCATTTTGTTGCGGAGAGGCCGGAAGCGTGAACGACTGGTGAATGCCCTCCGTGTCACAAAACGACCTCAAGAGGCCAGAGGAGAACTCACCACCCCTGTCAGAGTGCAAACGCAGGACAGGAAGGTCCGTGCGGAACCAACGGAACCAAGGTTCGCGCAGCTGGAGATGGGCAGCTCGGATCCAACGGATCAAGACAACAGGGACCTCACCCTTGCGGCGCAAGGGGAAGACCGTGGTGTAACGCGAGTAGTCGTCGACAACCAGCAGAAAGTATCGCTCGCGGCTCACTCCCTGGACGCGGGTTGGGCCCCACACGTCCATGTGGAGAGTCTGCAGGGGAGCAATCGTCGGGGGAAACGAGGAGGAGTGAGGAGCGGCGCGCTGCCGCCCCTCGACGCAAGGAATGCAGGGCGGGGCAGGCGAGGGTGGGAGGGAAGACCAGAGACCAGAAGACGCGAGTGCATACCACGAAGGCGTGGCAGAGAGGGGTGACCAAGCCTGTGGTGCCAGAGGAGAGTCTGGTGCGACAGGCGGCGACACTCACAAGGGTGACGACCTGAGCGGGCGCGGACAGCTGAGGGGACCTAGGAGCGTAGCGCGACACAGTGGTGAGGGTGTACAGACTGGACCCAGGCTCAAATGTGAACGTGGCAAGGTGACGGCCTGTCGTGGAGCAGGTACAGATCGCCACACGCTGTCCTCCAGGAGTTGAAGGTGTCAACCCAGTGATCCTGGAGGACAGCGTTGCTCACCAAGTTCTTAGAGAACGAGGGGAGGTGGAGACCTGTCAGTGAACCAGACGGGACCGCCGGACTCGGGAGCACAGTGGAGGAGTGTGCAACAACCGGTCCCCCAGAGGGGTCAGCCAACGAAACTGCAACCGGTCTGGTGAGTAGTGTGAGTGTGGTGCTGTCGCGAAAGAAACAGCGAGAAGCACCTGAGTCAAGTGTGAAGGTGTGCAAGGCCTCAGCAGGCGCAGTACCAGAGGGAGCAGACTCACTAGCACCTAGAGCAGCAGCCTCTATACCGGGGTCATACGGCGCACACAAGTAGCAGTCACCCTCAACACTAGTAGACAGAGCATACATTCCAGCAATGATAGCATCAAAGTCTAGAGCAAAGATATCAACACCAGAGTTAAGCAGTGCAGCCCAGCGGGGCCGCTCATAATCATCGCCCATCTCCTGACGCCAGGCGTCGTCTAGGCGAGAGAAATAGTGGTGCGGGGTGTGGAACTTCCCGCACATCTGACCAGCGCGAGTACCAGTGCGAATAACGTACGAGCAGCGACCACTACCACCACCCCTAGACGCAGCACGCTGAGCAAGCCACTCACGAAGTTGCTGGGGTGAGAGGGCCTTACGCGGACGCTGCTGCTGCTGCTGCTGCTGCTGCTGCTGCTGCTGCTGCTGCTGCTGCTACTGCTGCTGCTGCTGCTGCTGCTGTGCTGCTGCTGATGCTGCTACTGCTGCTGCTGCTGCTGCTACTACTGCTGCTGCTGCTGCTGCTGCTGCTGCTGCTGCTGCTGCTGCTGCTGCTGCTGCTGCTGCTGCTGCTGCTGCTGCTGCTGCTGCTGCTGCTGCTGCTGCTGCTACTGCTGCTGCTGCTGCTGCTACTGCTGCTGCTGCTGCTGCTCCAAAGCGATCACCACTGCCGCCTCCGCCACTCCCGCCGCTGCCAGAACCGCTACTGCTGCTCCCACCGCCACCACGACCGCCGCCACCACCACCCCCGCTGCCGCCGCCAACCCCGCCGCTGACGCTCCCACTCGCTCCACCACCACCACCACCACCACCTCCACCTCCACCACCTCCACCACCTCCACCACCCCAGCCACCTCCCCCACCTCCCCCACCGCCGCCACCCCCACCACCCTTGCCTCCCTTGCCCTTGCCGCTGCGGCGCTTCCCACTAGGAGCAGAAGCAGCCCCGACCTCCTCAATACCTAGGAAGTCGACAGCAGCGGCAGAGGCAACAGAGGGGGCAAGGGGGGAGGGGGAGCACCCCTCAAAGAAGGGCGTGCGAGGGGTGCCACGGGTAGCACCTACAGCGACTATGTTAGCCTCAGCTGCAAGAAGGTGCTTCCCTAGCACGTCGATGGTGAGGTCTGTAGGGGGGAGAGCAAGGAGGGTGTCCCGGACGGCACTAAGAGCGTCAGGGAGGCCGGTGACGATAAAGTGGAGAGTGATGTAGATGGGGGGCTCATTCTTGGGGAGAAAGGCGTCTGGGAGGGTAGCGCGGTAGCGAGCTGTAATAGATTTAAGGTTGGAGAGGAGGTTGTCTACCGTGGCGAAAGAAGACAGGTCGAGGAACAGGAAGGGTAGGAAGAGGCGGCTAAGGGCTGCAGTGGCAGGGGAAGAGTAGCGTGCAATAACAGCGTCATAGAGGGTTTTGGCTGTCGTCTCCTGGTCAAGGTGTTCGCATTCAGTCACTGGGAGGTGGTTGCGAATGGCTAGGCGGGCAGCAGCATCACGAGTAAGCCACTGTGAGCCGGTGGTCGCATCAGCGGTGGCTAGCGGGGCTGTAGAGGCACTAGTCGCTAGGTCATAGAGCGAAACACTGTCCTTAGCGTCACTGAGCAGGTACAACTGCTGATACTGGAGCCAGATATCGAATTTAACTGGGCGGCCGTCAAGATCAAATGAAAGGACGCGCAGAGTAGCCATAGCTGAGCAGCAAGGCGATGTGGCAGGGAGGGAGGTGCGCGAGGGTGTAGGAGAGACACACGCGACAGATCAGAGGCAGCGCGAGGGCCACAGAAGGCAGCACAAGGGCCGCAGAAGGCAGCACGAGGCCCGCAGGGGGCAGCACAAGGGCCGCAGGGGGGCAGTGCGAACTGCAGGGGCAGGGCGCGGGCGCAAGGGGCAGAGCGCGGGCGCAGCAGGCAGCCGCGGCAGCAGGGAAGGCGGCGCACGGGGCTGCGAGGCGCTCGACGTGCGAGCGCGGGCGCAGCAAGCAGGCGCGGCAGCAGGGCGGGCGACGCGCAGGGCTGCGGGGCAGCGGGGCGACGCATTGAGCAGCGCGCGCGGGGCTGCGGGCCTGGGGGGCGACGCAACGGGTAGCGCGCGCGGGGCAGAGCGGGTAGGGCAGCGCGCGAAAAAGAAAGAGGAAAATGCGCGCTGCAGCAGTGGCGCGCGGCCAGCAGGGGCAGCGCGACTCGTAGTAGGGCAGGGCGGGTGGGGTAACGCGGTAACCGTAGGCGATGTTAGGGTGGGCCTGAAAGGAACAGGTTCTAAGGTCCTAAGGACCTCCTGCTCTATACCATGTGAAGAAACTTAGGCTAGAATGTGTGATTAGGTCAAGAAGGGGGGTATAAGAAGAATGTCGAGAGGAATATATAGCCTAGATAACATAAACATGCATATAACTTGACACAGCATAGCTTTCTTGCAGGGCAGCCTTCATGGGGAGATCTGGCTGCGCCGCCCACCTGGCTTCACTGGGTCGTTTCCTGAGGGTACCCAGTGGAGCCTTCGGCGGCCAGTCTACGGTCTTCTTCAGGCACCCCGCGAGTGGTACGACACTTAGGAGTACACTTGCGGCTCTTGGGTTTGCTCCTTCGACTACTGACCCGTCGCTGTTTCTGCGCATCGACTCTTCGATGTTGCAGTTCTAAGTTCTCGTCTACATCGACGACTTGGCTTGCAGATCACCCGGGATAGAGCAAGGCACACCATCACTCTGACTCAGTCACTTATGGTGCACCAGGTCCTTACGCGCTTTGGCTTCCGGTTCTCCTCGCCACAGTCCACTCCTCTGCCTACAAGCGACTCTCTCTCAGCTCCACCTTCGGACGAGTCCGTAGAGCCGAGTGGCCCGTATCCAGAGCTTGTGGGCTGCCTCATATACCTGATGACCTGCACTCGACCTGACCTCGCATACCCTCTCAGCATCCTGGCGTGCTACGTTGTGCCCGGGAGTCACCGACCAGAGCAGTGGCGGGCTGGACAGAGGGTGCTGTGTTACTTGTGCAGTACATCGGGCTTGGGGCTCGTGTTTGGAGGACTGGGTTCAGTTGTACTCACTGGACACTCAGACGCTTCTTGGGCAGACGACTAGGCAGCTCAGCGGTCGTCACAGGGTTACACTTTCAGTCTTGGCTCCGATTCAGTTTCCTGGATGTCTACCTGCTTGTCTTCTGTTCTCAGCTTCTATTGTGAGGTTGAGATCTACACGGGGGCCATGGCTGCACAGGTTTTACGCTGGATGACCTACCTGCTTACCGACTTGGGAGAGCGGCGTCGTTCTCCCAGGTTGACAACAAGGCCATGATTGCCTTGTGTCAGAAGCACATGTTGGAGCATAGAACGAAGCATGTCACTCTGCGTTCAGGGCTCTTGCTAAGATCTGAGGGCATTTGATTCATCGGACATGTCCCCCGGGCATTAGGCATGGTTTTGTCTGATGCTGATTGGAAAATAAGATGAATCCAAAAAACGTTAGTCTGAAAATCAGACCATCATACCAAAATAATCTGATAACAAGAGCCATGTCTGCGTTACTTCCACGCACGAGAGTTGTTGCAGCGTGGTCAGCTTCGCATTGCTTACGTGGCCTCATGGGCCAACACTGCTGATATTTTCACCAAGGCACTTGTGTCTGGTGATCATCAGCGTTTCTGCACTGCTCTAGGCCTTGTGCCTACTTTGCCTCACTTGCTTACCGCTTGTCTTTGCCTAGTACTATGATCTATATATCTATACCTACTTGTTTACTCTTACTAGGGTGTGATCAATGTGGATGTACTTTCTTACCGTCCTCACCCGGATATAAGATAGTGTTGAATTCTAGACAGGGGTTTCTTTAATATGGGTGTTTTCTTATAAACGGAAGTTCCTTTTATAGGAGACCATGTTACCGGTATGAGATAAGACATATATGTCTTATAATCAAAACATAAAAACTTAATGTTGGATCAGGTCATAGATTGTACGTTTTCGCCTGAGCGCGCGCGAATTCATCCACACGATGACTCAGATGATGTTGTACCTGAGTCACATGCTGTGTCGGCAGGTTTTTCTCGTGATGTAGCGTATCCAAGAATGTTGGAGTCATCCCACCATTAGTTTCTGTGCGAAAGACTAGTTTGTGGGAGATAGTACAATAGTATGAGAGAAATCGTCACCTTCGTCATGAGCGTGCGGTTCGTCCGCTCAGCTACGCCCTGCTGCTGGTGTGCGTAGGGAAGAAAAATGTGGTGCTCGATCCTCTTTTGTGCCAGGTAACTCTGCATCTGGTTGCTCCTGAACTCTGCTGCGCCGTCAGATTGCCAAATTTTCAGCTTCTCCCCAGACTGCCGCTGCGCGTGCGCCAGCCAGAGGCGGAATACCTCGTAGGCTCTGTCGCGAGATTCCACGTTCACGACCCACACATAGCGTGTTCCAGCGTCGATGAAGGTAAGAGTGTACATTTCGTCGTCGACTCCGCAGTGCCTTACGTTCAGGAAGTCGCTGTACACCTTGTGCAGCTTGGGGTAGCGATTCGTCCCTGGCTCGAGCAGCGGGAACGGTTGGTGGCTCAGCGCAGCTTCGGGGCAGACGGTGCAGTTGCGCGGATGTGTCGCGCCTCTCACTTCGGTGCCATCTGGGCGCAGGAGCGCTCCAGGAGCGAAGACGCCTGCGTCGATGCAGTTTTTCAGCGTCGCGCGTGAAGGATGTCCGAGGCGCTGGTGCCAGAGTGCATCGTCAGCGCGAAAGCCGGAGGTGCGCATGTAGCGCGCGCGAGCTTCTTCGGGGTCTTCGTCAGGTACGGGAGCAGGTTCTGCTGCTGCTTCTTCTGCTGCTTCTTCTTCGTCGTTGGTGGTAGTCAGCATCAGCGCCAGAAACTCTCTGTCGCGAATCTCAGAGAGTGGGATGTTGGTCCCAAGAATGGTTACAGGGACGAAGGTGCGGTTCGGGAGCGGGTCCGTAGACAGTGCGACGCGGGGTTGACGGCTCATTTCCCCTGTCGATGGTTTCCCATGGGTCGCGACGCAGTGGGTTGTCAGGAGGAGGTAATGCGAGTGGAGCGTGGCGCGGGGGACGACCAAGAGGAACGACTGCAGGTGTTGCCTCAGTTTCCTCTGCTTCATCTTTCTCCCCCTTTTCTTCTTCGCGGAAAGTCCCCCAGCCGCTATTGTCGGCGCCAGTTGCGGTGCCCCATCCCCCGCTTGCATTGGCCCAGGTTCCACCGCTATTTCCCCATCCGCCGGTGTCACTCGTTCCCCATCCGCCAGCGCTTCCCCACCCCCCTTCATTGGAGGCACTTTCTTCCGCTTCGGCTCCCCATGCGCCGCAAGCGAATGTCCCGCGCGCTTCGGCGAGGCTTTGTTGGCGAAGCTCCTCGGCTTCGCGGCGCGCCAGTTCTTCTTCCTGTTCTATGGTAAGTTTCTTCGACGAGTCGGGCCGATGGGAGTAGATGTCCAGAAACTTCTCGTAGGTGTAGGGTCGAGGCACGCCATTGGCATCGAAGGTGCCGACGCCAGTTCCGCACAGCATGCCTTGGAGGTGTTATGAGGGGGGACCGATGAGAGTGTGCTCTGGCGTGCCGAACACGCCGCGCATGGTGACTTCAAGTTCAAGTTGCGACATTCCTTCTTCTGGAGGTGCATGGCTCTCTGCTTCGGCGATGGCGGCGAGTCCGCGGCCGGCAATTGCGCTAGTCGGCGCTGTTGGCGTGTGGCAATCTCTGCAGATGCCGTCTGGGTCAGGGTTATGCAGTGCCGTTTCGCGTGGGTGGGGATGATTCGGCAACCACGGTCTGCCGTCAGGGTGCTTCCAATCCCTGCGGTGGATGTGCTCGAAGCGCAGTGGCACGAGATCAATTAACTCGTGCGAGTCGCCGCTGCAGTCGGGAATGTCGAAGTCCAGGACATACACTCCGTTTTTGGAGTGCGCTCGTCCGATCTGCCTGCGGAAAAAGTTGCGTGATTCGTAGTGCAGCAGAATGTCGCGCGTCGCGCGATCCGTGCTGAGGTCGACGCCGCAGTCCATGAGCTGTGCGGCGGAGAGCAGGTTGAAGCGTACGTTCTGGACAATCAGCTCATCGTTGAGCGTGATGTGCGTGCGGCTTCCGCGTGCTTTGAGCACGACGATGCCTTGCGCGCTTGCGCGCAGGCGAGTGTTGTTAGCCACGGTGACGTAGGTGACTGTGGGGGTGGCGACGGCGTTGGATATGTAACGCTCGGAGCCCACCATATGCTGGCCGCAGCAGCTGTCCAGGTACCAGGTGTTGTAGCGCTTGTTGTCGTCACGTGCGAGCAGCGCCAGTCGCGGCGTGACGATGTGCGGAGTGTCAAACTTCAGAAATTGCTCGCGCGAGAGCCAATCAAGTGGCGCCACCCGCATATCAGGTACGTGCGGGGGACTTTCAAGCAGCGGGACTGGAAGATTCCAGTCCTGGTCGTCGTCGTCGGTGAAGTCGTGGCGCGGACTGAACGGATTGTTGTTGTTGAATGCGCCAATGGGGTGCGGTGCTGGCTCAGGTGAAGGTGAGCGCACGCGGCGACGACGCGACTCGCCCGTCATGGCCATGTTGCTCATGACGTTGCGTACTGGGGCAGTCGATGACGGCTGCTGCTGCTGATGCTGAACCGCTGGGTTCAGGTTGCGCGCGGGTGGGGGTTGATACCCCTGGGCTGGACGCACGTCGCCTCGTGCATCTTGTCGGCCGGACCAGTTGCTCGGATTGGTCTGGCGAGGGCGAGATCGGGACTTGCATCGATCCGCCAAATGCCCGAAGTTTCTGCAGATTTTGCAGTAGAGGCGCCACGGCCTTCGCTCTTCGTTGTTGTCGGCGTAGAAGGCGAGCCGTTCACGTTCTCGTCGTGGCGCTGGTCGCTGCTGATCCATATCCCTTTGTTCGACGAGAAGGGCGGCGCAAAGGGCGGCCTCCGAGATGACCCCCTGCTGTCGGAGAAGCGCCTTGCAGGGCCGCCATTCTGGGCCGAGCCCTTGAAGCACGATGTTGACAAAAAATTCCTCCGAGATCGAGCTTCCCAACTTTGCAATTTGATCGAGAAGGCTCCGACAGCGATTGATGTAGCTGTTGGCCTTCTCCCTTGGGGCCATTTTGGTTGTCCAATAGCTGCTGGAGCAGCCGGCTCGAAGAAACGGAGTCCTTCGGCTGATATAAGCCGTAGAGATGGCGCCAGGCGTCGAGGGCTGGAGCGGCCAATGTTTCGTATGAGCGGATGCTCAATTGCTCCGCTGGCGACATGTTCCGCAGGAGCACCCCGTACGCCATCAGGGATTCATTGTAATATCTCGTCCTGGCGTCGTCGGTGTCCTCAGCAGGCTCGCTCAACTCCCGTCGAAGTAATGAAAGATCGGCGCGTTCTGCAGCAAGAGTTCCAGCACGAAGCTCCAATATAGAAATCTCTGCCGTCAAAACACACACTTGTCTTTATTTTTGATATGCTGAGAAACCTTGATTGCGCAGAGAGAATTGCCTCTTCACTGGGACGGGGAGTCTTGGGAGTTGAGCCATTTGTGTCGAGGGAGAAGGTGTGCGGGGCGGCGTTCTGGCCATTTGGGGCCGGTTGAGAAGGTTGCGAGGATGTTCCCGCATCGCCGTTCCGCAATGTTTGGAGCCCTTGCTCCAAGCTGGTGATGTCAAACATATGTATATGTTATATTTGTGGGTAGGCTGTAGTGGGGTAGACTTTGTGGGGTGGGGACTTTGTGGGCTTTGTGGGTAAGGCGTCATCCCGTGCAAACCATTACGCCTACCTTGGCAGTGGCGGGTGCGGTAGACACCTCGGAGACACGTTTGGCTGATGCAACCAGACGCCATGGAGATGGCGAGTTCGGGACGATGCTCCCCTTTGAGGTGGTTCTCTTGGAATTTCATGAGAAGTGGTCGACAGAACACCCCTCCCGACCTGGATCTCCTCGACCGTGCGAAAACAAAGGCGGCATCGACGAGGATGTTGACGGTGGTATTCAAGTTGGCGGCAGCGAGGGCACGAAGAAAAGATATGTTATCAAAGCCGACAGTGGCGTCGACAGGAGCCAACCGCGAATGCAGCGGTTGACGGCGATTGAAGGCAGCTTGCATGGCGACGTCGACGGGCAACGTCGCTCACCCAGCAAAGCAATAGGAGGCCCACATCGACAACGCATGTGACGGCGAGCGGGATCGACGAGGACACTCTTACCAGCTATATCATCAGAGATGAGGCGATGCAGGAGGCGGAACAGCTCATGGAGTTCCTTCCGCAGGCAAATAATGCCGCCCCGTCGAAGCAGAGTCGTCAGCAGGGGCAGAGCGGGAAGCTGGGCAGAGGTGGAAGCGGAGGCGGGTGGTCGACGAAGGACGCCGACGAGAAGAAGTCGGCTCGGGACACGGTTCAAAATGGTGGCGGTCGACGGTGGGAGTGCTGAATCGGCAGCGATCCCGACCACCTCTACTTCGCATGTCCTTGACCGTGGCGACAGCGACCAGGACGAGAGCAAGGGAACCCGCGGACGGTCAGCTAGTCGTCGCCCACGTCGACACGAGAGGCCGCGCAAGGATAAGCATACGTCCAAGAAGACGTCGTCAATGAAGGACATCGACAAAACTCCAGCGGCAAGGGCCGATGCGCCGAGGAGGCGCCGTGCTCGATAGTCAGCCTGGTGAAGCTGGCAATTTCGGTTGCGCCCCGGAAGCCAGGGAGGACTTCTAGGCGGTGGCGGCCGCAGTGCAAACAAATCCGATGGGGTGCTGCTCGATAGCGGTGGCTCACGCCACCTGATGGGGAGGAAGGAGGTCTTTGCCGACATGGGGCCGAGCGGAGACGTGAAGCATGTGCGTGGCTTCAACGGGGCTCTGCAGACCGTCGAGGGCCACGGCACCGTTGTGCTGCAAGGGGAGGCCGAGAAGTAGGTCCTCATCCCCGATGTGCTCTACGTTCGGGGCATGCAGTCAAACCTGCTATCAGCCGGACAACTGCAGGAGAGCGGTGTGAAGCTGCACGACAATGATGATAGCATCCAACAGATAGCACGCATGTCACCGCACCAACCGTGCAGAAGGGCACGGCACATACTGCTGCACCTCGTCATCCCCGTCGCCCACGTCGGCCAGACGCACTTGGCCGATTGCGACGGAGCACCGGTTGAAAGCCGGAAAATGCAGCGCCTTCAACAGAAAATCTGCCAGCTTCTCGGAGGTCGGGATGTACTGCAGAGCAATTTTCCCGCGCTCAACCATCTGCTGCAGCCAGGCGTAGCGTCGCTCCATGTGCTTGAGGTTGCCCTTGAGCCCCAAGCCCTCTGCGATAGTGATCACTGACTGGTTGTCCACGTGCAGAACAGTCGGCTTGAAAGCGTCGAGCAGACGGAACTCTCGAGCAGGCTTGAAGGAGGAAGCGTAGACGACGAGCCTCCTTGCCAGCTTCCGTGGCCGCGACGAGCTCTGATTCTGTCGATGAGAGCGTCGCACATTTGATGCGCTGGCTCGACCAGGAGACTGCGGCTCCTCCGAACATGAAAACGTATTTGCCCGTGCTCGTCCGATGCTGCTTGTCGCCAGCGTCGTTGGCAGATGCATAGCCAACTAGGACCAGCGACTCTGGTCCGCCGCCGAACTCCAGAGCGGCGTCACGAGTTTCAGCGAGGTAGTGCAGACAGCGATCGACCTGACACCAGCGGTTGTCGCTCCGCACAGTCAGGCCTGTCAACGGGAGTTGGGTGTTGGCCCCGTCCTCGCTTGGGTGGAGCCGACTTCGTGGTCGGATATAGGGGTGCAGCCGACCTGCAGCAGTGGGCGGGCTGGTCGACGAGGTTGGTCGACCTGCACGGGAGCCATTGCATGGGCGCCGACTTCGGGAGGGCGCCACCTTTGGCTGGTCGACCTGGGAAGTCGACCAGCCCTTCTGGTCGACCTGGGAAGTCGACCAGCCCTTCTGGTCGACCAGGAGTGACGTCGACCTAGAGCTGGTCGACCAGGGAGTAGTGGTCGACCTGGGGAGGTCGACGGGAGGTGGCCGTCGACTTGGGAGGTCGACGGGCACGCACTGGAACCTCTGGTCGACCTGGTTGCCCGGTCGACCAGGTTACCTGGGTGACGAGGTGCTGCGAAGGCTTGCGATGGTCGCCCAGGTGGTTTTGGCGAGGACGACCTCGGTGATGGTATCCCGAGGTCGACGTGGTGCATCAGAAGCAGTCGTCAGCACGAAGTTGATGTGGTGTGTGCGCTGTGCAGGTGACGAGGCACTGCACGCCAATCATCTGCGAGCACCTGCGAAGTAGGTGCGCTGCTGTCCTGCGGGAGCAACGCTGGCACGCCGTCGACTTGCGCTGTTGTGACGCCGTCGACCTGCAGCGTTGGCAAGCCGCGTCTCTGCACTGTTGGAGCGCGGTCGACCAAGTCGTGCTGGCACGCGGTCGACCGTGCTGCGCTGGCAATAGACTTGCTTGCATGCTAGCTCTGATGTAGTCTTTCCTAGCCAACTTCATTGTATCATTGTTGTCAACTTTCTCTAGTGAAACTCTTGCCAAATTGCCTTGTGAACTAGCAAGTAGTGTGCGCACTAGGAAAACGACTAAGGACCAACGAACGCAGAGATCACACGAGCATCCGTGCCTAGCCCGCAGCCTAGCTCCCGTTACTAGAGTTATCTCCGCAAGGCCGGATCCGAGCTTGCTGCAAGCGAAGGCAATGTCGGGCCTCGTCGTGGTGGCCGCGAACTGCAGCGAGCCGACCTTCTGCCGGTACTCTGCTTCCTCGCGCGACTGAAACTCCTCGTCGTCGGGCATTAGTTCCGCATAGGCCTCGACGGAGACCGGCGGTCTTTGGCACTCGCCCGATCTGATTCTCGTCAACGAAACGCCGGCGTAGCTTGTCGATGTAGACTTACTGGTGAAGCCACAGCTTTCGCGCAGGACGTCCGCGCATGATTTCCGGCCCGAGATACTTCTTGACCGGGCTGATTTCGCGCAGTTCAAAGGCGGCCTCCAGCAGCTCCTTCAGCTCCTTCAGCATCGCAGTGCTGCTGCTTGCGGCGAGCAGATCGTCGACGTAGAGTAGCACCCGGCACATCACTCCGCCATCTTCGGCCTTGAAGTAGAGTGCCTCGTAGACCCGACTCTTCTGCCAGCCAGCGCCAGTCAGCACCGCGTCGAGCACTGAGTACCACAGGAGTGGACTCTGCTTCAGGCCGTTCAAGCTTTCCAGCAGCTTGCAAACTCAGCCTGTTCCGTCGTTGAATAAATCAGACTAGTACATGTAGAGGACGCGCCAGCTTGCTCTGCAGAAACGCGTTTTTCATGTCCAGCTGCATCAGGTGCAGGTCGAGGACTGCTACGATACTCAGGAAGATCCGTAGCATTACGTAACTCCCCACCGGAGCGTACGTCTCATCATAATCGGTGCCGCACACCTGCGTGAAGCCTTTCACCACCAGACGTGCCTTCTCGCGAGCGACCGTATCGTCGACGTGATACTTCATTGTGAGCACCCAGCAGTTCTTCATGATGTTGACACCGCGCGGACGCTCAACAAGCTCCCACGTTCTGTTGGAGATGAGGCTCTTGATTTCCTCGTCCATGGCGGCCTTCACCGCCTTGCCTTTCCAGCTCGCCAATGCCTCCTTCACCGTCATGTTGGCGATGTCCCAGCGATGCTCTGGGTCGGCGTGCATGTCGGCGTCATCTGCGACAAACAAGCGTGGTAGCTCAGCTTTTCAGGCGGCTTGCCGATGTTGGAGCGGGCAGACCGTCGCGGTTTTGCCTTTTCGACCGCGACCTCTACCACGTCGTCGTCGTCGGACTGCTCCCCTTCTCCGCCACCGGCCGCACCGACGACTTCCACAACGTCGTCGCTCGACGAGTCGTCGTCGAACTGCTCCCCTGTCGGCAGCTCCTCTACTGATGGTTCCCCCAGGATCTGCTTCTCTGCCAACGACTCCTCTGAAGCTCGTGCCCCTGCCGATGGCTCCTCTTCAGTCTACTTTGGCGCCTCTGCCAGCAGCTTCTCTGCAGGTAGCAACTCTGCCGACGGCTTCTCTGAAGTCGGTTTCGATGCTGACAGCTCCCCTGTCGTCTGCCGCTTCCCGTCGCCGACCAACTTGGCGTCACGTCGGCCACCGGCGACGCAATTGGTCGGCGCCGCAGGCGACGCACCAAGTCTCCCCTCATCGCCGGGGGCCGACAAGGGCACAACAGGAGGAGGGAGGGGGACTTCCTCTACATCCTCGTCATCATGCTCGTCGATGTTGGCGAGCAGCGGAGGCATCTCCGAGGAGGAATCTGGCGACGGGGCAGACATCATCCTCGTCGACGCCGGCCCGTACTCTGCCTTCCACTTCTCCATTGACAGGGTCTCGTAGAAGATCGCTTCGACCGTGGTGACGACCCTGTTGGCAGTCAGATCGAGCACCTCCCACCCCTTGCTCTCTGGCGACACGCCGAGGTGGAGACCCTATCGAGCCTTCTTTGCTATCTTCCCTCCGCGCTGCTGCTCGGGGACCATGAACTGCACCATGCAGCCCCACACGCGCGCCAGCGTCGAATCCGGCTTCGTTCCGAATAGCAGCTCGTGCGGCGTCGTCCCCTTCGGCAGAGAAGCCCGCTCGAGGCAGTTGCGCACCCACATGGTCTGTCGCAGAGCGAGGTGCCACCAAAGATACTTCACGCCCATGTGTAGAAGCATCGTTTGCATGGCCTTGTCCACCGTGTGCATCTCCCGCTCTGCCATTCCATTCTGCTGCGGAGTGTAGGGGCACGTCAGATTGTGGAGGATTCCCTTGTCCTCGACGAGGTCGGTGAAGGCGCGACCGAGGAACTCCCTGCCACGGTTAGAAAGCAGCTTCTTCACCGTTTTCGACGTCTGCCACTCCACCTCTTTCAGCCACTTGTCGAAGACGACCAGCACATTGCTCTTCTTCACAATTGGCCTCACCCAGACGTAGCGAGTCTTCCGATCTTTCAGCAGAAGAAAGTAGAGGCTGCCATCTGTGACGGCCACTCGAAACGGTCTGCAGAGATCGATGTGCACCACATCGAGCGCGTTCTCGGCGTCCGATCCGTGATCGGGGAAGGTGTGCCGTGCAAGCTTGCCACCGACATAGGAGGCACACCGCAGATCAGCTGTGGTCGACTTCTTGATGTCCATACCGGCGGCGACCTCATGTTTCGCCGAGCTCTTGATCGTGTTGATGCCGACGTGCGCAAGCCGTGTGTGCAACATGTTCGGGGTCAACTTGGTCGTCGACGCGATAGTCTGCAGAGCTTCCACCTCCGTCAAAGTCATCGTCGACTTCGTCGAGCAGGGGCGCAGGTCGGTGCAGAGAACTCTGCCAGAGTAGCTTGCCTGGCAAAAGACACCAGCAGCATCTCTCCGCCGTCGTCCTGCAGCTTCACGCCGTTCTCCTTGAGCTGGCCAGCAGACAGCAGGTTCGCGTGCACACCCGGAACGTAGAGTACGTCGGGGACGAGGACCTGCTTCCCGGCCTCCTCTTGCAGAGCGACGGTGCCTCTGCCTTCGATGCTCTGAAGTGCCCCGTGGAAGCCGCGGACATGGCGAACATCGCCGCTCGGTTGCATGTCGACGGAGGCCTCCTTCGTCTCCATCAAATGGTGGGAGCAGCCACTGTCGAGCAGCACAACGGTCGGATTGGCTTGCACAGCAGCAGCGACCGCCTTGAAGTCCTTGCCGGCCTCAAGTGCCAACGAGATTGTCGGCTCCACCACGCTGATTATCAGCACGAAGCATCCTCGCTACGTGCATTGCCGCCGGAAGAGCCAGCATCCTTTGTCGAAGACGTCTTCGACACCTACTTCTCCTTGCGCGACTGGTTGTCCCGATGACGACGGCCACCATCAGACTTTCTGCGGTTGGCATCCCCATCATCGTCAGAATCGTCTCGATCGGGGCAGTCGTACGAGAGGTGGTCGGGAGCATCGCAGATGTAGCAACGCCGTCCTTCTCAACGAGAGCCACTATTGCCGCGATCTCCTCCCTTCGCCGATTTTCCGCAGTCGGCGCCCTCCGTTGATTTCGCGTTCGACGACTTCCCACCGCTGCCTCCGCCAGACGTTCCTTGCTGCCCAAGTTGGCGTCCCTTCTTCGCTGGGGCGACGTAGTTGGCCTGCGGAAGCAGTTCTGCGGACCTCTCGGGACTGGTGCATGAACTCGTCATTGATGATATGGCTCGACAGCGTGTCCTCGTTGAGCGACTCACGTGCACCAGGCATCGTCAGCATTCGGTGCATTAAATTGTAGCCCGTCGGTAGGCCCTTGAGAACGTGCGTAATATAGGAAGCTGTAGAGTAGGTGACGCCATCCATCCGTAGTTCGGCCAAAATTTGTTGAGCACGGTTGCAGTACTCGGTCGCAAACTCCTGCACGCCCATCTTGATGTTCGTCAACCTCTGCCCCAGTTGGCTGATGTAGAGGTCGTCGGTTGCCTTGTAAGTGCGCATGATGTACTACCCGCTTGGTAGCCAGCATCCACTCGAAGTTTGCACGGCTTCAATGCGACTTGCACCAGCGGCGAGCAGCACCTCGAAATGACCATAAAGGTCAGAGATGGGCAGCGCGAAATTCCGACCAGAGCTCGACCTCCTCCTCGTCCGGCGCCAACACGTCTCCGTCCACAAACTTCTTTAATCCGATGATCTCCAACTGCGGTTCGATGGACTCCGTCCACGTGATCAAGTTGTGTTGACCTTCGAGCGGCTTTGGCACAGCGATCTTATCTGGCGAAAATTGAAAGTAGCCATACGATGGCGTGATGCCTCCGTCTCGACCAGCCGACGCATGAATTGCCGAAGTTGGCCCGACTCCACTCCGCGCAAGAAAACGTCGTCGACTGATGCTATTGCCCCTCGAGCTTCCTGTTATCGCCGAACGCTGAACTCGGGCCTGCACTTCGCCGACACTGCCATCGGCTTTCCAAATTACTCCACGGGACATCGTCGTGCCTCCTTCACTGCCAACTTGGTTACCACCGTCGACCTGGTCGTCGACGCCACCTTCGTTGCGTGCCGGTCGGGGAGTGGCGGGCAGTCCATCCGCCTCAGTACGGATCGTTGGGTGCTCGCGCGCCCACTGGACGAGGGCTCCAAAGAGCAGAACATCCAAGTTCGCTCTGCCGTACTTGCCAGCTGCGTGCGTGTCCGAACATTATCTAACCGCGCCTGCAGGGTGTCTTCACTTGCTGCGACCTCCTGGTTGACCATGGCGGTCTAGACGGCTGCCGGCCTACAACTTAGATAATGAACGCAAATGTCACCTAATCTGAAGGTTCTAACGCGGGGCCGTCCACGCTCACCGCACCATGCGGAGAGTCACTACACAACGGGAGTGGATTGTGGAGGAAGGCACGGGGTTGTTCAAGTGAGTGTAGCGCTCTGCTAGCGTGATTACTGCTTGCTGTGTTCAACGAGAAATTTGGCAAGAATTCCACTAAGGAAAATTGAAAGAACAACTTCCAATGAAAAGTTGATAGTACGTAGATGTGCGCACCTACCAAGTAGGTGCAGGTTGGCGGTTTCACCGTCAGGCACATTGCGCAGGTGCCAGGTAGAAAACGTGTCGTCGGTTTCACTAGGTGCGCACCGTTGACCACGTGCTGCTGTTCCGCAGGTAGAACTTCGCCAAAACCTCCTGGGCGAAAGTTCCCACGCCTTCGCAGAGTTTTGCACACCATGTGAATTCGGTCGATCAACTCATCTTTGCTCGGTCGAACAGACTTCGCCGAGCAGGGCTTTTCGACCAGAATTCTTCGACCAGGGCTTTCTGACCGGCGCTCTTTGACAGGAGATCGTCACGCAGAGATCATTGACCAGAGCTCGTCGCGCAAAGCTCGTCGACCAAATTCCATCAAGCAGAGCCTGCTCGACCGCAACTTCCGTCGAACTGCAGAAACCCACTTTTTTTATCAATCCGTCGAGAACTTCTCGTCACGGCGAGATCGGCTGCGCCCAAGCGAGGGCGGGGCCTTTCTCTTCGACAGGGACCGGTTCGGGTAGGCACATACTCTTAGTCATATCCATAAGTAACAAATATATTCTTAGTATTGCTCCTATCGCTTAGTAACACATTTTTATCATAGTACCACTCATATGGAAAACTAATGCACTTACTGTAAACGTGAGTTGTGTGTTGGCCCCATCCTTACTTGGGCTGGTCGACCTGGAGCTGGTCGACCAAGGGTGTGGTCGACTGGTGGTGGTCGTCGACCTGGGCGGTCGATGGGCATGAAGAGGAGTGGCGAAGACTTGGAGGGCGCCGAGTTTGGGTGGACTTGGCGAGGTCGACCTTTGAAAGCGCCGACTTCGCTGCGCGAACTTGGGGAGTGGCCGACTTGGTGAAGTCGGCTGGTGGTCGTCGCCTTGGGACGTCGACGAGTACGTACAATTATCGGTCGACTTTATTTGGGGAAGTCGATGCCGACCAGGGTATTTCCAGGTCGTCCAAGTTACCTGGACGACAAAGTTCCGCGGAGGTGCGCGATAGTCGCCCAGATGGTTTTGGCGAGGCCGACCTCGGTGGTGGTATCCCGAGGTCGACGTGGCTGATCAGGCTCAGTCGTCAGCACGAGGATGATTTGGTGTTTGCGCTGTGCAGCAGACAAGACACAGCACGCCAATTATCTAAGGGCAACTGTGAAGCAGGTGCAACGATGTGCAGCCGCCTTGCTGCATCGTTGGCACGCCGTCAACTTGTAGTGTTGGCAGGCCGCGACTTTGCTCTGCTGGATCGCAGTCGACCAAGTCGTGCTGGAACGCGGTCGACCATGCTGCGCTGGCAGTCGACCGACTTGCATGCTAGCTCTAATCTAGTCAGCCTTGCCAACTCAGTTGCTACCATTCTAAACCTTTGTTGTGAATCTTTGCTAGTGATAACTCTTGCCAAATCCCCCTGTGAATGCGCAAGCAGTAAGAGCACGAGTAAACTACTAAGGAACGAACCCCGTGCCTATTCCGTAGACTAGCAACCGTTATCTTCACATGGAGGGGTGAGCGTGGACAGCACCGCAACTGGCCTTCAGTCTGGTAAACTTAGTTACACTAACCGATCGTGTTCGTAGGCCGGCAGCCGTGCGTTAGTCACCATGGTGGGCGTAGATGACGTAGGGGTGGGGGAAACCCTGGAGGCACGGCTGGAGACGCAAGAAGACGCCACTTGGCTGGCGAATACGGGGAGACGCTCCCCTTGGCGGTCGTCGAGGCCAGCATCTGGGCCGTTTGGGCAGCGGAGCATCCTTTTCGACCTGCCTCTCCTCGACCAATGAACAACGAGGGCAGCGTCGACGTAAGCGTCTACGCCGGTGACCAAGTCGGCAGCAGTGCGAGAGGCAAGCCAAGGTAGAGAGGGGTCATACACACCGATGAAGTCGGCGGCATTCAGGCGCGAGGGCTGCAGTTGTTGGCAGCTGCAAGGTCCGCGCAAGGTGACATCGGAGGTTGACAAAGAGGGGTGACGTGAGCGTCAGCGACCCACATGACTGCAGGTGGGATCGCGCCGACCTACGGCTACTTCAAATTTACTCCGGACAAAATTGCCGTTGGCCCCCTGCTGGTCGGCCGCCACAACCTCCTCACCTAGGAGGAGGCCATCGAGCCCCAACTGGAGATGGCCGGGCTGATGTGCTTTGCCGAGGGCAGTGTGGATATACCACCTACAAGCAACCCCGAGCCGCATGCGGAGTTTTGCACCGTGGAGCTGCTGACCTTCACCGTCATGTCGTGGTGCTGCTCGTCGGGCGTGCAGGAGCTACTTGGACGCCGGCCAATAGGCTTGGCAGTTCATCACATCGACGTATCAGGGTTCATCACCGACGACCTGTACGTCAGCCAACTGGAGGAGCAGATGACGCACCTACGGATGGGCGAGCAAGAGACGGCGATCTGACTACTTCAACTGGACTCGGCGACTACTCGCCAACATGCGGATGGCCGGCGTGCGGTACTCGACGCTGTCCTACATCACACATGTCCTGAAGGGGCTCCCAAGCATCTACAACATGATGAAGCAGCTGATGGTGGTGCCAGGCATGCGGGAGTCGCTCATGAGGACTTGCTGACCTCGTACCTTTTCAAGGACGAGGCGATGTAGGAGGCCGGCAAGTCCATCGATCTCCTGCCGCAGGCAAACTACGTGGCCCCGATGAAGCAAAGTGGTCGACCAGGGAAACGCGGCAAGCTTGGCGGCGACGGTAGCGGAAGTGGGAAGCCAGCCAAGGACGCCGACAAGGGGAAGTTGGCCAAGGACAGCAGTTTAGGAGGAGGAAGTCGACGTTAACCAAAAAAAAAAAAAAAGGAGTTGTGCGGCGACCCCGACCACCTCTCCTTCGAGTGCCCCGACCGCAGTGATTCCGACGACGACGTCACAAAGGGAGGCCAAGAAAGATCAGCCGGGCGTCGCCCTCGTCGAGAGAGCAAGCCACGCAAGAAGAAGCAGTCGACCTCTGCACCAATCTTCAACCCTGCTCGATAAAGGTGTCGTCGAAGTCGACAGAGGTGGTAGCTCTACGGATGATCGCATCGGCAACGAAGTCAACGCCGCCCAGGTGGCATGCGAGGCTTGCGCACGTTGGCGTCGACACCATCAAGAGCTCGGCGAAGCACAGGCTCGCCACCGGTCTGGACGTCAAGCCGTTGACGGGGACTGACTTTGTCGTGCGTCTCCTGTGTAGACGGAAAACTTGCGCAGCACACATTCCCCGACAAAGGTTCGGACGTGAAGGAAGCTCTGGCTGTCGTGCACATCGACCTGTGCGGACTGTTCCCGGTGGCCGCCAAGGATGGCAGCTACTACTTCTTTCTGCTGAAGGATCGAAAGACTTGCCACGTGTGGGTGTGGCTTGTCGCCAAGAACAGCGATGTCCTGCACGTGTTTGAGCAGTCACTGCTCGTCGTGGAGAGGCAAACCAAGAAGTCGGTGATGATGCTCCGCTCCGACCGCGGAGGCGAGTTTTTGGGGAAGCACTTCACCAACTTCGTCAATAGCAAAGGTATTGCCACGAACTGACCTGCCCATACACTCCGCAGCAGAACGGCATGGCGGAGAGGGAGATGCGTACGGTCGTTGAGGCCGTACGAATGATGCTGCTGCACATGGGCGTGCAGCACCACTGGTGGCATCTCGCCCTGCGGCAGGCCGTCTGGGTGCGCATCTCCTTGGAGTGGTCGATGCTGCCTCCGGGGACGACGCGACACCAGCTGCTCACAGACAAGAAGCCTGATCTCACTCTGGCGAGGGTGTGGGGCTGCATGGTGCAGTTCATGGTCCCCGAGCAGCAGCGTGGTGGGAAGCTGGCGTCGAAGGCTCGTTGGGGGCTACACCTGGGTGTGTCGCCGGAGAGCAAGGGATGGGAAGTGTTCGGCCTGACTGACAACAAGACAATGTCTTTGGAGGTATGGAAGGTGACACATGGGCCAGCGTCGGCACGGGCACAGACCCTTTCTCCGATGAACTCCTCGACATCAACGTTTCCACTGCTTGCAGAGGTCGACGATGCTGTTGACGAAGACGTAGAGGAGGTCCGTCCGTCTCCTCCTCCTCATGTTCCTACTGCACCACCTCTTGTCGCCGACATGCCTGAACCGACTCCTTCGTCGGCCACCGGCGATCAGGGGAGCGGACGGCGCCTGTGGCGCCGACCAGAGGCATCGCCAGCGGCCGACGTGACATCAAGCTTGTCGACGAGGGTGCGGATCCTTCGGCGACAGGGGAGCTGCGGGTGGAAGAGATGCCTCTGACAAGGGAGCCGTTGACGAAAGAAGTATCTGCAGAGGAATCGTCGATAGGGGAGGAGCTCGACGATGGCTCGTCGAGTGATGTTGTGGAGGTCATCCAACTTGACAACGATGAAGAGGAGCTGTCAACAAGGAAGCAGTCCATTGAAAGCGATGTGGTGGAAGTCAAAGCCAACTAGCCTCCGCTGCGATGTTTCACACGTGTCAACTTTTGCAAACCTCATGAGAAGTTGAGCTACCATGCGTGCTTGCCGCCAACCTCCTACAGCACGTTGCTCGACGATGCGTAGGACCACGTCGACCTGCCCGAGCTCAACCCTGACGTGTACGCCGACCCAGAGCATCGCTGGGACATCGCGACGATGACAGTGAAGGAGGCGTTGGCGAGCTGGAAAGGCAAGGCGGTGAAGGCGGCGATGGACGAGGAGATTCGCAGCCTCATCGCCAACGGCACATGGGAGCTGGTCGAATGTTCGCGCGGGGTGAACATCATGAAGAACCGGTGGGTGTTGACGAGAAAGTACCACATCGACGATACGGCCGCTCGCGAGAAGGCACGCTTCGTCGTGAAGGGCTTGACGCAGGTGTATGGCGCTGACTACACGCGGCGGTCAGCAGCTACGTCACGCTGAGGATCTTCCTCAGCATCGTCGTGGTCATTGACTTGCACCTCGATATGAAGAATTCGTTCCTGCAGAGTAAGGCGGACAGGGTGTTGTATATGTACCAACCAGACTACTATGACGATGGAACTGGCCGGGTGTGCAAGCTGTTGAAAAGCATCTATTGACTGAAGCAGTCACTACTGCTGTGGTACAGGGCCCTCGACTGAGTACTGCTGGGGGCTGGCTGGAAGAAGAGCCAGGTCGACGAGGCTCTCTACTTCAAGGTTGGCCACGGAGTAGTGACGTGCTAGGTGCTCGTCTACGTCGACGATCTGCTCGCCGCAAGCAGCAGACTCGCGATGCTGAAGAAGCCGAAGGAGCTGCTGGAGGCTGCCTTTGAGCTGCGCGAGATCAGCCCGGTCGAGAGGTACCTTGGGCTGGAGATCGTGCGCGACAGGTCAGCAAGGAAATTGTGGCTGCACCAGCAGTCGTACGTCGACAAGCTGCGCAGGCGTTTCATCGACGAGGAGCAGACCGGGCGCATCCCGAAGACGCAGGTGTCCGTCAACGCCTATGCGGAGCTGACATTCGATTACGAGGATGCTCTGGCACGCGAGGAGGAGGAGTACAGGCAGAAAGACAACTGACATTTGCGTCAACAACGATGAGGCCGAACATCGCCTACGCATGCAGCAAGCTGGGGAGCGGCCTGACAGTGCGGAGCGACAACCACTGGCGTCTTCGTGTGCCTAATAAACTCAAGCTATTAAGACTTTATCAAACTTAAAACCTCTCCTCGAGGTCACCTCCAAGGGTCCTTGGGTGCCTGGTACAAGACCAGCCCCTATCCTCGGGTCCGAGTTTGTAGAGAGAGGAGTCAAGAGGGACTTAGTCAAAACAGCAAGAGTACCTTGAACGTCGCACAGCGTGCCGTGCAGACCGTCGATCGGATTAAGCTGAGAATTTGCTATATAGAAGCCCTCTCCAAGAGCTTTAAAATAAGCCAAGTTGCCTCGCGAAAAGTTCTGCCATTACGAAGTTATGGCTCGGACAGCGTTTGCCTAGCGTTGGAGTGCTAGCGTACTAGCATTGACTCGGGTAGCATTCCGCCGTCGAACCGCGTAGACACGAAATTCCAGCAAGAAAGGAATCCGCTTGAATCAATTGACTATATTCAGGTACAAACAGAGAAGGAATAAATAGTTCTAGCTAGCAAAGACCTTGGGAATCAACCTGGGAACAACCAGGGATGATCCCAAATAATTCCAAGCAATAGAACCAACCTGGCTGGACAAAATAGCAGGTGGTAGGTTGGTAAAACAACCTCTGGTTCTGTTTTTCCAACCTGGGAAAACAACAACCAGGTTCAGGTTCCAAAAACAGAACCTGTTTTGTCTTTGCCCAACCAGCCAAATGCTGGTTCCGCTGGTTTCCCCTGGCCTTGTAGCATGCAGATACAGACAAACAACATCCAACCTTCACCTAAATTGTACCCCTATAGTGCCTGCCCTGCTATACTATAGTCAACCAAACAATACAGTACAATTTCGAGTTGGATAGAACTGAATCTGCGCAATCAATTCAACCGAACTGCAAAGCTTCCATCTTGGGTTCTTTTGCGAGCTCGTCCTTTCTGCTTGCACTGTTCATAGCTCGTACAATGTTGTGCCGAAGCGCACATTGCGCGAGTACCTGCAAATGCTTCAAGCAAAAATTGCGAAAGCAAACAAACACACGAACACACCATTCGCACGCAAATGCATTCGCACACGCATACTCGTACAAACAGACGGCAGGATGTCGTGCAAGCTGCAGATTCTCCCGCGCCTAGAGCTGCAGATGCTCCTGTGTCTGGAGCTGCAGATTCTCCCGCGTCTGGAGCTGCAGATTCTCCTGCGTCTGGAGCTGCAGATTCTCCTGCGTCTGGAGCTGCAGATTCTCCTGCGTCTGGAGCTGCAGATGCTCCTGTGTCTGGAGCTGCAGATTCTCCTGCGTCTGGAGCTGCAGATTCTCCCGCGTCTGGAGCTGCAGATTCTCCCGCGTCTGGAGCTGCAGATTCTCCTGCATTCGCACCCAACACACTCCCCCTCAGCCTGCCGGCTGCATTCCCATCATTCCATGCTAGTTCATGCTCATTCCACTCATGCGCACACAACGCCAATAAGGCTCATCCGCAAGCCTCTTGGTGAGAAAGTCTGCTGGCTGCTGGTGAGTCTTGATGTAGATCGGATTCACTGTCCCCCTCTTCACCTCCTTACGCAGCCAGTGCCACTTGATACGCATGTGCTTATTCAGCCCATGAAGCACAGCGTTCCTGGCCATCCCAAGAGCCCCCTTGCTGTCACAAAACAGCGGCGTAGCAACCTTCTGCTCCTGGCCAATCTCCTCTAACAGCCTCCTCAGCCAAATCACCTCCTTCACCCCATGGAACATTGCCATGTACTCTGACTCAACAGAGGAGAGTGCCGTCTCCGTCTGCTTCTTGGACCTCCAACTAACAGGTCCACCCCCAACTACGCAGATGTATCCTCCCACAGATGAGGAATCCTCCTTCTCAGAAGCCCAAGTAGCATCAGTAAAGCAGGTGAGAAAGAGCTTGCCTTCTCCAAGCCGCTCCCCCTTCTCTTTCAGCACCTCAACCCCTTTCTGCTTCACCTGTGCAGATGCGGAGTATTGGACTCCAATGCTTGGGTGAGAGTTCAAATACTTCACCACGCGCTCAGCTGCATCCACCTGCTCCTCTGATGGATTCTGCACCACCCTAGCCAGCTGCCCAACCGAGAAAGAGATGTCAGGCCTCGTGTGAACAGCTGCATACAAGAGGCTGCCCACCAAGGACTGGAATTGCTGCTGCTCCTCGGCTTCAACCCCTTCATCCTCCGCAGCCTTCACAAGCTTGAATTCTGCTAGCAGGGGAGTTGCAACCTTGCGTTCATTCTCAATCCCATACTTCTCCCCCAGCTTCTTGATGAACTTTTCCTGGTGCAGCTTCAACCACCTATGATCCAGATCCCTCTCCACGTGCATCCCGAGGTAGTACTTTACCTCCCCAAGGTTCTTGCACTTGAAGTTCTCCATCAGCTGCTGCTGCACTTTCTGGATCTCTTTCATGCTGCTGCTGAAGAGAAGAATGTCGTCCACGTAGACCAGAAACAGCACCAGCTTCTCCCCCTCCCCCTTGAGAAAGAGACTCTCATCACAGCTGCTGGTCCTGAACCCTATCTCCTCTAAAACAGCTGCCAACTTCTGGTACCAGATGCGTGGCGCCTGCTTCAAGCCGTAGATTGACTTTTTCAGCTTGCACACCCTGCCCGTACCATCCTCATACCTAGGCGGCTGCGTCATGTACACATCCTCCTCTATAAACTCATTGAGAAATGCCGTTGATATATCCATCTGAATGATGAATTTCCCACTAATGGCTGCATCTGCCAACAAGACACGGAGAGTAGGGGGTTTGGCAGTGGGAGCAAAGATCTCGTTGAAGTCCTGCTTCTCCTTCTGCATAAACCCCTTAGCCACCAGCCTACTCTTGTAGATGGTGACTTGCCCCTTCTCGTCGGTCTTGATCCTTTGCATCCACTTGCATTGTACCGCTTTCTTCCCCTCTGGCAGCACCACCAGATCCCAAGTCCCATTGTCTAGCAGGCTCTGGTACTCTGCATCCCTAGAAGCCAGCCACTTGTCCCTATCTGGTCTAGCTAATGCCTCCTCCATGCTAGCTGGTTCCTCTGGTGCAGGGGCAAGAAAACAGTATGCAGGCTCATCCTCCTCATCCGGGTCATAGCCATGAGGTAAAATCAGCATTGCCTCCTCATTCCCAAGCTGCTGCTCTGCTACGTCAGATCCTGCAGTCAGCTTCATTGTTGCCATGCGGGTGCGCCCTGGCCTAGAGACGGGTGTTTCCCACCCCTTCATAACGACACCCTTCGGCTTCCTCCTTTGCGGTAGCTTAGGCACCTTACCTTTGCTCTGCTGCTGCTCTCCTCTTTCAGATCCAGCAGCTTCACCAGTGCTATCACTAACCTCTCCTCCATCAGCAGGTGCCTCCTGTACCTTCTCTCCATCACCACCCCCCGCAGCTGCCTCCTCTCCCTCCTCCCACACACTAGGAGTCAGGTCCAGCTGCATGGTGATCTGCTCCATCTGCTGGGACACCCTTGCCTCCGGCTGTTTCTCCCAGCTCCCATACATCATGCCCTCAATGAATTTCACATCCCTGCTGTCAAACAACACACCCTTGGATGGTTCCCACAGCAGCCATCCCTTGCTCTCAGCAGCCAGCCCCAAATGCACACACCAGATTGCACTTGCCCCCAACTTACTACGGTAGGTCTTGGGGACGTGGGCGACTGTCATGCAGCCAAACACCCTCAGCATGTCCACCGGCGGCTTCTTCCCAAGCCACCTCTCCAACGGCACCCACGAGTCATCCCCAACCTTGGTGAGCACCCTGTTCCTAGCGACGGTAGCGTGCCGAACAGCGTGGGGCCACATGGAGTTGCCAAGCCCAGATTCTATGAGCAGCGCCCTAGCTGTCTCTAGAATGGTCCGGTTCGCCCGTTCTGCTACACCGTTGGACTGTGGGGTATAAGCCGTGGTCAGCTCCCTCTGGATGCCCTGCTTCTTGAGCCAGGCCGTCATTTTAGCTCCAAGGAACTCACCACCCCGATCTGTCCTAATCCGCTTCACTACACACTCGGCTTGTTTTTAAACGAACGGCAGCCAATCGTCCCGTATCGTGGAGGCAGCGTGGTCCTTCTGCTTCAGCGGATATGCCCACATCAGCCTGCTCCAGTCATCCACAATTGTAAGGAAATACCGCTCCCCCTTGTGCCCTTGCACCGGCAGCGGCCCCACCAAGTCCATGTGGACCAGCTCCAACGGCTTCTTGCTCCTGCCAGCGACACTATGAAAAGGGAAACGGGTGAACTTTGAAAGCAGGCAAATTTCACAGTTCTCATCAGGTGGCTGTCCGTTCAGCTTCAAGCCCTTAACGGCTCCATCTTTCTCCAGCTGCTTCAGCAAAGGCATTGCCACATGCCCCAAGCGTCGGTGTGCTGTTGCCCAATCCGTCTCCCCAGATCTGGTAGACACTTTCACACCAACCCCTCCAACGGCGTTGCACCCCCCCTGGGATGCAGACCCCTCTCCAGCCTGCCCCCCACCGTGCCACGCCAACGCCGGCAGCTGCCGTCCTTGCTCTCATGCAAATCCCAAAGCACCAGATTGCCCAGCTGCCCCTTATAAGTGCGAGAACCATCCGTATTGGTGTTCACCCCAATCTGGCCAAGCTTACGGAGCAAGATAAGGTTGGCCTTTAGTTCGGGGACGAGGAGAACGTTGTGCACCACCGGCTTGCCATCCGCTCCCTTAAACGCAGCTCGTCCCGCACCAGCCACCTTCAACATGTGTCCAGAGGCGGAGCACACCTCATTGATTGGTGCAGCGCGTACGTTGTCCAGCAGGTCCTTGCGCGGCGTCATCGTCCAAGCAGTGCCCGTGTCCAACACCCAAAAGTCCAGGGGGTGCAGCTCTGCTCCAACCTTGGCAGATGCGTCTCCTTGCTCCCCCTTGTCTCCCACATGGAAGAATTGGCCCGCGGAGCGCTCCTTCTTCTTCTCCGCACCGCCGTTGCCCTTCGGGTTGTTGTTGGACGAATCAGCGACCATGTTGGCGCCATTTTTCTGGTTCCTCCGCGCGCCGCCATCCTGGTGACGATTCTGGGGGGTCCATCCATCGGGTTTCTTATAGCACAAAAACCAGGGGTGCCCTTCCTTCTCACAATACCAGCAACTCCCTTTCATTTTGCCACCAGCACCCGACTTGCCCCCACGTCCAGATTTCGCACCACGACCCCAACCGGTACCTCCTTGTTGGTCGTTAGAGTCGTCGTCCTTCTTTGCACCGCGTCCAGCACCACCGAAGCCACGTCCTCTACCACGTCGGCTCCCTTGCATCCCGTAGCCGCTGCTGCCGTCGTCCCCACCCCTCAGTTGGTGGCGACGGAAGTCCTCCTCCAGAATCTTCGTCCGCACCCACTCGAGCGTCCACAAGCTCTGGTTCTGCGGCAGGCTCAATTCGCTCGTGAATTGAAGCCACGATTCCGGCAGCAGCGACAGCATCTTCAAGCACTTTGTCTGATCCGGGTAGGTGATTCCCGCAATCGCCAGCTTCGCGTAGAGATCACGCATCTTGTCCAGAACAGGTTGTACCGGCTCTCCCTCGCTCAGGCGCAACGCGGACAGCTCCCTCTCCATCATGAGCATCGCGGCGACGGAGGTCGGGGCGTGCAGCTCCTTCAACACGGTCCATGCCTTCGGACCGCACTCAACCTCCGGCAGCAGGTGCATGACGTGGTGACGCTGGTTCAGCTCCAAACTCTGCGACATCAAATAGTAGCCAGCCGAGGCGCGCTCGTCCCAATCTTCCTGAAGGGCGGGGTCACTCGGTCTAGGCTCCTCCCCAATCATTAGTTTCAGCAAACCGATCTGACGGAAATAAAGTTGCATTTTCCAGGCCCAATCATCATAGCCCTCACCATTGAACTTCTCGACGGTGAAGTTTTTCAGCACCTCCTTGATCAGCGAGCCCTGGCTTGTTCGCGCTCCCCTTGGCGCCGAAACACCAGAATCTTGGCTGCCGCTACGATCTTGGGCTGAAGATTCACCAGCTCCCGCCGAGGTGTTGCCCGCCATAGCTACCTATAACGAGGATCACTATAACGCAGCTCTGATACCAGCTTGTTGGTGTAAGGGCCTATTAATCAAACTTAATACTTGATCCTCTGGAAGTTATGGCTCGGACAGCGTTTGCCTAGCGTTAGAGTGCTAGCGTACTAGCGTTGACTCGGGTAGCATTCCGCCATCGAACCGCGTAGAAACGAAATTCCAGCAAGGAAGGAATCCGCTTGAATCAATTGACTATGTTCAGGTACAAACAGAGAAGGAATAAATAGTTCTAGCTAGCAAGGACCTTGGGAATCAACCTGGGAACAACCAGGGATGATCCCAAATAATTCCAAGCAACAGAACCAACCTGGCTGGACAAAATAGCAGGTGGTAGGTTGGTAAAACAACCTCTGGTTCTATTTTTCCAACCTGGGAAAACAACAACCAGGTTCAGGTTCTAAAATCAGAACCTGTTTTGTCTTTGCCCAACCAGCCAAATGCTGGTTCCGCTGGTTTCCCCTGGCCTTGTAGCATGCAGATACAGACAAACAACATCCAACCTTCACTTAAATTGTACCCCTATAGTGCCTTCCCTGCTACACTATAGTCAACCAAACAATACAGTACAATTTCGAGTTGGATAGAACTGAATTTGCGCAATCAATTCAACCGAACTGCAAAGCTTCCATCTTGGGTTCCTTTGCGAGCTCATCCTTTCTGCTTGCACTGTTCATAGCGCGTACAATGTTGTGCCGAAGCGCACATTGCACGAGTACCTGCAAATGCTTCAAGCGAAAATTGCGAAAGCAAACAAACACACGAGCACACCATTCACACGCAAATGCATTCACACACGCATACTCGTACAAACAGACAGCAGGATGTCGTGCAATGTGCATTTGCACCCAACAGGATTCATAGTCCCCCTCTTCACCTCCTTACGCAGCCAGTGCCACTTGATACGCATGTGCTTGTTCAGCCCGTGAAGCACAGCGTTCCTGGCCATCCCAAGAGCCCCCTTGCTATCACAAAACAGCGGTCGCCATGCACTCTGACTCAACGGAAGAGAGTGCCGTCTTCGTCTGCTTCTTGGACCTCCAACTAACAGGTCCACCCCCAACTACGCAGATGTATCCTCCCACAGATGAGGAATCCTCCTTCTCAGAAGCCCAAGTAGCATCAGTAAAGCAGGTGAGAAAGAGCTTGCCTTCTCCAAGCCGCTCCCCCTTCTCTTTCAGCACCTCAACCCCTTTCTGCTTCACCTGTGCAGATGCAGAGTATTGAACTCCAATGCTTGGGTGAGAGTTCAAATACTTCACCACGCGCTCAGCTGCATCCACCTGCTCCTATGATGGGTTCTGCACCACCCTAGCCAGCTGCCCAACCGAGAAGGAGATGTCGGGCCTCGTGTGAATTGCTGCATACAAGAGGCTGCCCACCAAGGACTGGAATTGCTGCTGCTCCTCGGCTTCAACCCCTTCATCCTCTGCAGCCTTCACAAGCTTGAATTCTGCTGGCAGAGGAGTTGCAACCTTGCGCTCATTCTCAATCCCATACTTCTCCCCCAGCTCCTGGTGCAGCTTCAACCACCTATGATCCAGATCCCTCTCCACGTGCATCCCAAGGTAGTACTTTACTTCCCCAAGGTTCTTGCACTTGAAGTTCTCCATCAGCTGCTGCTGCACTTTCTGGATCTCTTTCATGCTGCTGCTGAAGAGAAGAATGCCGTCCACGTAGACCAGAAACAGCACCAGCTCCTCCCCCTCCCCCTTGAGAAAGAGGCTCTCATCACAGCTGCTGGTCCTGAACCCTATCTCCTCTAAAACAGCTGCCAACCTCTGGTACCAGCAGCGTGGCGCCTGCTTTAAGCCGTAGATTGACTTCTTCAGCTTGCACACCCTGCCCGTACCATCCTCATACCCAGGCGGTTGTGTCATAAACACCTCCTCCTCTAAAATCCTGTTGATAAATGCCGTTGATATATCTATCTGAATGATGAATTTCCCACCAACGGCTGCATCTGCCAACAAGACACGGAGAGTAGGGGGTTTGGCAGTGGGAGCAAAGATCTCGTTGAAGTCCTGCTTCTCCTTAAGCATAAACCCCTTAGCCACCAGCCTACTCTTGTAGATGGTGACTTGCCCCTTCTCGTCGGTCTTGATCCTTTGCACCCACTTACATTGTACCGCTTTCTTCCCCTCTGGCAGCACCACCAGATCCCAAGTCCCATTGTCTAGCAGGCTCTGGTACTCTGCATCCCTAGAAGCCAGCCACTTGTCCCTATCTGGTCCAGCTAATGCCTCCTCCATGCTAGCTGGTTTCTCTGGTGCAGGGGCAAGAAAACAGTATGCAGGCTCATCCTCCTCATCCGGGTCATAGCCATGAGGTAAAATCAGCATTGCCTCCTCATTCCCAAGCTGCTGCTCTGCTACGTCAGATCCTGCAGTCAGCTTCATTGTTGCCATGCGGGTGCGCCCTGGCCTAGAGACGGGTGTTTCCCACCCCTTCATAACGACACCCTTCGGCTTCCTCCTTTGCGGTAGCTTAGGCACCTTACCTTTGCTCTGCTGCTGCTCTCCTCTTTCAGATCCAGCAGCTTCACCAGTGCTATCACTAACCTCTCCTCCATCAGCAGGTGCCTCCTGTACCTTCTCTCCATCACCACCCCCCGCAGCTGCCTCCTCTCCCTCCTCCCACACACTAGGAGTCAGGTCCAGCTGCATGGTGATCTGCTCCATCTGCTGGGACACCCTTGCCTCCGGCTGTTTCTCCCAGCTCCCATACATCATGCCCTCAATGAATTTCACATCCCTGCTGTCAAACAACACACCCTTGGATGGTTCCCACAGCAGCCATCCCTTGCTCTCAGCAGCCAGCCCCAAATGCACACACCAGATTGCACTTGCCCCCAACTTACTACGGTAGGTCTTGGGGACGTGGGCGACTGCCATGCAGCCAAACACCCTCAGCATGTCCACCGGCGGCTTCTTCCCAAGCCACCTCTCCAACGGCACCCACGAGTCATCCCCAACCTTGGTGAGCACCCTGTTCCTAGCGACGGTAGCGTGCCGAACAGCGTGGGGCCACATGGAGTTGCCAAGCCCAGATTCTATGAGCAGCGCCCTAGCTGTCTCTAGAATGGTCCGGTTCGCCCGTTCTGCTACACCGTTGGACTGTGGGGTATAAGCCGTGGTCAGCTCCCTCTGGATGCCCTGCTTCTTGAGCCAGGCCGTCATTTTAGCTCCAAGGAACTCACCACCCCGGTCTGTCCTAATCCGCTTCACCACACACTCGGCTTGTTTTTAAACGAACAGCAGCCAATCGTCCCGTATCGTGGAGGCAGCGTGGTCCTTCTGCTTCAGCGGATATGCCCACATCAGCCTGCTCCAGTCATCCACAATTGTAAGGAAATACCGCTCCCCCTTGTGCCCTTGCACCGGCAGCGGCCCCACCAAGTCCATGTGGACCAGCTCCAACGGCTTCTTGCTCCTGCCAGGTACACTATGAAAAGGGAAACGGGTGAACTTTGAAAGCAGGCAAATTTCACAGTTCTCATCAGGTGGCTGTCCGTTCAGCTTCAAGCCCTTAACGGCTCCATCTTTCTCCAGCTGCTTCAGCAAAGGCATTGCCACATGCCCCAAGCGTCGGTGTGCTGTTGCCCAATCCGTCTCCCCAGATCTGGCCGACACTTTCACACCAACACCTCCAACAGCGTTGCACTCCCCCTGGGATGCAGACCCCTCTCCAGCCTGCCCCCCACCGTGCCACGCCAACGCCGGCAGCTGCCACATGGATCTGTACACGTCCTTGCTCTCGTGCAGATCCCAAAGCACCCGATTGCCCAGCTTCCCCTTATAAGTGCGTGCTCCATCCGTGTTGGTGTTCACCCCAGCCTTGCCAAGCTTACGGAGGGAGATAAGGTTGGCCTTCAGGTCGGGGACGAGGAGAACGTCGTGCAGCACCACCGGCTTGCCATCCGCTCCCTTAAACGCAGCTCGTCCCGCACCAGCCACCTTCAACATGTGTCCAGAGGCGGAGCACACCTCATTGATTGGTGCAGCGCGTACGTTGTCCAGCAGGTCCTTGCGTGGCGTCATCGTCCAAGCAGCACCCGTGTCCAACACCCAAAAGTCCAGGGGGTGCAGCTCTGCTCCAACCTTGGCAGATGCGTCTCCTTGCTCCCCCACATGGAAGAATTGGCCCGCGGAGCGCTCCTTCTTCTTCTCCGCACCGCCGTTGCCCTTCGGGTTGTTGTCGGACGAATCAGCGACCATGTTCGCGCCATTTCTCTGGTTCCTCCGCGCGCCGCCATCCTGGTGACGATTCTGGGGGGTCCATCCATCGGGTTTCTTATAGCACAAAAACCAGGGGTGCCCTTCCTTCTCACAATACCAGCAACTCCCTTTCATTTTGCCACCAGCACCCGACTTGCCCCCACGTCCAGATTTCGCACCACGACCCCAACCGGTACCTCCTTGTTGGTCGTTAGAGTCGTCGTCCTTCTTTGCACCGCGTCCAGCACCACCGAAGCCACGTCCTCTACCACGTCGGCTCCCTTGCATCCCGTAGCCACTGCTGCCGTCGTCCCCACCCCTCAGTTGGCGGCGACGGAAGTCCTCCTCCAGAATCTTCGTCCGCACCCACTCGAGCGTCCACAAGCTCTGGTTCTGCGGCAGGCTCAATCCGCTCATGAATTGAAGCCACGATTCCGGCAGCAGCGAGAGCATCTTCAGGCACTTGGTCTGCTCCGGGTAGGTGATTTCTGCGATCGCCAGCTTCGCGTAGAGATCACGCATCTTGTCCAGGATGGGTTGCACCGGCTCTCCCTCGCTCAGGCGCAACGCGGACAGCTCCCTCTCCATCATGAGCATCGCGGCGACGGAGGTCGGGGCGTGCAGCTCCTTCAACACGATCCACGCCTTCGGACCGCACTCAACCTCCGGCAGCAGGTGCATGACGTGGTGATGCTGGTTCAGCTCCAAACTCTGCGACATCAAATAGTAGCCAGCCGAGGCGCGCTCGTCCCAATCTTCCTGAAGGGCGGGGTCACTCGGTCTAGGCTCCTCCCCAATCATTAGTTTCAGCAAACCGATCTGACGGAAATAAAGTTGCATTTTCCAGGCCCAATCATCATAGCCATCACCATTGAACTTCTCGACGGTGAAGTTTTTCAGCACCTCCTTGATCAGCGAGCCCTGGCTTGTTCGCGCTCCCCTTGGCGTCGAGACACCAGAATCTTGGCTGCCGCTACGATCTTGGGCTGAAGATTCACCAGCTCCCGCCGAGGTGTTGCCCGCCATAGCTACCTATAACGAGGATCACTATAACGCAGCTCTGATACCAGCTTGTTGGTGTAAGGGCCTATTAATCAAACTTAATGCTTGATCCTCTGGAGGTGACCCCGAGGAGAGGCATTAAGTTTGATTAATAGGCCCTTATACCAACAAGCTGGTATCAGAGCTGCGTTATAGTGATCCTCGTTATAGGTAACTTGTTGGTGTAAGGGCCTATTAATCAAACTTAATGCTTGATCCTCTGGAGGTGACCCCGAGGAGAGGCATTAAGTTTGATTAATAGGCCCTTATACCAACAAGCTGGTATCAGAGCTGCGTTATAGTGATCCTCGTTATAGGTAGCTATGGCGGGCAACACCTCGGCGGGAGCTGGTGAATCTTCAGCCCAAGATCGTAGCGGCAGCCAAGATTCTGGTGTTTCGGCGCCAAGGGGAGCGCGAACAAGCCAGGGCTCGCTGATCAAGGAGGTGCTGAAAAACTTCACCGTCGAGAAGTTCAATGGTGAGGGCTATGATGATTGGGCCTGAAAAATGCAACTCTATTTCCGTCAAATTGGTTTGCTGAAACTAATGATTGGGGAGGAGCCTAGACCGAGTGACCCCGCCCTTCAGGAAGATTGGGACGAGCGCGCCTCGGCTGGCTACTATTTGATGTCGCAGAGTTTGGAGCTGAACCAGTGTCACCACGTCATGCACCTGCTGCCGGAGGTTGAGTGCGGTCCGAAGGCGTGGACCGTGTTGAAGGAGCTGCACGCCCCTACCTCCGTCGCCGCGACGCTCATGATGGAGAGGGAGCTGTCTGCGTTGCGCTTGAGCGAGGGAGAGCCGGTACAACCTGTTCTGGACAAGATGCGTGATCTCTACGCGAAGCTGGCGATTGCGGGAATCACCTACCCAGAGCAGACCAAGTGCCTGAAGATGCTCTCGCTGCTGCCGGAATCGTGGCTTCAATTCACGAGCAGATTGAGCCTGCCGCAGAACCAGAGCTTGTGGACGCTCGAGTGGGTGCGGACGAAGATTCTGGAGGAGGACTTCCGTCGCCGCCAACTGAGGGGTGGGGACGACGGCAGCAGCGGCTACAGGATGCAAGGGAGCCGACGTGGCAGAGGACGTAGCTTCTGTGGTGCTGGACGTGGTGCAAAGAAAGACGACGATTCTAATGACCAACAAGGAGGTACCGGTTGGGGTCGTGGTGCGAAATCTGGACGTGGGGGCAAGTCGGGTGCTGGTGGCAAAATGAAAGGGAGTTGCTGGTATTGTGAGAAGAAAGGGCACCCCTGGTTTTTGTGCTATAAGAAACCCAATGGATGGACCCCCCAGAATCGTCACCAGGATGGCGGCGCGCGGAGGAACCAGAAAAATGGCGCGAACATGGTCGCTGATTCGTCCGACAACAACCCGAAGGGCAACGGCGGTGCGGAGAAGAAGAAGGAGCGCTCCGCGGGCCAATTCTTGTATGTGGGAGACAAGGGGGAGCAAGGAGACGCATCTGCCAAGGTTGGAGCAGAGCTGCACCCCCTGGACTTTTGGGTGTTGGACACGGGTGCTGCTTGGACGATGACGCCGCGCAAGGACCTGCTGGACAACGTACGCGCTGCACCAATCAATGAGGTGTGCTCCGCCTCTGGACACATGTTGAAGGTGGCTGGTGCGGGACGAGCTGCGTTTAAGGGAGCGGATGGCAAGCCGATGGTGGTGCACGACGTTCTCCTCGTCCTCGAACTAAAGGCCAACCTTATCTCGCTCCGTAAGCTTGGCAAGATTGGGGTGAACACCAACACGGATGGGGCTCGCACTTATAAGGGGAAGCTGGGCAATCGGGTGCTTTGGGATCGACATGAGAGTAAAGACGTGTACAGATCCATGTAGCAGCTGCCGGCGTTGGCGTGGCACGGTGGGGGGCAGGCTGGAGAGGGGTCTGCATCCCAGGGGGAGTGCAATGCCGTTGGAGGTATTGGTGTCAAAGTGTTGGCCAGATCTGGGGAGACGGATTGGGCAACAGCACACCGACGTTTTGGGAATGTGGCAATGCCTTTGCTGAAGCAGCTGGAGAAAGATGGAGCCGTTAAGGGCTTGAAGCTGAACGGACAGCCACCTGATGAGAACTGTGAAATTTGCCTGCTTTCAAAGTTCACCCGTTTCCCTTTTTGATAGTGTCGCTGGCAGGAGCAAGAAGCCGTTGGAGCTGGTCCACATGGACTTGGTGGGGCCGCTGCCGGTGCAAGGGCACAAGGGGGAGCGGTATTTCCTTACAATTGTGGATGACTGGAGCAGGCTGATGTGGGCATATCCGCTGAAGCAGAAGGACCACGCTGCCTCCACGATACGGGACGATTGGCTGCCGTTCGTGGAAAAGCAAGCCGAGTGTGTGGTGAAGCGGATTAGGACAGACCGGGGTGGTGAGTTCCTTGGAGCTGAAATGACGGCCTGGTTCAATAAGCAGGGCATCCAAAGGGAGCTAACCACGGCTTATACCCCACATTCCAACGGTGTAGCAGAATGGGCGAACCGGACCATTCTAGAGACAGCTAGGGCGCTGCTCATGAAATCTGGGCTTGGCAACTACATGTGGCCCCATGCTGTTCGGCACGCTACCGTCGCTAGGAACAGGGTGCTCACCAAGGTTGGGGATGACTCGTGGGTGCCGTTGGAGAGGTGGCTTGGGAGGAAGCCGCCGGTGGACATGCTGAGGGTGTTTGGCTGCATGGCAGTCGCCCACGTCCCCAAGACCTACCGCAGTAAGTTGGGGGCAAGTGCAATCTGGTGTGTGCATTTGGGGCTGGCTGCTGAGAGCAAGGGATGGCTGTTGTGGGAACCATCCAAGGGTGTGTTGTTTGACAGCAGGGATGTGAAATTCATTGAGGCCATGATGTATGGGAGCTGGGAGAAACAGCCGGAGGCAAGGGTGTCCCAGCAGATGGAGCAGATCACCATGCAGCTGGACCTGACTCCTAGTGTGTGGGAGGAGGGAGAGGAGGCAGCTGCGGGGGGTGGTGATGGAGAGAAGGTACAGGAGGCACCTGCTGATGGAGGAGAGGTTAGTGATAGCACTGGTGAAGCTGCTGGATCTGAAAGAGGAGAGCAGCAGCAGAGCAAAGGTAAGGTGCCTAAGCTACCGCAAAGGAGGAAGCCGAAGGGTGTCGTTATGAAGGGGTGGGAAACACCCGTCTCTAGGCCAGGGCGCACCCGCATGGCAACAATGAAGCTGACTGCAGGATCTGATGTAGCAGAGCAGCAGCTTGGGAATGAGGAGGCAATGCTGATTTTACCTCATGGCTATGACCCGGATGAGGAGGATGAACCTGCCTACTGTTTTCTTGCCCCTGCACCAGAGGAACCAGCTAGCATGGAGGAGGCATTAGCTGGACCAGATAGGGACAAGTGGCTGGCTTCTAGGGATGCAGAGTACCAGAGCCTGCTAGAGAATGGAACATGGGATCTGGTGGTGCTGCCAGAGGGGAAGAAAGCGGTACAATGCAAGTGGGTGCTGAGGATCAAGACCGATGAGAAGGGGAAAGTCACCATCTACAAGAGTAGACTGGTGGCTAAGGGGTTTATGCAGAAGGAGAAGCAGGCCTCAATGAAATCTTTGCTCCCACTGCCAAACCCCCTACTCTCCGTGTCTTGTTGGCAGATGCAGCCGTTAGTGGGAAATTCATCATTCAGATGGATATATCAACGGCATTCCTGAATGGGATTTTAGAGGAGGATGTGTACATGACGCAGCCGCCTGGGTATGAGGATGGTACGGGCAGGGTGTGCAAGCTGAAAAAGTCAATCTACGGCTTGAAGCAGGCGCTGCTGGTACCAGAAGTTGGCAGCTGTTTTAGAGGAGATGGGATTCAGGACCAGCAGCTGTGATGAGAGTCTCTTTCTCAAGGGGGAGGGGGAGAAGCTGGTGCTGTTTCTGGTCTACGTGGACGATATTCTTCTCTTCAGCAGCAGCATGAAAGAGATCCAGAAAGTGCAGCAGCAGCTGATGGAGAACTTCAAGTGCAAGAACCTTGGGGAGGTAAAGTACTACCTTGGGATGCACGTGGAGAGGGATCTGGATCACAGGTGGTTGAAGCTGCACCAGGAAAAGTTCATCAAGGAGCTGGGGGAGAAGTATGGGATTGAGAATGAGCGCAAGGTTGCAACTCCCCTGCCAGTAGAACTCAAGCTTGATAAGGCTGCGGAGGATGAAGGGGTTGAAGCCGAGGAGCAGCAGCAATTCCAGTCCTTGGTGGGCAGCCTCTTGTATGCAGCTGTTCACACGAGGCCTGACATCTCTTTCTCGTTTGGCCAGCTGGCTAGGGTGGTGCAGAATCCATCAGAGGAGCAGGTGGATGCAGCTGAGTGTGTGGTGAAGTATTTGGACTCTCACCCAAGCATTGAAGTCCAATACTCCGCATCTGCACAGGTGAAGCAGAAAGGGGTTGAGGTGCTGAAAGAGAAGGGGGAGCGGCTTGGAGAAGGCAAGCTCTTTCTCACCTGCTTTACTGATGCTACTTGGGCTTCTGAGAAGGAGGATTCCTTATCTGTGGGAGGATACATCTGCGTAGTTGGGGGTGGACCTGTTAGCTGGAGGTCCAAGAAGCAGACGGAGATGGCACTCTCCTCGGTTGATTCAGAGTACATGGCAATGTTCCATGGGGTGAATGAGGTGATTTGGCTGAGGAGGCTGTTAGAGGAGATTGGCCAGGAGCAGAAGGTTGCTACGCCACTGTTTTGTGACAGCAAGGGGGCTCTTGGGATGGCCAGAAACGCTGTGCTTCATGGGCTGAACAAGCACATGCGTATCAAGTGGCACTGGCTGTGTAAGGAGGTGAAGAGGGGGACAGTGAATCCGATCTACATCAAGACTCACCAGCAGCCAGCAGACTTTCTCACCAAGAGGCTTGCGGATGAGCCTCATTGGCGTTGTCTGCGCATGAGTGGAATGAGCATGAACTAGCATGGAATGATGCAGGCTGAGGGGGAGTGTGTTGGGTGCAAATTCACATTGCACGATATCCTGCCGTCTGTTTGTACGAGTATGCGTGTGCGAATGCATTTGCGTGTGAATGGTTTCTTCGTATGTTTGTTTGCTTTCGCAATTTTCTGATTGAAGCATTTGCAGGTACTTGCGCAATGTGCGCTTCGGCACAACGTTGTACGCGCTATGAACAGTGCAAGCAGAAAGGACGAACTCGCAAAGGAACCCAAGATGGAAGCTTTGCAGTTCGGTTTAATTGAATATGCAGATTCAAATCTATCTAACTCGAAATTGTACTGTTTTGTTCGGTTGACTATAGTGTAGCAAGGCAGGCACTATAGGGGTACAATTTAGGTGAATGTTGGATGTTGTTTGTCTGTATCTGCATGCTACAAGGCCAAGGGAAACCAGCAGAACCAGCATTTGGCTGGTTGGGCAAAGACGAAACAGGTTCTGTTTTTAGAACCTGAACCTGGTTGTTGTTTTCCCAGGTTGGAAAAACAGAACCAGAGGTTGTTGTTCTGTTTGTACCTGGATATAGTCAATTGATTCAAGCCTTCCTTGCTGGAATTTCGTTTCTACGCGTTTCGATGGCGGAATGCTACCCGAGTCAACGCTAGTATGCTAGCACTCTAACGCTAGGCAAACGCTGTCCGAGCCATAACTTCGTAATGGCAGAACTTTTCGCGAGGCAACTTGGCTTATTTTAAAGCTCTTGGAGCGAGCTTCGATATAGCAAATTCTCAGCTAAATCCGATCGACGGTCTGCACGGCACGCTGCGCGACGTTCAAGGTACTCTCGCTATTTTGATTGCGTTCTTCTTATCCCTCTCTCTACAAACTCGGACCCGATGATAGGGGCTGGTCTTCTACCAGGCACCCAGGGACCCTTGGAGGTGACCCCGAGGAGAGGTTTAAGTTTGAATTGCGTCTATTAGGCCCTTGCACCAACAGCTCGCACTTATAAGGGGCAGCTGGGCAATCGGGTGCTTTGGGATCTGCATGAGAGTAAGGACGTGTACAGATCCATGTGGCAGCTGCCGGCGTTGGCGTGGCACGGTGGGGGGCAGGCTGGAGAGGGGTCTGCATCCCAGGGGGAGTGCAATGCCGTTGGAGGTGTTGATGTCAAAGTGTCGGCCAGATCTGGGGAGACAGATTGGGCAACAGCACACCGACGTTTGGGGAATGTGGCAATGCCTTTGCTGAAGCAGCTGGAGAAAGATGGAGCCGTTAAGGGCTTGAAGCTGAACGGACAGCCACCTGATGAGAACTGTGAAATTTGCCTGCTTTCAAAGTTCACCCGTTTCCCTTTTTGATAGTGTCGCTGGCAGGAGCAATAAGCCGTTGGAGCTGGTCCACATGGACTTGGTGGGGCCGCTGCCGGTGCAAAGGCACAAGGGGGAGCGGTATTTCCTTACAATTGTGGATGACTGGAGCAGGCTGATGTGGGCATATCCACTGAAACAGAAGGACCACACTGCCTCCACGATATGGGACGATTGGCTGCCGTTCGTGGAAAAGCAAGCCGAGTGTGTGGTGAAGCGGATTAGGACAGACCGGGGTGGTGAGTTTCTTGGAGCTGAAATGACGGCCTGGCTCAAGAAGCAGGGCATCCAGAGGGAGCTAACCACGGCTTAAACCCCACATTCCAACGGTGTAGCAGAACGGGCGAACCGGACCATTCTAGAGACAGCTAGGGCGCTGCTCATAGAATCTGGGCTTGGCAACTCCATGTGGCCCCACGCTGTTCGGCACGCTACCGTCGCTAGGAACAAGGTGCTCACCAAGGTTGGGGATGACTCGTGGGTGCCGTTGGAGAGGTGGCTTGGGAGGAAGCCGCCGGTGGACATGCTGAGGGTGTTTGGCTGCATGGCAGTCGCCCACGTCCCCAAGACCTACCGTAGTAAGTTGGGGGCGAGTGCAATCTGGTGTGTGCATTTGGGGCTGGCTGCTGAGAGCAAGGGATGGCTGTTGTGGGAACCATCCAAGGGTGTGTTGTTTGACAGCAGGGATGTGAAATTCATTGAGGGCATGATGTATGGGAGCTGGGAGAAACAGCCGGAGGCAAGGGTGTCCCAGCAGATGGAGCAGATCACCATGCAGCTGGACCTGACTCCTAATGTGTGGGAGGAGGGAGAGGAGGCAGCTGCGGGGGGTGGTGATGGAGAGAAGGTACAGGAGGCACCTGCTGATGGAGGAGAGGTTAGTGATAGCACTGGTGAAGCTGCTGGATCTGAAAGAGGAGAGCAGCAGCAGATCAAACTGCTACCAACTTTGCGGTAGCAGGTGCCTAAGCTACCGCAAAGGAGGAAGCCGAAGGGTGTCGTTATGAAGGGGTGGGAAACACCCGTCTCTAGGCCAGGGCGCACCCGCATGGCAACAATGAAGCTGACTGCAGGATCTGACGTAGCAGAGCAGCAGCTTGGGAATGAGGAGGCAATGCTGATTTTACCTCATGGCTATGACCCGGATGAGGAGGATGAGCCTGCATACTGTTTTCTTGCCCCTGCACCAGAGGAACCAGCTAGCATGGAGGAAGCATTAGCTGGACCAGATAGGGACAAGTGGCTGGCTTCTAGGGATGCAGAGTACCAGAGCCTGCTAGAGAATGGGACATGGGATCTGGTGGTGCTGCCTGAGGGGAAGAAAGCGGTACAATGCAAGTGGGTGCTGAGGATCAAGACCGACGACAAGGGGCAGGTCACCATCTACAAGAGTAGGCTGGTGGCTAAGGGGTTTATGCAGAAGGAGAAGCAGGACTTCAACGAGATCTTTGCTCCCACTGCCAAACCCCCTACTCTCCGTGTCTTGTTGGCAGATGCAGCCGTTGGTGGGAAATTCATCATTCAGATGGATATATCAACGGCATTCCTCAATGGGATTTTAGAGGAGGATGTGTACATGACGCAGCCGCCTGGGTATGAGGATGGTACGGGCAAGGTGTGAAAGCTGAAAAAGTCAATCTACGGCTTGAAGCAGGCGCTGCTTGTACCAGAAGTTGGCAGCTGTTTTAGAGGAGATGGGATTCAGGACCAGCAGCTGTGATGAGAGTCTCTTTCTCAAGGGGGAGGGGGAGAAGCTGGTGCTGTTTCTGGTCTACGTGGACGATATTCTTCTCTTCTGCAGCAGCATGAAAGAGATCCAGAAAGTGCAGCAGCAGCTGATGGAGAACTTCAAGTGCAAGAACCTTGGGGAGGTAAAGTACTACCTCGGGATGCACGTGGAGAGGGATCTGGATCACAGGTGGTTGAAGCTGCACCAGGAAAAGTTCATCAAGGAGCTGGGGGAGAAGTATGGGATTGAGAATGAGCGCAAGGTTGCAACTCCCCTGCCAGCAGAATTCAAGCTTGATAAGGCTTCGGAGGATGAAGGGGTTGAAGCCGAGGAGCAGCAGCAATTCCAGTCCTTGGTGGGCAGCCTCTTGTATGCAGCTGTTCACACGAGGCCTGACATCTCTTTCTCGGTTGGGCAGCTGGCTAGGGTGGTGCAGAATCCATCAGAGGAGCAGGTGGATGCAGCTGAGCGCGTGGTGAAGTATTTGAACTCTCACCCAAGCATTGGAGTCCAATACTCCGCATCTGCACAGGTGAAGCAGAAAGGGGTTGAGGTGCTGAAAGAGAAGGGGGAGCGGCTTGGAGAAGGCAAGCTCTTTCTCACCTGCTTTACTGATGCTACTTGGGCTTCTGAGAAGGAGGATTCCTTATCTGTGGGAGGATACATCTGCGTAGTTGGGGGTGGACCTGTTAGCTGGAGGTCCAAGAAGCAGACGGAGACGGCACTCTCCTCTGTTGAGTCAGAGTACATGGCAATGTTCCATAGGGTGAAGGAGGTGATTTGGCTGAGGAGGCTGTTAGAGGAGATTGGCCAGGAGCAGAAGGTTGCTACGCCACTGTTTTGTGACAGCAAGGGGGCTCTTGGGATGGCCAGAAACGCTGTGCTTCATGGGCTGAACAAGCACATGCGTATCAAGTGGCACTGGCTGCGTAAGGAGGTGAAGAGGGGGACAGTGAATCCGATCTACATCAAGACTCACCAGCAGCCAGCAGACTTTCTCACCAAGAGGCTTGCGGATGAACATCATTGGCGTTGTGTGCGCATGAGTGGAATGAGCATGAACTAGCATGGAATGATGCAGGCTGAGGGGGAGTGTGTTGGGTGCAAATTCACATTGCACGATATCCTGCCGTCTGTTTGTACGAGTATGCGTGTGCGAATGCATTTGCGTGTGAATGGTGTGTTCGTGTGTTTGTTTGCTTTCGCAATTTTCTGATTGAAGTATTTGCAGGTACTCGCGCAATGTGCGCTTCGGCACAACGTTGTACGCGCTATGAACAGTGCAAGCAGAAAGGACGAGCTCGCAAAGGAACCCAAGATGGAAGCTTTGCAGTTCGGTTTAATTGATTGTGTAGATTCAGTTCTATCAAACTCGAAATTGTACTGTTTTGTTCGGTTGACTATAGTGTAGCAGGGCAGGCACTATAGGGGTACAATTTAGGTGAAGGTTGGATGTTGTTTGTCTATATCTGCATGCTACAAGGCCAAGGGAAACCAGCAGAACCAGCATTTGGTTGGTTAGGCAAAGATGAAACAGGTTCTGTTTTTAGAACCTGAACCTGGTTGTTGTTTTCCCAGGCTGGAAAAACAGAACCAGAGGTTGTTGTTCTGTTTGTACCTGGATATAGTCAATTGATTCAAGCGGATTCCTTCCTTGCTGGAATTTCGTTTCTACGCGTTTCGATGGCGGAATGCTACCCGAGTCAACGCTAGTACGCTAGCACTCTAACGCTAGGCAAACGCTGTCTGAGCCATAACTTCGTAATGGCAGAACTTTTCGCGAGGCAACTTGGCTTATTTTAAAGCTCTTGGAGCGAGCTTCGATATAGCAAATTCTCAGCTAAATCCGATCGACGGTCTGCACGGCACGCTGCGCGACGTTCAAGGTACTCTCGTTATTTTGATTGCGTTCCTCTTATCCCTCTCTCTACAAACTCGGACCCGAGGATAGGGGCTGGTCTTCTACCAGGCACCCAGGGACCCTTGGAGATGACCCCGAGGAGAGGTTTTAAGTTTGAATTGCGTCTATTAGGCCCTTGCACCAACAGCTCGCACTTATAAGGGGCAGCTGGGCAATCGGGTGCTTTGGGATCTGCATGAGAGCAAGGACGTGTACAGATCCATGTGGCAGCTGCCGGCGTTGGCGTGGCACGGTGTGCGGCAGGCTGGAGAGGGGTCTGCATCCCAGGGGGAGTGCAACGCCGTTGGAGGGGTTGGTGTGAAAGTGTCGGCCAGATCTGGGGAGACGGATTGGGCAACGGCACACCGACGCTTGGGGCATGTGGCAATGCCTTTGCTGAAGCAGCTGGAGAAAGATGGAGCCGTTAAGGGCTTGAAGCTGAACGGACAGCCACCTGATGAGAACTGTGAAATTTGCCTGCTTTCAAAGTTCACCCGTTTCCCTTTTCATAGTGTCGCTGGCAGGAGCAAGAAGCCGTTGGAGCTGGTCCACATGGACTTGGTGGGGCCGCTGCCGGTGCAAGGGCACAAGAGGTAGCGGTGTCTCGTTACAATTGTGAATGACTGGAGCAGGCTGATGTGGGCATATCCGCTGAAGCAGAAGGACCACGCTGCCTCCACGATACGGGACGATTGGCTGCCGTTCGTTTAAAAACAAGCCGAGTCTGTGGTGAAGCGGATTAGGACAGACCGGGGTGGTGAGTTCCTTGGAGCTGAAATGACGGCCTGGCTCAAGAAGCAGGGCATCCAGAGGGAGCTGACCACGGCTTATACCCCACAGTCCAACGGTGTAGCAAAACCTGCGAACCGGACCATTCTAGAGACAGCTAGGGCGCTGCTCATAGAATCTGGGCTTGGCAACTCCATGTGGCCCCACGCTGTTCGGCACGCTACCGTCGCTAGGAACAGGGTGCTCACCAAGGTTGGTGATGACTCGTGGGTGCCATTGGAGAGGTGGCTTGGGAGGAAGCCGCCGGTGGACATGCTGAGGGTGTTTGGCTGCATGGCAGTCGCCCACGTCCTCCGCAGTAAGTTGGGGGCGAGTGCAATCTGGTGTGTACATTTGGGGCTGGCTGCTGAGAGCAAGGGATGGCTGCTGTGGGAACCATCCAAGGGTGTGTTGTTTGATAGCAGGGATGTGAAATTCATTGAGGGCATGATGTATGGGAGCTGGGAGAAACAGCCGGAGGCAAGGGTGTCCCAGCAGATGGAGCAGATCACCATGCAGCTGGACCTGACTCCTAGTGTGTGGGAGGAGGGAGAGGAGGCAGCTGCGGGGGGTGGTGATGGAGAGAAGGTACAGGAGGCACCTGCTGATGGAGGAGAGGTTAGTGATAGAACTAGTGAAGCTGCTGGATCTGAAAGAGGAGAGCAGCAGCAGAGCAAAGGTAAGGTGCCTAAGCTACCGCAAAGGAGGAAGCCGAAGGGTGTCGTTATGAAGGGGTGGGAAACACCCGTCTCTAGGCCAGGGCGCACCCGCATGGCAACAATGAAGCTGACTGCAGGATCTGACGTAGCAGAGCAGCAGCTTGGGAATGAGGAGGCAATGCTGATTTTACCTCATGGCTATGACCCGGATGAGGAGGATGAGCCTGCATACTGTTTTCTTGCCCCTGCACCAGAGGAACCAGCTAGCATGGAGGAGGCATTAGCTGGACCAGATAGAGACAAGTGGCTGGCTTCTAGGGATGCAGAGTACCAGAGCCTGCTAGAGAATGGAACATGGGATCTGGTGGTGCTGCCAGAGGGGAAGAAAGCGGTACAATGCAAGTGGGTGCTGAGGATCAAGACCGATGACAAGGGGCAAGTCACCATCTAGAAGAGTAGACTGGTGGCTAAGGGGTTTATGTAGAAGGAGAAGCAGGACTTCAATGAGATCTTTGCTCCCACTGCCAAACCCCCTACTCTCCGTGTAGTGGGAAATTCATTTTTCAGATGGATATATCAACGGCATTCCTCAATGGGATTTTAGAGGAGGATGTGTACATGACGCAGCCGCCTGGGTATGAGGATGGTACGGGCAGGGTGTGCAAGCTGAAAAAGTCAATCTACGGCTTGAAGCAGGCGCCACGCTGCTGGTACCAGAAGTTGGCAGCTGTTTTAGAGGAGATGGGATTCAGGACCAGCAGCTGTGATGAGAGTCTCTTTCTCAAGGGGGAGGGGGAGAAGCTGGTGCTGTTTCTGGTCCGCGTGGACGATATTCTTCTCTTCAGCAGCAGCACGAAAAAGAAAGTGCAGCAGCAGCTGATGGAGAACTTCAAGTGCAAGAACCTTGGGGAGGTAAAGTACTACCTCGGGATGCACGTGGAGAGGGATCTGGATCACAGGTGGTTGAAGCTGCACCAGGAAAAGTTCATCAAGGAGCTGGGGGAGAAGTATGGGATTGAGAATGAGCGCAAGGTTGCAACTCCCCTGCCAGCAGAATTCAAGCTTGTGAAGGCTGCGGAGGATGAAGGGGTTGAAGCCGAGGAGCAGCAGCAATTCAGTTTACACGAGGCCTGACATCTCTTTCTCGGTTGGGCAGCTGGCTAGGGTGGTGCAGAATCCATCAAAGGAGCAGGTGGATGCAGCTGAGCGCGTGGTGAAGTATTTGAACTCTCACCCAAGCATTGGAGTCCAATACTCCGCATCTGCACAGGTGAAGCAGAAAGGGGTTGAGGTGCTGAAAGAGAAGGGGGAGCGGCTTGGAGAAGGCAAGCTCTTTCTCACCTGCTTTACTGATGCTACTTGGGCTTCTGAGAAGGAGGATTCCTCATCTGTGGGAGGATACATCTGCGTAGTTGGGGGTGGACCTGTTAGTTGGAGGTCCAAGAAGCAGACGGAGACGACACTCTCCTCTGTTGCGTCAGAGTACATGGTAATGTTCCATGGGCTGAAGCGTGATTTGGCTGAGGAGGCTGTTAGAGGAGATTGGTCAGGAGCAGAAGGTTGCTACGCCGCTGTTTTGTGACAGCAAGGATGCTCTTGGGATGGCCAGGAACGCTGTGCTTCATGGGCTGAACAAGCACATGCGTATCAAGTGGCACTGGCTGCGTAAGGAGGTGAAGAGGGGGATGGTGAATCCGATCTACATCAAGACTCACCAGCAGCCAGCATACTTTCTCACCAAGAGGCTTGCGGATGAGCCTCATTGGCGTTGTGTGCGCATGAGTGGAATGAGCATGAACTAGCATGGAATGATGGGAATGCAGCCGGCAGGCTGAGGGGGAGTGTGTTGGGTGCAAATTTACATTGCACGACATCCTAACGTCTGTTTGTACGAGTATGCGTGTGCGGATGCATTTGCATGTGAATGGTGTGTTCGTGTGTTTGTTTGCTTTCGCAATTTTCGCTTGAAGCATTTGCAGGCACTCGTGCAATGTGCGCTTCGGCACAACATTGTACGCACTATGAACAGTGCAAGCAGAAAGGATGAGCTCGCAAAGGAACCCAAGATGGAAGCTTTGCAGTTCGGTTGAATTGATTGCGCAAATTCAGTTCTATCCAACTCGAAATTGTACTGTATTGTTTGGTTGACTATAGTGTAGCAGGGCAGACACTATAGGGGTACAATTTAGGTGAAGGTTGGATGTTGTTTGTCTGTATCTGCATGCTACAAGGCCAGGGGAAACCAGCGGAACCAGCATTTGGCTGGTTGGGCAAAGACAAAACATGTTCTGTTTTTAGAACCTGAACCTGGTTGTTATTTTCCCAGGTTGGAAAAACAGAACCAGAGGTTGTTTTACCAAACTGCCACCTGCTATTTTGTCCAGCCAGGTTGGTTCTGTTGCTTGGAATTATTTGGGATCATCCTTGGTTGTTCCCAGGTTGATTCCCAAGGTCCTTGCTAGCTAGAACTATTTATTCCTTCTCTGTTTGTACCTGAATATAGTCAATTGATTCAAGCGGATTCCTTTCTTGCTGGAATTTCGTGTCTACGCGGTTCGACGGCGGAATGCTACCCGAGTCAACGCTAGTACGCTAGCACTCCAACGCTAGGCAAACGCTTTCCGAGCCATAACTTCGTAATGGCAGAACTTTTTGCGAGGCAACTTGGCTTATTTTAAAGCTCTTGGAGCGAGCTTTGATATAGCAAATTCTCAGCTTAATCCGATCGACGGTCTGCATGATACGCTGCGCGACGTTCAAGATACTCTTGTTATTTTGGCTAAGTCATTCTTGGTTTAAGTTGTTCAAGGTACTCTTGTTATTTTGGCTAAGTCATTCTTAGAGTTCGTGCATTACTTAGCGATATGAATGGTACTAAGAGTAAGTGCGTTACTTAGCCATATGAGTGGTACTAAAAGTAAGTGTGTTTTATTAAGCGATACGAGTGATACTAACAGTAAGTGCTTTACGTAACGGTATGAGCGGTACTAGGAGTATGTGCATTACTTAGTCATATGAGTGGTAATAAGAGAAAGTGTGTTATTTAGCGGTATGAGTGGTACTAAGAGTAATTGCGTTACTTAGCCATATGAGTGATACTAAGAGTAAGTGCGTTGATTAGCCATATGAGTGGTGTTAACTGTAAGTGCGTTATTTTAGCGATATGAGTGGTACTAAGAGTAAGTGTGTTACTTTGCAATATGAGTGGTACTAACAGTAAGTGCTTTTTCTTAGCAATATGTGTGGTACTAAGAATAAGTGCGTTTCTTAGCCATATGAGTGGTATTCAGAGTACGTGGGCTATTTAGCGATAAGAGTGGTGCTAAGAGTATGTCGGTTACTTAGTGATGTGAGTGGTACAAAGAGCAAGTGCGTTTTTCAGATATATGAGCGGTACTAAGATTAATTGCGTTACTTGCTATATGTGTAAGGAATTTTTCTGAATTCCTTATCGGGGTTGACTTCTTCGCTTACAACCCCGATTTTTGGAGTCTCCACGTTCTGCCGACATCAAAGATGCCGGGGCTCCTCTTGTCGTCTTTGGCTTCTCCCTTCGCCAAACCTGCACCTAACGTCGCTCATGCGAGGTTCCCTCCTAAATAGGCTAACTATCACATGAGCACGTGCCTTCATTGTATTCTCAGTTCTTGCAATCACAGTCTCGTTATTCGTTGATTTGCGCACTCTCTTGTAAAATTTATAATACATGGTATTAGGTATACTTTCCTAGTCCACCCCGCTTTTTTAGGGTAGTTTTGTGGCACTGGTGTGGCTACACGACGGTTGGCTGCAATGTGAGTTAATTCAATACTGCTTGACTCCGATAGTTTGTGTATTCCGTTCGCCTGAAGGCCACGGACACCCGCATGCCTGCCAGACGTCGTGCTAGACACAAAGATCAGGAGGCGGCCAACAAGCTGATGGCGAAAGTGGCAGAGATGCAGGAGGGCATGAAGTCGTTAATGGTGGAAGTGACAACCTTACGTGGAGAAAACGCCGAGCTACGCTAGGCGTGAGGTGAAGTTGTCAGGTGTTGCCCGACGAAGAAGGCGAGAGCAACAGTCAGTCGGTGAGCAATTCGTTGGATGCGCCCACACGTGACTCTAAAAAGGATCGTAGGCAGGGAGCGGAAACAACGCAAAGCGCAGTGACGACGATCAAGATTAAACTCGCCAACGCAAGTTGCGAGTCTTCTTCACTGCAGCAGGCGTGTGCGACGATGCCACGCGTATTGATTACGCGGTCTTACTTCTTCGAGGCGCAGCAATTGAATGATGGCGCCGAACCTTGGAAACGGGGACACCGACAGGTTTTGCGCATGCGGCAGACGGGACCTCTACATCGGCTAATCAATTGGCAGAACCGATCTTCGGTGTGAGAGTACGACGGCTTTGCTATGATTTACTAGCTTGATTATGCTTTATTATGCATTATCTACCTTAGCGTTGCTTTATTTGATTGCTTTTGCTAGATTTCCAGGGTTCGTTGCTTTACTATATTTATTATAGTTATAGGCACCGAACTAGGTTGAGTGCACCGAATTCTAGGCTTTTCGGTTGCCACTGAATTGCCTTCTACCGAATTCGGGAAGGACCCGTTCGGGACGCTTCGCGACCCGCGGAACCTTCTAGTAACACCAGGGTTACTGCCTTTGTGTCGAGCCTATATATAGCCTCGACTTGTACCCAGGTGCTGATTCAATAGCTCAATCTTTCCTGAACCAGATCCTCATACTTGATATCAGAGCGGGTTTACATGCGAGGAATCCAACCGCTTAGTTCCGGCCTTTAAAAACCGCGGGGGCGACGACGAACGCGCCGATACGGGTATGTAAAACCAGTTCCGCGCGAATTTTTCTAAGTCCCCCTCGATTCGGTTTTGAACCCTCCTCAGGAATATTGGTGAAAAAGTTGGAATTTCGACCGTCAGATCGAGTTTCTCCTCAACGGCCGAGATCGGACGCGAATTTCGCTTAGGGGAGATTACCGCGACGTACAGAATTCGAAATCGTCGATTCAACAGTTGATTCGACTCGCAGTAAGTCAACCAGCACCCGGAATTTAATTATTTTCGTCGCGCATCTTTCTGTAAATCGCCAATAGGGAGGGAAATAGAGATTTCTTTATACGAAAAATCGCAGAGTTGCGTGCTGAGCATAAGCAGATATTTGCGGCGCTCCCACGACTCGAAAAACTCCTTGCGAACCAATCGGTAGCCGCAGCAGCAGCAGAAGCGACGACGGCGACACCGATAATTGTACCTGCGACAACGGCAGCAGCTACATTTAATCTCGAAGCAGTAAAGCCGAGGCGACCAGACGCGTTCGATCCTAGAGCGAAAGGGAGCGACGTCCGTCGATTTGTAGCTGTACTAGAAAATTTCTTCGAAGCCGTTGGATGCACGACCCTCAACCAAGACGCATTGCGCATACGGCTCGCAGCAACACTGTTACGAGGCCCAGCTCTAGAGTGGATTAGCAATAGATTTGTCCAAGGCGAAGAGACGTGGGCGCAGTTTCGGGCAGCACTGATCGAACAGTTCGACGCGTTGAACAGTAGCTACTACGGAACACGACGCAACAAGCCAACTAGTGGCATGGAGCGATTGGCACCACCCACGACTGCCGACCCGATGGAGAACGACAAGGACGATGCGACGCAGCGGCTAGCAAAAAATGCGACGTGCGAATTTTGCGGCGCTACAGGACATCGTATCTTGGCGTGTTGGAAAATGAAGAAAGTACGTGCGGAGCTGAAGGGCAAGAACAGTGTGGCACCCCCGAAGCTCTAAACAGACAACGTGGCAACTTCGGAGAGGGCGAAAAAAGGAGAATATGGCGACGCGAATTTAAAACACCACGACCAGCCGGCTCCAGGGGAAATCGCCGAGACCAATGACTCTGCACCGACTAGGAAACTCCAGCCGTACACCCCGACAAGTAAGAATATTACTTCTCGTGGTTTTCAAGCCTATTTTAAGGGAGAGTCAGAAATTAAACCGGTACCGGGTAATATGGGGACCCTACTCCGGAGCGCTAATAAGGGTCGAGCGTTCCGAGGAGTTAGTATTTTCTCCCAGCAGCCCTGTTCAAAGGCTCCCGGCCGTTCCCCACAGGAGCCTACACAGCTGCAAAGGCCTAGGGGAAGGTTCCAGGCCCTAGAGAAGCTGAATCGGCCTCGGATAAATCCTTCTAACCCTGCTAAGTTGGAAACTGAGTCAGCAGCTTCGAGCGCAGGACCAGGGGATGGTACATTTGATCTACCTTATGATCCTGTAAGCAACACCATCTACAGCTACTCGGAGCGGCAGCAGCCACTAGTACTCGAGGTGATCTGCAACGGGCGACGCCTCCAGGCACTGGTGGACAGTGGTGCGTCCCACTCGGTGTGCGACCGCGGGACGTTGGAGAAAATTGGAGAGTCATCGGAGGAGACCCAGTTTACAGCAACGATGGTGGATGGTACGAAGCTTCCCATCCACGATGGTTCACAGTCAACACAGCAGCTGCAGATAGGGGCGTTGAGGTGGAAGCCGACGTTGCCAATCACGAACATCAAGGGATTAGATTTCATCTTCGGGCGTAATTTTTTGAAGCAGTTCAACCCTGAGATCGACTGGGTCAACCGGAAGGCGTGTATCTACAACAATGGGAAACATGTGGAGCTGCGAAGCTGGACGGATACAGGGGATGTTCCTGAAACGACACTGGCGCGGTTCGAACGGACGGTGAACGAGAGTAACACGGGTTACTTAGCACTGGTTATGGCAGCAGCAGAGGAGGAAAAGCCGAACTCGGAGCTACCTGCAGCAGTAAAGGAGGTGTTGGAGCAGTACAAGGATATCATGCCAGACGACCTACCTGCAGGAGTACCTCCAGCGCCTACCCACGAGCACAAGATCGTGGAGGAACCAGGTGCGAAACCCGTCTCACATGCACCATACCGCCTTAGTCCGACCGAACTGACAGACATGAAGAAACAGATCGAGTACCTACTGGACAGACAACTGATCCGCCCATCCACCTCTCCCTACGGCGCACCAGTTCTCTTCACTCCAAAGCCAGACGGTAGTTTACGGATGTGCATCGACTACCGTGCACTGAACAAACAGACAGTCAAGAACAAATACCCCATACCGCGCATAGACGATCTTCTAGACCAACTGCGTGGTGCGACGGTGTTTTCGAAGCTGGACCTACAGTCGGGTTACTGGCAGATCAAGATGGCGGACAACTCGATCCACAAGACGGCGTTCCGTACCAGATACGGCTCCTACGAGTACTTAGTGATGTCGTTCGGACTCTGCAACGCACCAGCGACGTTCCAGGCGGAGATGAATCATATCCTACGGCCCCTGCTGGAGGAATGCGTGGTGGTGTACCTGGACGACATACTGATCTACTCCAAAACCATGAAGGAGCACGTGGAGCATCTGCGGAAAGTCTTCGAGATCCTGCGGGAGAATAAGTTCTACGTGAAGCTGTCAAAAAGCGACTTCGCATTAAAAAAGGTGCAGTTTCTCGGGCACATGGTGAGTGCGGAGGGCGTACACGTGGACCCGCGGAAAATCGAAGCCGTCAAGAAGTGGAAAGTTCCAGAGAACGTGAAGGAGTTGCAGCAGTTCCTAGGCTTCGCCAACTACTACAACAGGTTTGTGCCGCAGTACGCTAAGATAGCAGCGCCACTGACCGACCTACTGAAAAAGGACACGCCCTTCAAATGGGGTACTCCTCATCAGCAAGCCATGGAGCAGCTACAGACAGCACTGACTACAGCGCTAGTACTCATCCTACCGGACCCAGACAGAGACTACGTGGTGGAAGCAGACGCTAGTGACCAAGCAGTCGGAGCAGTACTGATGCAGGATCACGGACGCGGTTTGCAACCCATCGCCTACCTCAGTAAGAAGCTACACGGAGCAGAACTGAACTACCCCATCCATGACAAGGAAGCCTTAGCGATAGTCACAGCCTTCAAGGCGTGGAGGTGTTACCTAGAGGGAGCCAAGACTACAGTCTATACTGACCACTGCAGCCTCAAATACCTGAAGTCGCAGCCGACACTCTCACGACGACAGGTGCGGTGGGTGGACTTCCTGGAAACCCACTTCCACTACGACATCGTCTACAAACCCGGGCTACACAACAAAGCTGATGCGTTGAGCCGCCCCGGACATGTAGCAGGCATCCAGCTTGACGGGATGAACCCTTTGCTCAAGGGTCTATTCCAACATGGATACTCCGTGGACGCAGAGATCGCTACAGCAGAGAAACAGAAGCTGTTACAGTGGGAGAATGACTTAGCTGTAAGAAAGGGATCGAGAAATATTTGGGTACCAAACTATGCCCCGCTCCGACAGATCTTACTGGAGGAGTTCCACGATGTGGCATATGCGGGACATTTCGGGAGCAACAAGACGTTAGCGGGAATAGCGAAGTATTACTACTGGCCCCGGATGGCAGCAGACGTGCAGCAGTTCGTCACCTCATGCGACACGTGCCAACGGATGAAGAGTAGCAAGCAGAAAAAAACAGGGTTACTTCAGCCTCTACCCGTACCGGAGCAGCCATGGCAGGTCGTTAGTCTCGACTTCATCACAGGACTTCCTTCGACCACACTAGGGCATGACGCTGTACTCGTGGTGATCGACAAGTTCTCTAAGATGGGACACTTCATTCCGACCAACGCCACGGCTACAGCTGAAGCAACTGCTCGCCTCTTCTTCGACCGCATCATCACCATCCACGGCATCCCTGCTACACTCATCTCAGACAGAGACCCAAAGTTCACTAGTAAGTTCTGGAGGGAACTCATGGGATTGTTGGGGACTAAGCTTGCGATGTCTTCAGCATACCATCCCCAGACTGACGGACAGACTGAGCGACTCAATCAGGTGGTTGAACAGTTACTGCGCACAGCTTGCAAGGACGACATCAGCCACTGGGATCTACAGTTACCGACGCTTGAGTTCGCTTACAACAACGCCTCACATGCGGCCACAGGGAAATCTCCATCCTTCTTGTGCTACAGACGGGAACCACTTACACCACAACAGCCAACAACACCGACACACGTCCAAGCCGCACACGACTTCGTCACCACCATGCAGCAGCTATGGGAGAAGACTCAGCGACGTCTCACCACGATGCAGAACTCCCAGAAGCAGTATGCCGATCGACAGCGACGAGATCACTCAGTAGCAGTCAGAGATCAGGTGCTTCTCGACACACGCAACTTGGACTTGTCTCACATTCCGTCCAAGCTCCGGCCTCGCTTCTGTGGTCCCTTTCACGTTGAGGCGATGGTGACACCTGTTACATTCCGCTTGCGCTTACCTTCTACGTGGAAGCTTCACAACGCTTTCCATGTTCAGCTGCTGAAACCCTACAAGGACCCCAACCAGCAGTTTACGGGACGACAACTACCGCCACCACCACCTGTTCTTGTACAGGATGAACCAGAGTACGAGGTGGAACGAGTTCTTGCTCATCGACGCAGACGCGGCAACACGCTCGAGTTCCTGATACGTTGGAAGGGATATGACCCGTCGGAGGACAGTTGGGTTACAGAAGCTGATATGGGCAACGCACGCCGTGCTCTCAAGGATTATCTTGTCAAGCAGGGTGTATCTCACGCCACCCAGCTTTGAGGGGGAGACGTGTGAGAGTACGACGGCTTTGCTATGATTTACTAGCTTGATTATGCTTTATTATGCATTATCTAGCTTAGCTTTATTTTGCTTGCTTCTGCTAGATTTCCTAGGTTCGTTGCTTTACTATATTTATTATAGTTATAGGCACCGAACTAGGTTGAGTGCACCGAATTCTAGGCTTTTCGGTTGCCATCGAATTGCCTTCTACCGAATTTGGGAAGGACCCGTTCGGGACGCTTCGCGACCCGCGGAACCTTCTAGTAACACCAGGGTTACTGCCTTTGTGTCGAGCCTATATATAGCCTCGCCTTGTACCCAGGTGCATCATTCAATAGTTCAATCTTTCCTGAACCAGATCCTCACACTCGGTGTGACCAACATACGCACGTGGAAGGAGTGAGGCGCAGCCTTACGAGCTCACTTCTAGCACATATCTGCCTCGGAACAAGCTCGCATGAAGCTGCGTGCCTGGTCGCAGTTGGCATCTGTCCAAGACTACACAGCGTCATTTATCGGCCTTGCCGACCAAGTGAGACATGCCAGAGGCGGAGCGGTTGGATTACATCAGCGGCCTCAAGTATGAAATTCAATACGAGGTGCACGCACGACATGATTCGTAGAAGCATTACGGCTGGCGAAGTCAACAGATGCCCCGAGGCTTTACGCGAGAACAGCTTCCCAGGAGAGAAACCGTTTTCGTGGCCAGACCCATCGGGCCACGATCAACGCCGTCCATACACCCGACCGCCCTCCTAAGGGACCGTGTTACCGGTGTGGGAAGACGGGTCACTACATGAGCTACTGCCCCGAGAAAACGCCGGCGAAAGGGGACGTCATGAAGGAGCAGGGAAATGGGAAAAATCAGAATTTAGCGGGCCCTTAACTGAATGTGCTCCGTCGTTCGAACCCCACCATCCCCACCAAGTCGTGGTTCCGATTCATGCAATCGATCGCATTCGGCCAACTATCGACAATAATCAAGTGGATCACCCTGTGCTGGTCGTTAGCAAGGTGTTAAACATAATTTAAGTTGCTCGTCGACGGGGGGGGGAGGGGGGGGGGGGGGGCAGCCATAGCCTCTTCAACTTGGCGACAGCAAAAAAATGCAAGCTGCAACTTGACAGGTGTCTCCTCGAAATCGACGCACGCCTCGTGGATAAGACGCCTCTGACGATTTTGGAAGAAACACGAACGGTGCGGATCGAGTGCGGCGACGATTTTGGCGCAAAGCTATAGTTCTTATCGGCAACACACCCGCAAACGGACGGCCAGACCGAGCGCACCAATCAGACTATGGAGCAGCTGGTCATGACAAACTGCCTCGACCCGACTCGCTGGGAACACTCGCTAGCCATGGATTTCGCGTTCAACAACGATCCGTCCAACACGACTAATCACGACCCGTTGTTCTTAAATTACGGGATGGATCCGACGGTTCCCAAAACGACTACATTCGACAACCCGGTCCCGCGGTCACAAACATTTGTGAAAAAAACTCAGGGAATTCGCGAGAAGGCTGCGGACGCAATCCACAAGGCAAATAACACTTCCCGAAAATACACTGACCTACGCCGGGAACTCGTTTTGGCAGCCACGATATTGTGGACCTTTCAAGATCATCAAGATTGTGACACTTGTCACCGAGAAGCTGCTGCTACTCGACGAATGGCGTATCCATGACGCCTTCCACGTCAGCTTGCTTCGCAAGTTCGTGCTAGCCACTATAAACATCGCGCTACAAAATGCTGCACCAACAGCACGACCTATACCGGAGTCGACCCTTGACCGGTCGAAGATCCTGGGGTATCATGTACGACTTGACGCAGCCGGTCGCCATGATTATTTTCTAATTCGATGACTGATCGCACTAGTGAAGATGACACGTGGGTGCAATCTGCCTCGCTTGAAGCGTCCTCGCTTATTGCTGATTACCTCGCGCATAGGCATGTTGCGGATATTGACCACCGTTCTTAAGGGGGGGAGTTGGGGGAGAGTACAACCCCGATTCCTTATCGGGGTTGACTGCTTCGCGTACAACCCGATTTTCGGACTTTGCACGTTCGGCCGACATCAACGATGCCGAGGCTCCTCGCGTCGCCTTCGGCTTTTCCTTTCGCCAAGCCTGCACCCAACCTCGCTCGCCAGAGGTTCCTTCCTAGCTAGGCTAGCTACTACATTAGCTCATGCCTTCATTGTATTCTCAGTTCTTGCTATCACAGTCTCATTTTTCATTAATCTGTGCGCTCTCTTTTACATCTCATAACAATATGAGTGGTACTAAGAGTAAGTGCGTTACTTAGCGATATAAGTGGTACTAAGAGTAAGTGCGTTACTTAGCTATATGAGTGGTATTGAGAGCAAGTGCGTTTCTTAGTGATATGAGTGGTACCAAGAGTAAGTGTGTTACTTACCCATACGAGTGGTACTAAGAGTAGGTGAGTTAACTAGTCATATGGATAATACTAAGGGTAAGTGCTTTACTTACTGATATGAGTGGTACTAAGGGTAAGTGCGTTATTTAATGGCATGGACGGTACTAAGAATATGTGCGTTACTTAGCAATGTGAGTGGTGCTAAGAGCAAGTGTGTTACTTAGCCATATGTATAGTGCTAAGAGTAAGTGTGTTACTTAGCGATATAAGCGGTAGTAAGATAAAGTGCGTTGTTTAGCGATATGAGTGGTACTAAGAATAAGCATGTGAATTACTTAGCAATAGGAGTGGTACTAAGAATAAGTGCACTATCTAGCGATATGTGTGGTGCTAAGAGCAAGTGTGTTACTTAGCCATATGTATAGTGCTAAGAGTAAGTGTGTTACTTAGCGATATGAGTGGTACTAAGATTAAGTGCGTTATTTAGCGATATGAGTGGTACTAACAGTAAGTATGTCAATTACTTAGCAATAGGAGTGGTACTAGGAATAAGTGCACTATCTAGCGATATGAGTGGTTCTAAGAGTATGTGCAATACTTAGCGACATGAGCGAAACAATGAGTAAGTTCTAACTTAGCCATATGAGTGGTAGTAGAGTGCGTGCGTTACTTAGCCACATGAGTGGTACCAAGAATAAGTACGTTTTTTAGCGATATGAGTGGTAATAATATTAAGTGCGCCAGCTGGAACCTGGCGCGCAGCCGACTGTTCGGACACAGCGGCGCTTGACCCTGCCGGAACTCGAGGAGCTGCGAAGTCAAATTACTTAGCCAAATGAGTGGTATTAAGAGTAAGTGCGTTACTTAGCCATATAAGTGGTACTTAGAATACGGTGGCGCGAATTTAAAACGTCACGACCAGCCGGCACCAGGGGAAATCGCCGAGACAAATGGAGACTCCGCGAAACAAGACTCTGCACCGACTGGGAAACTCCAGCCGTACACCCCGACAAGTAAGAATTCGTTATCATATAAAGATAGTTTAACTAAGAATATTACTTCTCGTGGTTTTCAAGCCTTTATTAAGGGAGAGTCAGAAATTAAACCGGTACCGGGTAATATGGGGACCCTACTCCGGAGCGCTAATAAGGGTCGAGCGTTCCGAGGAGTCAGTTTTCTCTCCCAGCAGCCCTGTTCAAAGGCTCCCGGCCGTTCCTCATAGGAGCCTACACAGCTGCAAAGGCCTAGGGGAAGGTTCCAGGCCCTAGAGAAGCTGAATCGGCCTTGGATAAATCCTTCTAACCCTGCTAAGTTGGAAACTGAGTCAGCAGCTTCGAGCGCAGGACCAAGGGATGATACATTTGATCTACCTTATGATCCTGTAAGCAACACCATCTACAGCTACTCGGAGCGGCAGCAGCCACTAGTACTCGAGGTGATCTGCAACGGGCGTCGCCTTCAGGCACTGGTAGACAGTGGTGCGTCCCACTCGGTTTGCGACCGCGGGACGTTGGAGAAAATTGGAGAGTCATCGGAGGAGACCCAGTTTACAGCAACGATGGTGGATGGTACGAAGCTTCCCATCCACGGCGAGTCAACACTGCAGCTGCAGATAGGGGCGTTAAGGTGGAAGCCGACGTTGCCGATCACGAACATCAAGGGATTAGATTTCATCTTGGGGCGTGATTTTCTGAAGCGGTTCAACCCCGAGATTGACTGGGTCAACCGGAAGGCGTGTATCTACAACAACTGGAAGAGCAATACGGGGTACTTAGCACTGGTTATGGCAGCAGCAGAGGAGGAAAAGCCGAACTCGGAGCTACCTGCAGCAGTAAAGGAGGTGTTGGAGCAGTACAAGGATATCATGCCAGATGACCTGCCTGCAGGAGTGCCTCCAGCGCGCACCCACGAGCACGAGATCGTGGAGGAACCAGGTGCGAAACCCGTCTCATGTGCACCATACCGCCTTAGTCCGACCGAACTGACAGACATGAAGAAACAGATCGAGTACCTACTGGACAGACAACTGATCCGCCCATCCACCTCTCCCTACGGCGCACCAGTTCTCTTCACTCCAAAACCAGACGGTAGTTTACGGATGTGCATCGACTACCGCGCACTGAACAAACAGACAGTCAAGAACAAATACCCCATACCGCGCATAGACGATCTTCTAGACCAACTGCGTAATGTGACGGTGTTTTCGAAGCTGGACCTACGGTCGGGTTACTGGCAGATCAAGATGGCGGACAACTCGATCCACAAGACGGCGTTCCATACCAGATACGGCTCCTACGAGTACTTAGTGATGCCGTTCGGACTCTGCAACACACCAGCGACGTTCCAGGCGGAGATGAATCATATCTTACGGCCCCTGCTGGACGAATGCGTGGTGGTGTACCTGGACGACATACTGATCTACTCAAGAACCATGAAGGAGCACGTGGAGCATCTGTGGAAAGTCTTCGAGATCCTGTGGAATAACAAATTCTACGTGAAGCTGTCGAAAAGCGACTTCGCCCTGAAGAAGGTGCAGTTTTTCGGGCACATGGTGAGTGCGGAGGGCGTACACGTGGACCCGCAGAAGATCGAAGCCGTTAAGAAGTGGAAAGTTCCGGAGAACGTGAAGGAGTTGCAGCAGTTCCTAGGCTTTGCCAACTACTACAAAAGGTTACGCTAAGATAGCAGCGCCACTGACCAACCTACTGAAAAAGGATACGCACTATGAATGGAATACTCCTCAACAGCAAGCCATGGAGCAGCTACAGACAGCACTGACTACAGCGCCAGTACTCATCCTACCGAATCCAGACAAGGACTACGTGGTGGAAGCAGACGCTAGTGACCAAGCAGTCAGAGCAGTACTGATGCAGGATCACGGACGCGGTTTGCAACCCATCGCCTATCTCAATGAGAAGCTACACGGAGCAGAACTGAACTACCCCATCCATGACAAGGAAGCCTTAGCGATAGTCACAGCCTTCAAGGCGTGGAGGTGTTACCTAGAGGGAGCCAAGACTACAGTCTATACTGACCACTGCAGTCTCAAATACCTGAAGTCGCAGCCGACGCTCTCACGACGACAGGTGCGGTGGGTGGACTTCTTGGAGACCCACTTCCACTACGACATCGTCTACAAACCCGAGCTACACAACAAAGCTGACGCGTTGAGCCGCCCCGGTCATGTAGCAGGCATCCAGCTCGACGGGATGAACCCTCTACTCAAGGGTCTATTCCAACATGGGTACTCCGTGGACGCAGAGATCGCTACAGCACAGAAACAGAAGTTGTTACAGTGGGGAAAAACTTAGCTGTAAGAAAGGGATCGGGAAAATTTTGGGTACCGAACTATGCCCCGCTCCGACAGATCTTACTGGAGGAGTTCCACGACGTGGCATGTGCGGGACATTTCGGGAGTAACAAGACGTTAGCGGGAATAGCGAAGTATTACTACTGGCCCCAGATGGCAGCAGACGTGCAGCAGTTCGTCACTTCATGCGACACGTGCTAGCGGATGAAGAGTAGCAAGCAGAAAAAAGCAGGATTACTTCAGCCTCTACCCGTACCGGAGCAGCCATGGCAAGTTGTCAGCCTAGACTTGTTGGGTGCAAATTCACTTTGCACGACATCCTGCCGTCTGTTTGTATGAGTATGCGTGTGCGAATGCATTTGCATGTGAATGGTGTGTTCGTGTGTTTGTTTGCTTTCGCAATTTTCGCTTGAAGCATTTGCAGGTACTCGCGCAATGTGCGCTTCGGCACGACATTGTACGCGCTATGAACAGTGCAAGCAGAAAGGACGAGCTCGCAAAGGAACACAGATGGAAGCTTTGCAGTTCGGATGAGTTGATTGCGCAAATTCAGTTCTATCCAACTCGAAATTGTACTGTTATGTTTGGTTGACTATAGTGTAGCAAGGCAGGCACTATAGGGGTACAATTTAGGTGAAGGTTGGATGTTGTTTGTCTGTATCTGCATGCTACAAGGCCAAGGGAAACCAGCAGAACCAGGTTCTGTTTTTAGAACCTGAACCTGGTTGTTGTTTTCCCAGGTTGGAAAAACAGAACCAGAGGTTGTTTTCCAACCTACCACCTGCTGTTTTGTCCAGCCAGGTTGGTTCTGTTGCTTGGAATTATTTGGGATCATCCCTGGTTGTTCCCAGGTTGATTCCCAAGGTCCTTGCTAGCTAGAACTATTTATTCCTTCTCTGTTTGTACCTGAATATAGTCAATTGATTCATGCGAATTCCTTCCTCGCTGGAATTTCGTTTCTACGCGGTTCGATGGCGGAATGCTACCCGAGTCAACGCTAGCATGCTAGCACTCCAACGCTAGGCAAACGCTGTCCGAGCCATAACTTCGTAATGGCAGAACTTTTCGCGAGGCAACTTGGCTTTTTTTAAAGCTCTTGGAGCGAGCTTCGATATAGCAAATTCTCAGCTTAATCTGATCGACGGTCTGCACGGCACGCTGTGCGACGTTCAAGGTACTCTTGTTATTTTGGCTAAGTCTTTCTTGACTCCTCTCTCTACAAACTCGGACCCGAGGATAGGGGCTGGTCTTGTGCCAGGCACCCAGGGACCCTTGGAGGTGACCCCGAGGAGAGGTTTTAAGAAATAATAGCTTAAGTTTATTAGGCCCTTACACCAACAAGCTGGTATCAGAGCTGCGTTATAGCGATCCTCGTTATAGGTAGCTATGGCGGGCAACACCTCGGCAGGAGCTGGTGAATCTTCAGCCCAAGATCGTAGCGGCAGCCAAGATTCTGGTGTTTCAGCGCCAAGGGGAGCGCGAACAAACCAGGGCTCGCTGATCAAGGAGGTGCTGAAAAACTTCACCGTCGAGAAGTTCAATGGTGAGAGCTATGATGATTGGGCCTGGAAAATGCAACTCTACTTCCGTCAGATTGGATTGCTGAAACTAATGATTGGGGAGGAGCCTAGACCGAGTGACCCCGCCCTTCAGGAAGATTGGGACGAGCGTGCCTCGGCTGGCTACTACTTGATGTCGCAGAGTTTGGAGCTGAATCAGCGTCACCACGTCATGCACCTGCTGCCGGAGGTTGAGTGCGGTCCGAAGGCGTGGACCGTGTTGAAGGAGCTGCACACCCCTACCTCCGTCGCCGCAACGCTCATGATGGAGAGGGAGCTGTCCACGTTGCGCCTGAGCGAGGGAGAGCCAGTGCAACCTGTCTTGGACAAGATGCGCGACCTCTACGCGAAGCTGGCGATCGCGGGAATCACCTACCCGGAGCAGACCAAGTGCTTGAAGATGCTGTCGCTGCTGCCGGAATCGTGGCTTCAATTCACGAGCGGATTGAGCCTGCCGCAGAACCAGAGTTTGTGGACGCTCGAGTGGGTGCGGACAAAGATTCTGGAGGAGGACTTCCGTCGCCGCCAACTGAGGAACCAGCTAGCATGGAGGAGGCATTAGCTGGGCCAGATAGGGACAAGTGGCTGGCTTCTATGGATGCTGAGTACCAGAGCCTGCTGGAGAATGGGACTTGGGAACTAGTGGTGCTGCCTGAGGGAAAGAAAGCGGTACAATGCAAGTGGGTGCTAAGGATCAAGACTGACGACAAGGGGCAGGTCACCATCTACAAGAGTAGGTTGGTGGCTAAGGGGTTTATGCAGAAGGAGAAGCGGGACTTCAATGAGATCTTTGCTCCCACTGCCAAACCCCCTACCCTCCGTGTCTTGTTGGCACTGCAGCCGTTAGTGGGAAAGTCATCATTCAGATGGATATGTCAACGGCATTCCTCAATGGGATTTTAGAGGAGGAGGTGTTCATGACGCAGCCGCCTGGGTATGAGGATGGTACGGGCAGGGTGTGCAAGCTGAAAAAGTCCATCTACGGCTTGAAGCAGGCGCCACGCTGCTGGTACCAGAAGTTGGCAGCTGTTTTAGAGGAGATGGGATTCAGGACCAGCAGCTGCGATGAGAGCCTCTTTCTCAAGGGCGAGGGGGAGAAGCTGGTGCTGTTTCTGGTCTACGTGGACGACATTCTTCTCTTCAGCAGCAGCATGAAGGAGATCCGAACGGTGCAGCAGCAGCTGATGGAGAACTTCAAGTGCAAGAACCTTGGGGAGGTAAAATACTACCTCGGGATGCACGTGGAGAGGGATCCAGATCACAGGTGGTTAAAGCTGCACCAGGAGAAGTTCATCAAGGAGCTGGGGGAGAAGTATGGGATTGAGAATGAGCGCAAGGTGTCAACTCCCCTGCCAGCAGAATTCAAGCTTAATCAACTGAATCTGCGCAATCAACTAAATCTGAAGCTGCGAAACCGTTGTCCGGTCGGTGTACCGCCCTGTGTGCGGCGCAACTTCCCTTAATCAGGGGGGAACCTGTGTCACCTGAAGTACATTGTCAGCTGCTCCTCTTGCTCCTAAAATTTCGGCCAACTTTGTTGCACACGCAGAAGTGACCCTGACGCGAACAGTCTAGTCGTAGGCGGCCTTTTCCAAACTTTTCGGTGGTCTGAAAATAACATATGTCCCACACTGTGCTGCTCCTGCCGAAAAACGCCCATGACTACCCTCTTACAGCAACCGTGCCTCACCCGGGCGGGACGACGATAGACCCCCCCTTCCTTCGGGCAGCGCCACGCCGCCTTTCTTCGCCGTCAGTTTTTCTGACGCGAATCGTCTTGTGCCTAGCTACCCGACCAGTAGATGCTTTGTCAGAAACTAGAGACAGGAATGAAATGACTAGATCAGGGTTTGGTACAAATATGAAACCCTAATGGGGTTGTACCCCATATTGGCTACCCCACTATAGCCTACACATATATAACATGCATATAATTTGACACACCCCCATAGGCAAAGAGCAAGGGGTCACATGACCAGTCAAGAAAAGCAAAGCAAGCTCAGGGTGGATCACAACGTCACCACACACACTGAGCACAAGCAAAGGGCCATAAGGCCAGTTCACATGCAGAGATATATATGCATCAACAAGAGCACAGTGATCTCTACCTATCGAGAGCAAGCATGCAGGTATAGATATATAGATCACAGTACAAGCTTCTCTCCCGCTGACTGAAGCCTCGAGCAACGTAACAAGCCTTGAACCCGGCGGCCGCTTCACCCTGAAAATCCACATGCCATCGACGATGTTCGCCCCAGGAGGGGGAACCTCATCGATGTAAGTGCCTGTAGACTTCCAGGATGCCATCTCTGCGTCCATGGCTGTCTGCCACTGAGAGGAGTAGGGACCCGAGATCGCCTCTGCGTAAGAGTGCGGGGTCGGGATGTCTGGTGCATCCGGGTCTCCCTCAGGGGCAAGCAGCATGGCCACGAGATGAGGCGCAGCGGCTGCAAGACACTCAAGGTCCTCGTGCCTGTCCTCAAGGACGTCCGTGCCAAGAGCACAATCACCCCCGACGGACGGAGGACAGACAGACTCAGACTCAGCAACAAGACTAGCGGCGTAGTCTAGACGACAGGCAGCAGCAAAGTCAACAAGCTCAGCGACTAAGGCAGACGCAGCAGCAGACTCAAACGACGGGTCAGTGATAACAGTGGCTAACAGACGCGTGACAGTAGGGTGTGCAGCACGAAACCGGTCAGACTCAGGGTCCGCAACGTCAGGCAGAGAAGACGCAGGAGGAGACGGCAGAGGAACACGCTGCGGAGCAGAGGAAGGACGCAGAGCCATGAGGTGTGTGCCGGGGATTGCCGGCGAAAGCGGATGAGGAATACGACTACCAGTGCGACCAGTGCGGACAGTACGAACAGGCGAGACAGGACGCGACGCAGGCTCACGACGCTCAGCAAGACCTCCTGGCTGCTCAGTGTAAGGAGAAGGAGCAGGCAGCGGTGAGCCAGGCTGTAACGGAAGACCAGTAGACGACGGGAGGGTAAGAACCTGACGAAGAACAGAGTCAGGCGGCGGCAGAGACGACGGAGACGGCCCAGCAAATAACAGTCGTGGCTGCGCAGTGCCACCAGCACCAGCAGCTCCAGCACCTCCAGCAGCTCCAGCACCTCCAGCAGCTCCAGCACCTCCAGCAGCTCCAGCACCTCCAGCAGCTCCAGAACCTCCAGCTCCAGCTCCTCGTGCACCAGCGGCACCAGCAGCTCCAGAACCTCCAGCGCCAGCACCTCCAGTACCAGCGCCACCAGCAGCAGCACGCCAAGAACCAGCACCCCCAGAACCAGCTCCTCCAGTCCCAGGGTTTCCAGCCTTAGTGTCTCCAGCAGCAGCACCCCCAGAACCGGCACCTCCAGTCCCAGGGTCTCCAGCCTCAGTGTCTCCAGTAGCAGCACCCCCAAAAGGAGAACCTCCAGCCCCAGCAGCTCCAGTACCTCCAGTACGAGCACCTCCGAGACCAGCGACTCCAGCACCTCCGGTAGACAAAGTACCAGCACTACTCCCAGCTCCAGCAAGGTCAGCAGAAGCACCTCCAGCGGCAGAGCCCCGAGCTCCAGCAGCGCGACCCTGACGGCGAGCGTACCACTCGTGCAGCTGCTGTGGGGAGCGTACCACTCCAAGGAGTCCGCGCACCAGCAGTCTCAGTACCCTCAGGCGCCGCACCCCCAGACTCAGCACCCCCAGGCTCCTCACGCTCAAGCTCATCACCTCCAGACTCTCCACCCTCAGACTCCGCACCCCCAGGCTCAGCACCTCCAGGCTCCTCACGCTCAGGCTCAGCACCCCCAGGCTCCTCACGCTCAGGCTCAGCACCCCCAGACTCCGCACCCCCAGGCTCAGTACCCCCAGGCTCCTCACGCTCAGGCTCCGCACCCCCAGGCTCAGCACCCCGAGCAGGACCATTCCCAGCAGGACCAGAGTCACCAGTGACCTCAACAGGCGCAGGCACGGGAGGGTCTACCTGAGAAACACTTGAAGGAGCAGGACCTGGCGCGGGGAGGGGGTCTACCTGGGGAGGACCTGGAGCGAGATTGAGCGGCGGGGAGGAGGGGGGGGGGGGTTGGGTGCAAATTCACTTTGCACGACATCCTGCCATCTGTTTGTACGAGTATGCGTGTGCGAGTGCATTTGCGTGTGCATGGTGTGTTCGTGTGTTTGTTTGCTTTCGCAATTTTCGCTTGAAGCATTTGCAGGTACTCGCGCAATGTGCGCTTCGGCACAACATTGTACATGTTATGAACAGTGCAAGCAGAAAGGACGAGCTCGCAAAGGAACCCAAGATGGAAGCTTTGCAGTTCGGATGAGTTGATTGCGCAGATTCAGTTCTATGTTTGGTTGAACTCGAAATTGTACTGTTTTGTTTGGTTGACTATAGTGTAGCAAGGCAGGCACTATAGGGGTACAATTTAGGTGAAGGTTGGATGTTGTTTGTCTGTATCTGCATGCTACAAGGCCAGGGGAAACCAGCAGAACCAGCATTTGGCTGGTTGGGCAAAGACAAAACAGGTTCTGTTTTTAGAACCTGAACCTGGTTGTTGTTTTCCCAGGTTGGAAAAACAAAACCAGAGGTTGTTTACCAACCTACCACTTGCTATTTTGTCCAGCCAGGTTGGTTCTGTTGCTTGGAATTATTTGGGATCATCCCTGGTTGTTCCCAGGTTGATTCCCAAGGTCCTTGCTAGCTAGAACTATTTATTCCTTCTCTGTTTGTACCTGAACATAGTCAATTGATTCATGCGAATTCCTTCCTCGCTGGAATTTTGTTTCTACGCGGTTCGACGGCGGAATGCTACCCGATTCAACGCTAGTACGCTAGCACTTCAACGCTAGGCAAACGCTGTCCGAGCCATAACTTCGTAATGGCAGAACTTTTCGCGAGGCAAATTGGCTTATTTTAGAGCTCTTGGAGAGAGCTTCGATATAGCAAATTCTCAGCTTAATCCGATCGGCGGTCTGCACGGCACGCTGCACGACGTTCAAGGTACTCTTGTTATTTTGGCTAAGTCTTTCTTGACTCCTCTCTCTACAAACTCGGACCCGAGGATAGGGGCTGGTCTTGTGCCAGGCACCCAGGGACCCTTGGAGGTGACCCCGAGGAGAGGTTTTAAGAAATAATAGCTTAAGTTTATTAGGCCCTTACACCAACAAGCTGGTATCAGAGCTGCGTTATAGCGATCCTCGTTATAGGTAGCTATGGCGGGCAACACCTCGGCAGGAGCTGGTGAATCTTCAGCCCAAGATCGTAGCGGCAGCCAAGATTCTGGTGTTTCGGCGCCAAGGGGAGCGCGAACAAACCAGGGCTCGCTGATCAAGGAGGTGCTGAAGAACTTCACCGTCGAGAAGTTCAATGGTGAGGGCTATGATGATTGGGCCTGGAAAATGCAACTCTACTTCCGTCAGATTGGATTGCTGAAACTAATGATTGGGGAGGAGCCTAGACCGAGTGACCCCGCGCTGCAGGAAGATTGGGACGAGCGCGCCTCGGCTGGCTACTACTTGATGTCGCAGAGTTTGGAGCTGAACCAGCGTCATCACGTCATGCACCTGCTGCCGGAGGTTGAGTGCGGTCCGAAGGCGTGGACCGTGTTGAAGGAGCTGCACGCCCCTACCTCCGTCGCTGCGACGCTCATGATGGAGAGGGAGCTGTCCGCGTTGCGCCTGAGCGAGGGAGAGCCGGTGCAACCCATCCTGGACAAGATGCGTGATCTCTACGCGAAGCTGGCGATCGCGGGAATCACCTACCCGGAGCAGACCAAGTGCCTGAAGATGCTCTCGCTGCTGCCGGAATCGTGGCTTCAATTCATGAGCGGATTGAGCCTGCCGCAGAACCAGAGCTTGTGGACGCTCGAGTGGGTGCGGACGAAGATTCTGGAGGAGGACTTCCGTCGCCGCCAACTGAGGGGTGGAGACGACAGCAGCAGCGGCTACGGGATGCAAGGGAGCCGACGTGGCAGAGGACGTGGCTTCGGTGGTGCTGGACGCGGTGCAAAGAAAGACGACGACTCCAACGACCAACAAGGAGGTACCGGTTGGGGTCGCGGTGCGAAATCTGGACGTGGGGGCAAGTCGGGTGCTGGTGGCAAAATGAAAGGGAGTTGCTGGTATTGTGAGAAGGAAGGGCACCCCTGGTTTTTGTGCTATAAGAAACCCGATGGATGGACCCCCCAGAATCGTCACCAGGATGGCGGCGCGCGGAGGAACCAGAAAAACGGCGCCAACATGGTCGCTGATTCGTCCGACAACAACCCGAAGGGCAACGGCGGTGCGGAGAAGAAGAAGGAGCGCACCGCGGGCCAATTCTTCCATGTGGGAGACAAGGGGGAGCAAGGAGACGCCTCTGCCAAAGTTGGAGCAGAGCTGAACCCCATGGACTATTGGGTGTTGGACACAGGTGCTGCTTGGACGATGACGCCGCGCAAGGACCTGCTGGACGAAGTACGCGCTGCACCGATCAATGAGGTGTGCTCCGCCTCTGGACACATGTTGAAGGTGGCTGGTGCGGGACGAGCTGCGTTTAAGGGAGCGGATGGCAAGCCGGTGGTGCTGCACGACGTTCTCCTCGTCCCCGACCTGAAGGCCAACCTTATCTCCCTCCGTAAGCTTGGCAAGGCTGGGGTGAACACCAATACGGATGGGGCACGCACTTATAAGGGGAAGCTGGGCAATCGGGTGCTTTGGGATCTGCACGAGAGCAAGGACGTGTACAGATCTATGTGGCAGCTACCGGCACTGGCGTGGCACGGTGGGGGGCAGGCTGGAGAGGGGTCTGCATCCCAGGGGGAGTGCAACGCCGTTGGAGGGGTTGGTGTGAAAGTGTCGGCCAGATCTGGGGAGACGGATTGGGCAACGGCACACCGACGCTTGGGGCATGTGGCAATGCCTTTGCTGAAGCAGCTGGAGAAGGATGGAGCTGTTAAGGGTCTGAAGCTGAACGGACAGCCACCCGATGAAAACTGTGAAATCTGTTTGCTCTCAAAGTTCACCCGTTTCCCCTTCCATAGTGTGGCTGGCAGGAGCAAGAAGCCGCTGGAGCTGGTCCACATGGACTTGGTGGGGCTGCTGCCGGTGCAAGGGCACAAGGGGGAGCGGTATTTCCTAACCATAGTGGATGACTGGAGCAGGCTAATGTGGGCGTATCCGCTGAAGCAGAAAGATCACGCCGCCTCCACGATTCGGGACGATTGGCTGCCGTTCGTGGAGAAGCAAGCGGAGTGTGTGGTGAAGCGGATCAGGACAGACCGGGGTGGTGAGTTCCTTGGAGCTGAGATGACGGCCTGGCTCAAGAAGCAGGGCATTCAGAGGGAGCTGACCACGGCTTACACCCCACAGTCCAACGGTGTAGCAGAACGGGCGAACCGGACTATTCTAGAGACAGCTAGGGCGCTGCTTATAGAATCTGGGCTTGGAAACTTCATGTGGCCTCACGCTGTCCGGCACGCTACCGTCGCTAGGAACAGGGTACTCACCAAGGTTGGTAATGACTCGTGGGTGCCGTTGGAGAGGTGGCTTGGGAGGAAGCCGCCGGTGGACATGCTGAGGGTGTTTGGTTGCATGGCAGTCGCCCACGTCCCCAAGACCTACCGGAGTAAGTTGGGGGCGAGTGCAATCTGGTGTGTGCATTTGGGCCTGGCTGCTGAGAGCAAGGGATGGCTGCTGTGGGAACCATCCAAGGGTGTGTTGTTTGACAGCAAGGATGTGAAATTCATTGAGGGCATGATGTATGGGAGCTGGGAGAAACAACCAGAGGCAAGGGTGTCCCAGCAGATGGAGCAGATCACCATGCAGCTGGACCTGACTCCTAGTGTGTGGGAGGAGGGAGAGGAGGCAGCTGCGGGGAATGGTGATGGAGAAAAAGTACAGGAGGCACCTGCTGGTGGAGGAGAGGCTGGCGATAGCACTAGTGAAGCTGCTGGATCCGAGGGAGGAAAGCAGCAGCAGGGGAAAGCTAAGAAGCCGAAGGGTGTCATTCCGTATGGCTACTAAGAAGCTGACTGCAGGATCAGGTGTAGCGGAGCAGCAGCTTGGGACCGAGGAGGCAATGCTGATTCTACCTCATGGCTATGACCCGGATGAGGAGGATGAACCTGCCTACTGTTTTATCGCCCCTGCACCAGAGGAACCAGCTAGCATGGAGGAGGCATTAGCTGGGCCAGATAGGGACAAGTGGCTGGCTTCTAGGGATGCAGAGTACCAGAGCCTGCTGGAGAATGGGACTTGGGAACTAGTGGTGCTGCCTGAGGGAAAGAAAGCGGTACAATGCAAGTGGGTGCTAAGGATCAAGACTGACGACAAGGGGCAGGTCACCATCTACAAGAGTAGGTTGGTGGCTAAGGGATTTATGCAGAAGGAGAAGCGGGACTTCAATGAGATCTTTGCTCCCACTGCCAAACCCCCTACCCTCCGTGTCTTGTTGGCAGATGCAGCCGTTAGTGGGAAATTCATTATCCAGATGGATATATCAACGGCATTCCTCAATGGGATTTTAGAGGAGGAGGTGTTCATGACGCAGCCGCCTGGGTATGAGGATGGTACGGGCAGGGTGTGCAAGCTGAAAAAGTCCATCTACGGCTTGAAGCAGGCACCACGCTGCTGGTACCAGAAGTTGGCAGCTGTTTTAGAGGAGATAGGGTTCAGGACCAGCAGCTGTGATGAGAGCCTCTTTCTCAAGGGGGAGGAGCTGGTGATGTTTCTGGTCTACGTGGACGACATTCTTCTCTTCAGCAGCAGCATGAAGGAGATCCAGAAAGTGCAGCAGCAGCTGATGGAGAACTTCAAATGCAAGAACCTTGGGGAGGTAAAGTACTACCTCGGGATGCACGTGGAGAGGGATCTGGATCACAGGTGGTTGAAGCTGCACTAGGAGAAGTTCATCAAGGAGCTGGGGGAGAAGTGTGGGATTGAGAATGAGCGCAAGGTGTTGAAGCTGGTGAAGGCTGCAGAGGATGAAGGGGTTGAAGCTGAAGAGCAGCAGCAATTTCAGTCCTTGGTGGGCAGCCTCTTGTATGCAGCTGTTCACACGAGGCCCGACATCTCTTTCTCGGTTGGGCAGCTGGCCAGGGTGGTGCAGAATCCATCAGAGGAGCAGGTGGATGCAGCTGAGCGCGTGGTGAAGTATTTGAACTCTCACCCAACCATTGGGGTCCAATACTCCGCATCTGCACAGGTGAAGCAGAAGGGGGTTGAGGTGCTGAAGGAGAAGGGGGAGCGGCTTGGAGAAGGCAAGCTTTTTCTGGCTTTACCGATGCTACATGGGCTTCTGAGAAGGAGGATTCCTCATCTGTGGGAGGATACATCTGCGTAGTTGGGGGAGGACCTGTTAGTTGGAGGTCCAAGAAGCAGACGGAGATGGCACTCTCCTCTGTTGAATCAGAATACATGGCAATGTTCCATGGGGTGAAGGAGGTGATTTGGCTGAGGAGGCTGTTAGAGGAGATTGGCCAGGAGCAGAAGGTTGCTACGCCGCTGTTTTGTGATAGCAAGGGGGCTCTTGGGATGGCCAGGAACGCTGTGCTTCATGGGCTGAACAAGCACATGCGTATCAAGTGGCACTGGCTGCGTAAGGAGGTGAAGAGGGGGACGGTGAATCCGATTTACATCAAGACTCACCAGCAGCCAGCAGACTTTCTCACCAAGAGGCTTGCGGATGAGCCTCATTGGCATTGTGTGCGCATGAGTGGAATGAGCATGAACTAGCATGGAATGATGGGAATGCAGCCGGCAGGCTGAGGGGGAGTGTGTTGGGTGCAAATTCACTTTGCACGACATCCTGCCGTCTGTTTTGTACGAGTATGCGTGTGCGAGTGCATTTGCATGTGAATGGTGTGTTCGTGTGTTTGTTTGCTTTCGCAATTTTCGCTTGAAGCATTTGCAGGTACTCGCGCGATGTGCGCTTCGGCACAACATTGTACGCGTTATGAACAGTGCAAGCAGAAAGGACGAGCTCGCAAAGGAACCCAAGATGGAAGCTTTGCAGTTCGGATGAGTTGATTGCGCAGATTCAGTTCTATCCAACTCGAAATTGTACTATTTTGTTTGGTTGACTATAGTGTAGCAAGGCAGGCACTATAGGGGTACAATTTAGGTGAAGGTTGGATGTTGTTTGTCTGAAACCAGCAGAACCAGCATTTGGCTGGCTGGGCAAAGACAAAACAGGTTCTGTTTTTAGAACCTGAACCTGGTTGTTGTTTTCCCAAGTTGGAAAAACAGAACCAGAGGTTGTTTTCCAACCTACCACCTGCTGTTTTGTCCAGCCAGGTTGGTTCTGTTGCTTGGAATTATTTGGGATCATCCCTGGTTGTTCCCAGGTTGATTCCAAAGGTCCTTGCTAGCTATAACTATTTATTCCTTCTCTGTTTGTACCTGAACATAGTCAATTGATTCATGCGAATTCCTTCCTCGCTGGAATTTCGTTTCTACGCGGTTCGACGGCGGAATGCTACCCGAGTCAACGCTAGTACGCTAGCACTCCAACGCTAGGCAAACGCTGTCCGGGCCATAACTTCGTAATGGCAGAACTTTTCACGAGGCAACTTGGCTTATTTTAAAGCTCTTGAAGCGAGCTTCGATATAGCAAATTCTCAGCTTAATCCGATCGACGGTCTGCACGGCACGCTGCGCGACGTTCAAGGTACTCTTGTTATTTTGGCTAAGTCTTTCTTGACTCCTCTCTCTACAAACTCGGACCCGAGGATAGAGGCTGGTCTTGTGCCAGGCACCCAAGGACCCTTGGAGGTGACCCCGAGGAGAGGTTTTAAGTTTGATTAAGTCTTAATAGCTTGAGTTTATTAGGCCCTTACACCAACAGGGGCAAGGGGTAGTGCGGTAGGGAAAGAGACCGTAAAAGGGGACTGACTCGTCAAAGGTGACGTCCTGAGACGCAAAGACACGGCGCGAGGCGGGGTCGTAAAACTGCCAGCCAGGCGCGTCAAGAGGAAAACCAAGGAAGAAGCAGGGAATGGTGCGAGCGGAGAGCTTGTCCGCGGTGGTATCGCGGACAAAGGCACGAGCACCCCAGACCCGGAATCGCGACGCATCGCCAACCTTCCCCGTCCACAGCAGTGTGGGCGAGGTCTCCGGCAAGGAGACACGGGGCCAGAGGTTGAGCTGATACGCGGCGTGCCGGACCGCAAACGGCCACAGAAAATGGGGAGTCGCCGCATGGATCATGGAGGTACGAGCGACCTCCATGACTAAGCCAATGCGGCGCTCAGCAACCCCATTCTGCTGCGGTGAGGCCGGAAGCGTGAACGACTGGCGGATGCCGTGCTCCGCACAGTAGGCTCGCTGGTCGGAGGTGAACTCACCACCTCTATCAGAGTGCAGACGCAGGACAGGAAAGTCCGACTGGAACCGCTCGCGGAGCTGGAGACGAACAGCGCGGATCCAAGGGATCAAAACATCAGGGACGTCCCCCTTGCGCTGCAAGGGGAAGACCGTGGTGTAACGCGTGTAGTCGTCGACAACCAGCAGGAAGTACTGCTCGCGGCCCTGCCCCTGGACGCGGGCTGGGCCCCACACGTCCAGGTGGAGAGTCTGCAGCGGAGCCTCTGTGGGAGGGAACGAGGAGGAGTGAGGAGCGGCGCGCTGCCGCCCCTCGACGCAAGGAATGCAGGGCAGCGCAGGCGAGGGAGGGAGGGCAGGCAGAGACCTGGGAAGACCAGAGACCAGGGAGCGAGAGTGCATGCCACGAAGGCGAGGCAGGGAGGGGTGACCAAGGCGGTGGTGCCACAGGAGGGTGTTGTGGGACAGGCGGCGTCACTCACACTGGGTAGCTACCTGAGCAGACGCGTACAGCTGAGGAGACAAAGGGGTGTAGCGCGACACAGTGGTGAGGGTGTACAGACTGGACCCAGGCTCACGTGTGAACGTGGCCAGGTGGCGGCCGGTCTTGGAGCACGTGCAGATCGCCACACGCTGTTCTCCAGGAGTAAAGGTGTTAACCCAATGATCCTGAAGGATGGTGTTGCTCACCAAGTTCGTAGAGAACGAGGGGAGATGGAGACCAGACAGCTCACCAGACGGGACCGCCGGGCACGGAAGCACAGTAGTGGACCGTGCAAGCACTAGGCCCCCAGAGGGGTCAGCCAGTGAGACAGGGACAGGTGCAGGGAGGGGTGTGACTGTGGTGCTGTCGCGAAAGAAACAGCGGGAAGCACCAGAGTCAAGTGTGAAGGTGTGCAAGGCCTCAGCAAGCGCAGTACCAGAGAGAGCAGACTCACTAGCACCTAGGGCTGCAGGCGCTATACCTGGGTCTATACCGGGGTCTGGCGGCACACACAAGTAGCAGTCACCCTCAGCACTAACAATCAATGCATACATGGCAGCAAGAATAGCATCATAGTCAAGATCAAAGATAGGAACATCACGCCTAAGCAGGTCTGCCCAGTTGGGGAACTCAGTAGCATCAGGAAACTTGGCGCGCCAGGCGTCGCTAAGCCGAGCGAAGCAGCGGTACTCATTGTGCAAGCGGTTGCATGGGCGACCAGCACGGGGACCTGCGCGAATGGCATAGGGGCAGCGACCAGGACCCCCAGACGCCCCACGCCCGGCATACCAGTCATGTGTTGGGTGCAAATTCGCATTGCACGACATCATGCCGTCTGTTTGTACGAGTATGCGTGTGCGAATGCATTTGCGTGTGAATGGTGTGTTCGTGTGTTTGTTTGCTTTCGCAATTTTCGCTTGAAGCATTTGCAGGTACTCGTGCAATGTGCGCTTCGGCACAACATTGTACGCACTATGAACAGTGCAAGCAGAAAGGACGAGCTCGCAAAGGAACCCAAGATGGAAGCTTTGCAGTTCGGTTAAATTAATAGCGCAGATTCAGTTCTATCCAACTCGAAATTGTACTGTATTGTTTGGTTTACTTTATTGTAGCAGGGCAGGCACTATAGGGGTACAATTTAGGTGAAGGTTGGATGTTGTTTGTCTGTATCTGCATGCTACAAGGCCAGGGGAAACCAGCGGAACCAGCATTTGGCTGGTTGGGAAAAGACAAAACAGGTTCTGTTTTTAGAACCTGAACCTGGTTGTTGTTTTCCCAGGTTGGAAAAACAGAACCAGAGGTTGTTTTACCAACCTACCACCTGCTATTTTGTCCAGCCAGATTGGTTCTGTTGCTTGGAATTATTTGGGATCATCCCTGGTTGTTCCCAGGTTGATTCCCAAGGTTCTTGCTAGCTAGAACTATTTATTCCTTCTCTGTTTGTACCTGAATATAGTCAAATTGCGGATTCCTTTCTTGCTGGAATTTCGTGTCTACGCGGTTCGACGGCGGAATGCTACCCGAGTCAACGCTAGTACGCTAGCACTCCAACGCTAGGCAAATGCTGTCCGAGCCATAACTTCGTAATGGCAGAACTTTTTGCGAGGCAACTTGGCTTATTTTGAAGCTCTTGGAGCGAGCTTCGATATAGCAAGTTCTCAGCTTAATCCGATCGACGGTCTGCACGATACGCTGCGCGACGTTCAAGGTACTCTTTTTATTTTAGCTAAGTCATTCTTGGTTCCTCTCTCTACAAACTCGGACCCGATGATAGGGGCTGGTCTTGTACCAGGCACCCAAGGACCCTTGGAGGTGACCTCGAGGAGAGATATTAAGTTTGATTAAGTTTTAATAGATTTAGTTTATTAGGCCCTTACACCAACATCATAAAGCTGCTGAGAAGTGGGGGTCTAGCGCTGACGCTGCTGCTGCTGCTGTTGCGGCTGCTGCTGCTGCTGCTGCTGCCCCTGGCCACCACTGGAGCCCCCAGTCAGGCCGATCTCACCCCAGCCTCCACCACCGCTGCCACCACCACTCCCCCCTCCGCCACCACCGCCGCTGCCACCGCCACTGCTCCCGGTACCACCGCCGCCCCCACCACCACCTCCATTCCCACGACTACCCCCACCACCTCCACCTCCCCCGCCGCCTCCACCACCGCCCCCTCCACCGCCACCTCCACCTCCCCTGCCGTCCCTGCCTCCCCTAGAGCCGCTGCGCTTCCCACTAGGAGCGGAAGCAGCTGCGACCTTCTCAGCACCAAGGAAGTCGACAGCAGCAGCAGCAGAGGCGTAGGAGGGGGCAAGAGGGGAGGGGGAGCACCCCTCAAAGAGGGGAGTGCGAGGAGTGCCACGAGCAGCACCTACAGCGAGGATGTTCTACTCGGCTGCTAGGAGATACTTCTCGATGTCGGCGACAGTGAGAGTGGTAGGGTCTAGGGCGAGAAAGTGGTCCCTGACAGAGCTAAGAGTGTCAAGGAGGCGGGTAACGAGGAAATAGGGAGTGAAGTACATCGGGGGGGGGTTCTCGGCGCGGAACGCGGCTGGAAGGGCGGCACGAAAGCGAGCGTCACTAGCGCGAAGGTGAGAGATGAGGTCCTCAGTAGTGGTGCACGAGGACAGGTCTGGGAACAGGTAAGGTAGCATGAGCCGCCCTAGGGCTGCAGTGGCCGAGGAGGAGTAGCGCGCAACTACAGCGTCATACAGTGCCTTAGCAGTCTTGTGCTTTCTAAAATGCACGCGCTCAGTGATCGGCAGATGATTGCGAATAGCGAGGCGCACAGCAGCATCGCGAGTCTGCCACTGTGAGCGGTCGAGAGCAGGAGCATCGTCAGCAGGAGCAACGGAAGTGCCAGACGCGTGATCGAACAGTGAAACGCCGTCTTTGGCATCAGTCATAAGAAACAGTTGGAGGCCATCGAGCCACGTAGCGAACTCTATCGGGCGACCGTCAGGCTCAAACGCGAGAACATTAAGCGTCGCCATAATCGCAGTACAGGCAAAGGCAGTAGGCGAAGGCAGCAGGCAAAGGCAGCAGGCACAGGCAGCAGGCACAGGCAGCAGGCAAAGGCAGCAGGCACAGGCAGCAGGCAAAGAGAGATTGTGCGAGGGGCCGCAGGGTGAGCGCGCGAGCAGCAAGGGCGGCGCGCAAAGCAGCCGCAGGCAGCGCAGGCAGCGCGTAGGGCAGCAGCAGGCCGCACGCAGGCTGCGGAGGCATGGCGCGAGCAGGTAGGGCGGCGCGCGGGGCTGCGGCGGGCTGCGCGCGGGCTGTCAAGGAGCGGCGCGGGCTGCGCGGGCGGTGCGCGGGGCAGCTGCGGGCCGCGCGCGGGCTGCGCGGGCTCGGCGCGGGCTGCGTGGGCTGCGTGGGCGGTGCGCGGGGCAGCTGCGGGCCGCGCGCGGGCTGCGCGGGCTCGGCGCGGGCTGCGCGGGCGGTGCGCGGGGCAGCTGCGGGCCGCGCGCAAGCTGCCGAGGCGTGGCGCAAGCAGCTAGGGCGGCGCGTAGGGCAGCAGCGAGCCGCGCGCGGGCTGCCGAGGCGCGACGCGAGCAGCAAGGGCGATGCGCGGGGCAAAAGCGGGCAGCGCGCATGTGGTTTAGGTCTGCGCGCGAAGCAGCAGCAGACAGCTCAGACAGGGGCTGGTCTTGTACCAGGCACCCAGGAACCCTTGGAGGTGACCCCGAGGAGAGGTTTTAAGTTTGATTAAGTCCTGATAGCTTGAGTTTATTAGGCCCTTACACCAACATATTGGCTACCCCACTACAGCCTACACATATATAACATGCATATAATTTGACACGCTTTCCACGTGCCGCTACTCCAAAATCTTCACGCACAGTGACCACGATCGCCAGTTGCCGAAGACGTCCAGCGGGTAACATGACGAAGACGCTCGACGCCACTTGCTGCACGCAGTCATCTCCGAAATTGTCGCTCGCAGTTGTCGACAACGTCCCGACGCAACTCGCACCACTTCTTGTTTCCGTCAGTTTCGGACGTTGCGCCGATCACAATCCTACCGACGTCATTCGCTACACAGAATTAACTCTGAGAATAACAAAACGAACACCGTTAACTCACGCAATCAATGCGACGACATCAAAAACTGTCCGCCACCCGGTGGGAGGGAGGCTACGGTCCATCTCGACCGTCGAGGGCAAGGATCCGTTGGTGCTGTAGGAGCGCCTTGAAAATTCATGGCCCTTATGAGCAACTACCCGTGCTCCTGGCCGGCTAACGCGCTGCTCCTAGACCCCACGTCATCCTTCTCTATCCCCATCCGAGAGGTAATACACTATGAAAAATGGGGAAGCTAGGAAAGTAGCTCATATACCAAGTGTTATGAGTTGTTTTTAACAGAGTGCGTAGAAGACTTCTATGAAGAGTGAATTACAGAATAATGAAACAATGAAGGAAACAAGCATTTATAGGGCGAATACGTGCTAGGCGAGAACCTCGTGACGTGCGAGGGTTGGAAATGTCGCGATTGGTGCGGAGCGACTCGGCACTGGTTATGTGCGAAAGTGTAGGCCGAGCCACACTGACGCGAACTGCTCGGGGCTGTCCTCGCTAGGAGCAGCCTCTACAGTAATGAATTGTATATTCATTCCAACTCATATGGCTAAGTAACGCATTTGCTGTTAGTGCGGAGATAACTACTACAACGGGAGCTAGACTACGGGCTAGGCACGGGTGCTCGTGTGATCTCTGCGTTCCTTGTTCCTTAGTCGTTTTCCTAGTGCATACACTGCTTGCTAGTTCACAAGGAGATTTGGCAAGAGTTTCACTAGAGAAAGTTGACAACAATGGTACAATCAGGTTGGCAAGGTAAGACTACATCAGAGCTAGCATGCAAGCAAGTCTACTGCCAACGGAGCACGGTCGACCGCGCTCCAGCAGTGCAAAGTCGACGGCGTGCCAACGTCGCAGGTTGACGGCGCGCCAACGTTGCTCCCGCAGGACAGCAGCGCACCTACTTCGCAGGTGCTCGCAGTTGATTGGCGTGCAGTACCTCGTTACCTGCACAGCGCACACACCAAATCTTCCACGTGCTGACGACTACCTCTGATCAGCCACGCCGACCTCGGCATACCACCACCGAGGTCGTCCTCACCAAAAACCACCTGGGCGACTGTCGCTCACCTCCTCAGGGCTTCGTCACCCAGTAACCTGGTCGACCGGGCAACCAGGTCGACCAGAGGCTCCTGTGCGTGCCCGTCGACCACCCAGGTCGACGACCACTTCCAGTCGACCTCACCAGGTCGACCACTGCCTCCGGTATGTGCCGGTCGACCTCCCAAGTCGACGGCCACCTCCAGTCGACCTCCCCAGGTCGACCACTGCCCCCTGGTCGACCAGCTGTAGGTCGACGTCACTCTTGGTCGACCAGAAGGCCTGGTCGACTTACCAGGTCGACCAGAAGGGCTGGTCGACTTACCAGGTCGACCAGAAGGTCTGGTCGACTTCCCAGGTCGACCACCCGAAGTTGGCGCCCTTTGAAGTCGGCGCTCATGCAGTGGCTCCCCGTGCAGGTCGACCAACCTCGTCGACCAACTCGCCCACTGCTGCAGGTCGGCTGCACCCTACACCCGACCACGAAGTCGGCTCTGCCCAAGCGAGGACGGGGCCAACATACAACTCCCGTTGACAGTTAGTACCACTCATATGCTGGTGATGAACTCAAAATTTCCGCTTCATTTCGCGCCAAGATCCATTCACCAATCAGGGCAGATCCATTTTGCCCTGAACCATGTCAACACCATGGATGCACCACCGAGTGGGCCTTTGAGCGATCTTGCTGGACTGCAATTGGTCGCCATGCGGCCCTCGATTGTTTCAGCTTCTCCCCCATCAACCCTCTCCCTCTTCCTCTCGCACACGCTATCCAAGGTGCCTATCACAGCCGATGCTCGGGTGAGATTGTTCGCCACTATTCACATTAGGCCAGACGCGTCAAGAGGGCTGGGCGTGTGCAGGTTTTTTTTTGTCATCTCCGGCATCCGGATAGATCTGCATTGCGCTGGTTAGGCTTGTGACTGGAACCGGAGGAGGCGGAGGAGCGGGATGTCGGGATGGTCGAGTCCCGTGTTTTGGAAGTCGCTCGAGGCGCTCGAGGACCCGCACACTAGGAGAGGGTCCTTGGCCACTCTCAGGCACTGCCGTGCCGCTAATGCCACTGCCGTGCCATTGACTCGTTTTCTTAGAATTGACTGTTGATTGTGATTGCCGTGGCGCCGGTTGCGCCGATGGACTCTCCGTGGGTTGTTAAGTCAAATCGCCTAGAATCGGTCAATCCGTCATCGTTTATCGCAACCAGGGCTGTCGCTTGGTCTGGGGCCAACCCTTACACGGCTGAACTGGCCTCTCCAAACCTCTCCGACAATTCTTCCACACCATTCAAACTGTGTTAATTATGAAGTTTGACCATTCCCAGGGGTTTTGTTATGAGTTGTAAAAGAGAGTGCGCAGGTAAACGAATAACGAGGCTGTGACTGAATGAACTGAGAATACAATGAATGCACAGACTAATATTGGGCTAGCCTAGCTAGGAGGGAACCTCGGGCGAGCGAGGTTGGGTGCAGGTTTGGCGATGGGAAATGCCGAAGGCGACGCGAGGAGCCTCGGCAGCGTTGAAATCGGCCGAACGTGCGAAGTCTAAAAATCGGATTGTACGCGAAGCAGTCAACCCCGATAAGGAATTCGGGAAAATTCCTTACACTCCCCCCCCCCCCCCCCCCCCTTAAGAAAGGCGGTCAATATCCAGAACACGCTTGCGTGCCAGATACTCACCAACAAGTGGCGAGGCGCCGAGCGAGGCGGATGGCACCCACGTGTCGTCCTCACTGGTGCGATCAGTCCAGCGGATTAAGAAATCCATGTGGCGGCCAGCTGCATCGAGGCGGACCCTGTGGGCGAGAATTTTCGAAGGGTCAAGAGTCAGCTCCGGGACAGGTCATGCCGTCGGGGCAGCTTGCTGATGTGCAATGTCGGTCGTGGCTGGCACGACCTTGCGGAGTAGGCTGACGTAGAAGGCGTCGTAAATTCGCCTGTCGTCGGGTAGCAACAGCTTCGCGGTGACAGGTGTCACCATCTTGATAATCTTGAAGGGTCCACAAAATCGTGGCCGTAGTTTTGTCGGGCCGGGCAGGTTCACGTTCTTCGTGTCGAGTAGCACTAGTTGCCCAGTGGTCAAGACGAGTTCCCGGCGTAGCAAGTCGGTGTATTTGCGGGAAGTATAATTTGCCTTGGAAATTGCGTCTGCGGCTTTTTCGCGGATGCTTTGAAGTTCCATCACAAAGTTTTGTGACCGTAGGACCAGGTTGTTGAGAGCAGTTGCCGTGGGAACCGTCGGATCCATCCCGTAATTCAGGAAGAACGGGGAGTGATTAGTCGTGCTTGACGGTGCGTTGTTGAAGGCGAACTCCAACATGGCGAGAGAACCCAGCGGGCAGTTTTTCCGTATCAGCTGCTCCATGGTCTGATTGGTTCGCTCGGATTGTCCGTCCGTCTGTGGGTGGTATGCCGATGAGAACTGTAGCTTCGTGCCGTACTGCGCCCACGTCTCCTTCCAAAATTTCGACGTAAACTTCGGGTTGCGGTCGCTGATGATCGCTGAAGGGATGCCGTGCAGTCGCATGACCGTTGAGATGAAGAGGCGCGCAGTTTCTTCGGCTGTGATTGTTGTTTGGCATGGGGCAAAGTGCGCCATTTTCGTGAAGCGATCGACGACGACGAGAACAGCGTCGTTGCCGGACGGCCCAGCTAGCATTCCTGTGACGAAATCCATCGTCACTTGCTGCCACGGTCGTTCGGGTGGCTCGAGGGGTTGCAGCAGCCCAGCTTTTTGGTCGTTGACGTGTTTTTTATGGCTTGGCACACCCTGCATGAGGACACATAGCGCTGCACGTCGTTAGAGGAGTCAGGCCAGTAATATTGACGGTGCAGTAATTTCTGGGTTTTGTCAACCCCGAAGTGTACGGAGAGGTTCGAATCGTGGTCCTCCTGAATAAGGATTTCACGTAGCAGCCTGTAAGCGGGAACCCAAATCCGGTCGGTTCCGGCTTTTAGGTAATAATCCCCTTTCTGCGTCGTGGCCTGCTGATGACCCCCAGTCGTGAAGAACGGGTCCGTAGTGTAGCCGTGGGTGGATAATCCGGTAAGTAATGGGTTCAAATGGGTGATGAGTACTGCAGCGAATTGTACGATCGGTCTGGTTAGGGCATCGGCGATGTTATTCGCCCCTTTTTTGTACGTGATGCGGTAGGTGAAGTGGCTCTCCATGTAGTCCAGCCACCGAATTTGTCGCGGGTTGAGGTTGGGCTGGGCTCGCAGGTACTGTAGGGACTTGTGGTCCGTGCGCAGTGATGTCGGCGCCCACCAAGTAGCAGCGCCATAGTTTGAATGCGTGGATGATGGCGAGCATCTCCTTGTCGTGGATCGGGTAGTTGCGCTCGGCTGCCTGCAGCTTGCGTGATTCATAGGCGATCGGCTGCAGCCCGTTCCCGAAATCTTGGAGTAGCACAGCTCCGATGGCGAAATCAGAGGCGTCGGTTACGACTTCGAACGGCTTTGATGGGTCGGCGATGCGCAGCACAGGAGGGGAAACGAGAAAATTCTTGAGCTCCTGGAAAGCCGCCTCTGCCTCCTCCCCCCACACGAAATTCTTGTCCTTGTGCAGCAGGTCGGTCAGCGGGCCGGTTATCCCCGCCATATTCGGGATAAACCGCCGGACATAATTCACAAACCCCAGAAAACTCTGAAGTTCCGTGACATTAGTCGGGGACTTCCACTCCTGTATGGTCTTGATTTTCGCCAGGTCGATTTTAATGCCGTCGCGGGAAACAACGTGGCCCAAGCACTCCAACTCCTTGTCAGAGGTCCACTGGAGATCCCCGATGATCCTAGGGAAGGGTTACAGGCACGTTGGCCTGGGGGGTTATGGGCGCACTCACCCGCTACACAAACAAGCCATTTTATCCCAGTGGTTAGTGACTGGGATTCTGACATGGTATCAGAGCGAAGGTCTCGGGTTCGAATCCCGGTGTGTGCACCTCGGGCATCCCAGTGCGGGGGGGTGTCAGAGGTCCACTGGAGATCCCCGATGATCCTAGGGAAGGGTTACATGCACGTTGGCCTGGGGGGTTATGGGCGCACTCACCCGCTACACAAACAAGCCCTTTTATCCCAGTGGTTAGTGGTTGGGATTCTGACATGGTATCAGAGCGAAGGTCTCGGGTTCGAATCCTGGTGTGTGCACCTCGGGCATCCCAGTGCGGGGGGGTGTCAGAGGTCCACTGGAGATCCCCGATGATCCTAGGGAAGGGTTACAGGCACGTTGGCCTAGGGGGTTATGGGCGCACTCACCCGCTACACAAACAAGCCCTTTTATCCCAGTGGTTAGTGACTGGGATTCTGACACTCCTGCTTAAAAAACTCGCACTTAGAGCCCTTGGTGATGAGGCGGTTCTCCTGCAACCGCTTAAACACTGCGTCCAGGTCGCGGAGATGCTGCTCCCGTGTCTTGCTAAAAATGAGGATATCGTCCAAGTAGACGATGACACATCGGTCTAGAAGATCCCGAAAAACCATATTCATGGTTAGTTGAAATGTCGAAGGGGCGTTCGTGAGGCCGAAAGGTATCACCGTAAATTCGTAACTCCCGTAGCGTGTGTGAAAGGCAGTCTTGTGACAATCGTCGGCGAAGACTCGAATCTGGTGGTAACCGCCACGTAAGTCGACCAATCTTCGAGAAATAACGAGCGCCGGGAAGTTGGTCGAGAAGATCGTCGGTGCGTGGGATTGGGTAGCGAGACTTGATGGTTGTTGGGTGCAAATTCGCATTGCACGACATCCTGCCATCTGTTTGTACGAGTATGCGTGTGCGAATGCATTTGCGTGTGAATGGTGTGTTCGTGTGTTTGTTTGCTTTCGCAATTTTTGCTTGAAGCATTTGCAGGTACTCGCGCAATGTGCGCTTTGGCACAACATTGTACGCGCTATGAACAGTGCAAGCAGAAAGGATGAGCTCGCAAAGGAACCCAAGATGGAAGCTTTGCAGTTCGGTTGAATTGATTGCGCAGATTCAGTTCTATCCAACTCGAAATTGTACTGTATTGTTTGGTTGACTATAGTGTAGCAGGGCAGGCATTATAGGGGTACAATTTAGGTGAAGGTTGGATGTTGTTTGTCTGTATCTGCATGCTACAAGGCCAGGGGAAACCAGCGGAACCAGCATTTGGCTGGTTGGGCAAAAACAAAACAGGTTCTGTTTTTAGAACCTGAACCTGGTTGTTGTTTTCCCAGGTTGGAAAAACAGAACCAGAGGTTGTTTTACCAACCTACCACCTGCTATTTTGTCCAGCCAGGTTGGTTCTGTTGCTTGAAATTATTTGGGATCATCCCTGATTGTTCCCAGGTTGATTCCTAAGGTCCTTGCTAGCTAGAACTATTTATTACTTCTCTGTTTGTACCTGGATATAGTCAATTGATTCAAGCGGATTCCTTCCTTGCTGGAATTTCATTCTCTTCGCAGTTCAACGGCGTAATGCTACTCGAGTCAACACTAGTACGCTAGCACTCCAACGCTAGGCAAACGCTGTCCGAGCCATAACTTCGTAATGGCAGAACTTTTCGCGAGGCAACTTGGCTTATTTTAAAGCTCTTGGAGCGAGCTTCGATATAGCAAGTTCTCAGCTTAATCCGATCGACGGTCTGTACGGCACGCTGCGCGACGTTCAAGGTACTCTCGCTATTTTGATTGCGTTCTTCTTATCCCTCTCTCTACAAACTCGGACCCGAGGATAGGGGCTGGTCTTGTACCAGGCACCCAAGGACCCTTGGAGGTGACCCCGAGGAGAGGTATGAAGTCTGATTAAGTCCTAATAGCTTGAGTTTATTAAGTTTCTTCCATGTGGGAGACAAGGGAGAGCAAGGAGACTCATCTGCTAAGGTTGGAGCAAAGCTGCACCCCCTGGACTATTAGGTGTTGGACACAGGTGCTGCTTGGACGATGACGCCGCGCAAGGACCTGCTGGACAACGTACGCGCTGCACCAATCAAAGATGTGTGCTCCGCCTCTGGACACATGTTGAAGGTGGCTGGTGCGGGACGAGCTGCGTTTAAGGGAGCGAATGGCAAGCCGGTGGTGCTGCACGACGTTCTCCTCGTCCCCGACCTGAAGGCCAACCTTATCTCCCTCCGTAAGCTTGGCAAGGCTGGGGTGAACACTAACACGGATGGGGCTCGCACTTATAAGGGGCAGCTGGGCAATCGGGTGCTTTGGGATCTGCATGAGAGCAAGGACGTGTACAGATCCATGTGGCAGCTGCCGGCGTTGGCGTGGCACAGTGGGGGGCAGGCTGGAGAGGGGTCTGCATCCCAGGGGAAGTGCAACGCCGTTGGAGGGGTTGGTGTGAAAGTGTCGGCCAGATATGGTGAGACGGATTGGGCAACGGCACACCGACGCTTGGGGCATGTGGCAATGCCTTTGCTGAAGCAGCTGGAGAAGGATGGAGCTGTTAAGGGTCTGAAGCTGAACGTAAAATCTGTTTGCTCTCAAGAAGCCGCTGGAGCTGGTCCACATGGACTTGGTTGGGCCGCTGCCGGTGCAAGGGCACAAGGGGGAGCGGTACTTCCTTACGATTGTGGATGATTGGAGCAGACTTATGTGGGCGTATCCGCTGAAGCAGAAGGACCACGCCGCCTCTACGATACGGGATGATTGGCTGCCGTTCGTGGAAAAGCAGGCGGAGTGTGTAGTGAAGCGGATTAGGACAGACCGGGGTGGTGAGTTCCTTGGAGCTAAAATGACGGCCTGGCTCAAGAAGCAGGGCATCCAGAGGGAGCTGACCACGGCTTACACCCCACAGTCCAACGGTGTAGCAGAACGGGCAAACCAGTCTATTCTAGAGACAGCTAGGGCGCTGCTCATAGAATCTGGGCTTGGCAACTCCAATGAAGACTGAACATTTTAGTTAGCCTGCTATCGGAGTCGAACCGATGACCATCGCATTACAAGTGCGACGGTGGCCTCACGCTGTCCGGCACGCTACCGTCGCTAGGAACAGGGTTCTCACCAAGGTTGGTGATGACTCGTGGGTGCCGTTGGAGAGGTGGCTTGGGAGGAAGCCGCCGGTGGACATGCTGAGGGTGTTTGGTTGCATGGCAGTCGCCCACATCCCCAAGACCTACCGGAGTAAGTTGGGGGCGAGTGCAATCTGGTGTGTGCATTTGGGGCTGGCTGCTGAAAGCAAGGGATGGCTGCTGTGGGAACCATCCAAGGGTGTGTTGTTTGACAGCAGGGATGTGAAATTCATTGAGGGCATGATGTATGGGAGCTGGGAGAAACAGCCGGAGGCAAGGGTATGTCAGCAGATGGAGCAGATCACCATGTAGCTGGACCTGACTCCTAGTGTGTGGGAGGAGGGAGAGGAGGCAGCTGCCGGGAAACTGGAGAGAAGGTACAGGAGGTACCTGCTGGTGGTGTGGAAACTGGAGACAGCACTAGTGGAGCCCAGCAGATCCGAGGGAGGAGAGCAGCAGCAGGGGAAAACTAAGAAGCCGAAGGGTGTCGTTATGAAGGGATGGGAGACACCCGTCTCCAGGCCAGGACGTACCCGTATGGCTACTAAGAAGCTGACTGCAGGATCAGGTGTAGCGGAGCAGCAGCTTGGGACCGAGGGATGAGGAAATGCTGATTCTACCTCATGGCTATGACCCGGATGAGGAGGATGAACCTGCCTACTGTTTTAATGTCCCTCTACCAGAGGAACCAGCTAGCATGGAGGAGGCATTAGCTGGACCAGATAGGGACAAGTGGCTGGCTTCTAGGGATGCTGAGTACCAAAGCCTGCTGGAGAATGAGACTTGGGAACTAGTGGTGCTGCCTGAGGGAAAGAAAGCGGTACAATGCAAGTGGGTGCTAAGGATCAAGACTGACGACAAGGGGCAGGTCACCATCTACAAGAGTAGGTTGGTGGCTAAGGGGTTTATGCAGAAGGAGAAGCGGGACTTCAATGAGATCTTTGCTCCCACTGCCAAACCCCCTACCCTTCGTGTCTTGTTGGCAGATGCAGCCGTTAGTGGGAAATTCATTATCCAGATGGATATATCAACGGCATTCCTCAACGGAATTTTAGAGGAGGATGTGTACATGACGCAGCCGCCTGGATATGAGGATGGTACGGGCAGGGTGTGCAAGCTGAAAAAGTCTATCTACGGCTTGAAGCAGGCGCCACGCTGCTGGTACCAGAAGCTGGCAGCTGTTTTAGAGGAGATGGGATTCAGGACCAGCAGCTGTGATGAGAGCCTCTTTCTCAAGGGGGAGGGGGAGAAGCTGGTGCTGTTTCTGGTCTACGTGGACGACATTCTTCTCTTCAGCAGCAGCATAAAGGAGATCCAGAAAGTGCAGCAGCAGCTGAATACTATAGTGTAGTAAACCAAACAATGGCAATGGTCTACTCTTATAGATGGTGACCTGCCCCTTGTCGTCAGTCTTGATCCTTAGCACCCACTTGCATTGTACCGCTTTCTTTCCCTCAGGCAGCACCACTAGTTCCCAAGTCCCATTCTCCAGCAGGCTCTGGTACTCAGCATCCCTAGAAGCCAGCCACTTGTCCCTATCTGGTCCAGCTAATGCCTCCTCCATGCTAGCTGGTTCCTCTGGTGCAGGGGTGATAAAACAGTAGGAAGGTTCATCCTCCTCATCCGGGTCATAGCCATGAGGTAGAATCAGCATTGCCTCTTCGGTCCCAAGCTGCTGCTCCGCTACACCTGATCCTGCAGTCAGCTTCTTAGTAGCCATACGGGTACGTCCTGGCCTGGAGACGGGTGTCTCCCATCCCTTCATAACGACACCCTTCGGCTTCTTAGCTTTCCCCTGCTGCTGCTTTCCTCCCTCGGATCCAGCAGCTTCACTAGTGCTATCGCCAGCCTCTCCTCCACCAGCAGGTGCCTCCTGTACTTTTTCTCCATCACCATTCCCCGCAGCTGCCTCCTCTCCCTCCTCCCACACACTAGGAGTCAGGTCCAGCTGCATGGTGATCTGCTCCATCTGCTGGGACACCCTTGCCTCTGGTTGTTTCTCCCAGCTCCCATACATCATGCCCTCAATGAATTTCACATCCCTGCTGTCAAACAACACACCCTTGGATGGTTCCCACAGCAGCCATCCCTTGCTCTCAGCAGCCAGCCCCAAATGCACACACCAGATTGCACTCGCCCCCAACTTACTCCGGTAGGTTTTGGGGACGTGGGCGACTGCCATGCAACCAAACACCCTCAGCATGTCCACCGGCGGCTTCCTCCCAAGCCACCTCTCCAACGGCACCCACGGGTCATTTCCAACCTTGGTGAGTACCCTGTTCCTAGCGACGGTAGCGTGCCGGACAGCGTGAGGCCACATGAAGTTTCCAAGCCCAGATTCTATGAGCAGCGCCCTAGCTATCTCTAGAATAGTCCGGTTCGCCCGTTCTGCTACACCGTTGGATTGTGGGGTGTAAGCCGTGGCCAGCTCCCTCTGAATGCCCTGCTTCTTGAGCCAGGCCGTCATCTCAGCTCCAAGGAACTCACCACCCCGGTCTGTCCTGATCCGCTTCACCACACACTCCGCTTGCTTCTCCACGAATGGCAGCCAATCGTCCCGAATCGTGGAGGCGGCGTGATCTTTCTGCTTCAGCGGATACGCCCACATTAGCCTGCTCCAGTCATCCACTATGGTTAGGAAATACCGCTCCCCCTTGTGCCCTTGCACCGGCAGCGGCCCCACCAAGTCCATGTGGACCAGCTCCAGCGGCTTCTTGCTCCTGCCAGCCACACTATGGAAGGGGAAATGGGTGAACTTTGAGCCACAGTTTTCATCGGATGGCTGTCCGTTCATCTTCAGACCCTTAACGGCTCCATCCTTCTCCAGCTGCTTCAGCAAAGGCATTGCCACATGCCCTAAGCGCCGGTGTGCCGTTGCCCAATCTGTCTCCCCAGATCTGGCCGACACTTTCACACCAACCCCTCCAACGGCGTTGCACTCCCCCTGGGATGCAGACCCCTCTCCAGCCTGCCCCCCACCGTGCCACGCCAGGGCCGGCAGCTGCCACATAGATCTGTACACGTCCTTGCTCTCGTGCAGATCCCAAAGCACCCGATTGCCCAGCTTCCCCTTATAAGTGCGTGCCCCATCCGTGTTGGTGTTTACCCCAGCCTTGCCAAGCTTACGGAGGGAGATAAGGTTGGCCTTCAGGTCGGGGACGAGGAGAACGTCGTGCAGCACCACCGGCTTGCCATCCGCTCCCTTAAACACAGCTCGTCCCGCACCAGCCACCTTCAACATGTGTCCAGAGGCGGAGCACACCTCATTGATCGGTGCAGCGCGTACGTTGTCCAGCAGGTCCTTGCGCGGCGTCATCGTCCAAGCAGCGCCTGTGTCCAACACCCAATAGTCCAGGGGGTGCAGCTCTGCTCCAACTTTGGCAGAGGCGTCTCCTTGCTCCCCCTTGTCTCCCACATGGAAGAATTGGCCCGCGGTGCGCTCCTTCTTCTTCTCTGCACCGCCGTTGCCCTTCGGGTTGTTGTCGGACGAATCAGCGACCATGTTCGCGCCGTTTTTCTGGTTCCTCCGCGCGCCGCCATCCTGGTGACGATTCTGGGGGGTCCATCCATCGGGTTTCTTATAGCACAAATACGAGGGGTGCCCTTCCTTCTCACAATACCAGCAACTCCCTTTCATTTTGCCACCAGCACCCGACTTGCCCCCACGTCCAGATTTCGCACCGCGACCCCAACCGGGGCCTCCTTGTTGGTCGTTGGAGTCGTCGTCTTTCTTTGCACCGCGTCCAGCACCACCGAAGCCACGTCCTCTGCCACGTCGGCTCCCTTGCATCCCGTAGCCGCTGCTGCCGTCGTCTCCACCCCTCAGTTGGCGGCGACGGAAGTCCTCCTCCAGAATCTTCATCCGCACCCACTCGAGCGTCCACAAGCTCTGGTTCTGCGGCAGGCTCAATCCGCTCGTGAATCGAGAGCATCTTCAGGCACTTGGTCTGCTCCAGGTAGGTGATTCCCGCGATCACCAGCTTTGCGTAGAGATCACGCATCTTGTCCAGGATGGGTTGCACCGGCTCTCCCTCGCTCAGGCGCAACGCGGACAGCTCCCTCTCCATCATGAGTGTCGCGGCAACGGAGGTAGGAGCGTGCAGCTCCTTCAACACCGTCCACGCCTTCGGACCGCACTCAACCTCCGGCAGCAGGTGCATGACGTGATGACGCTGGTTCAGCTCCAAACTCTGCAACATCAAGTAGTAGCCAGCCGAGGCGCGCTCGTCCCAATCTTCCTGCAGGGCGGGGTCACTCGGTCTAGGCTCCTCCCCAATCATTAGTTTCAGCAATCCAATCTGACGGAAGTAGAGTTGCATTTTCCAGGCCCAATCATCATAGCCCTCACCATTGAACTTCTCAACGGTGAAATTCTTCAGCACCTCCTTGATCAGCGAGCCCTGGTTTGTTTGCGCTCCCCTTGGCGCCAAAACACCAGAATCTTGGCTGCCGCTACGATCTTAGGCTGAAGATTCACCAGCTCCTGCCGAGGTGTTGCCCGCCATAGCTACCTATAACGAGGATCGCTATAACGCAGCTCTGATACCAGCTTGTTGGTGTAAGGGCCTAATAAACTCAAGCTATTAGGACTTAATCAAACTTAAAACCTCTCCTCGGGGTCACCTCCAAGGGTCCCTGGGTGCCTGGTACAAGACCAGCCCCTATCCTCGGGTCCGAGTTTGTAGAGAGAGGGATCAAGAGAGACTTAGTCAAAACAGCAAGAGTACCTTGAACGTCGCGCAGCGTGCCGTGCAGACCGTCGATCGGATTAAGCTGAGAATTCTCTATATCGAAGCTCGCTCCAAGAGCTTAAAAATAAGCCAAGTTGTCTCGCGAAAAGTTCTGCCATTACGAAGTTATGGCTCGGACAGCGTTTGCATAGCGTTGGAGTGCTAGCGTACTAGCGTTGACTCGGGTAGCATTCCGCCGTCGAACCGCGTAGAAACGAAATTCCAGCGAGGAAGGAATTCGCATGAATCAATTGACTATGTTCAGGTACAAACAGAGAAGGAATAAATAGTTCTAGCTAGCAAGGACCTTGGGAATCAACCTGGGAACAACCAGGGATGATCCCAAATAATTCCAAGCAACAGAACCAACCTGGATGGACAAAACAGCAGGTGGTATGTTGGAAAACAACCTCTGGTTTTGTTTTTCCAACCTGGGAAAACAACAACCAGGTTCAGGTTCTAAAAACAGAACCTGTTTTGTCTTTGCCCAACCAGCCAAATGCTGGTTCTGCTGGTTTCCCCTGGCCTTGTAGCATGCAGATACAGACAAACAACATCCAACCTTCACCTAAATTGTACCCCTATAGTGCCTGCCTTGCTACACTATAGTTAACCAAACATAACAGTACAATTTCGAGTTGGATAGAACTGAATCTGCGCAATAAATTGAACCGGGCTGCAAAGCTTCCATCTTGGGTTCCTTTGCGAGCTCTTCCTTTCTGCTTGCACTGTTCATAGCGGGTACAATGTTGTGCCGAAGCGCACATTTCGCGAGTACCTGCAAATGCTTCAAGCGAAAATTGCGAAAGCAAACAAACACACAAACACACCATTCACACGCAAATGCATTCGCACACGCATACTCGTACAAACAGACTGCAGGATGTCGTGCAATGTGAATTTGCACCCAACAAAAGTGGCGAGCTATAGTGATGGCCTTGACGCACGGGGCTTGGATTTAGTCAGGTGTCCATGTAGGCAGTTTAACTAACCCCTCGTGCTTGCTGATGCTGCACGATTTCGTGGTCCAGTCGATGACAGGGTTGTGTCATCGCAGCCAATCACGTCCAAGCAGCACATCGCAGCCGTCTAGCGTTGTCGCGAGGAACTTCATGCTGAAGCCGAAATCGTCGCCGCATTCGATCCTGACCGTCCGTGTTTCTTCCGTTATCGCCAGGGGAATCCCATCCACGAGGTGGGCGTCAATTTCGGGCAGACACCTGTCAAGTTGCAGCCTGCTTCTTTTTGCGCTCGCCAAGTTGAAGAGCCCCCCCATCGACGAACATTTTCAGATTATTTTTTAACACATTGCCAGCGACCAGCACAAGGTGATCCACATGATTATCCCCGTTATTCGGCCGAGTGCAATTGATTGCATGAATCGGAACCACGACTTGGTGGGGATGGTGGTGTTCGGGCGACGGAGCACAGTCAGTAAAGGGCCCGCTAATTACTGACTCTTCCCATTTCCCTGCTCCTTCCTGTCGTCCCCTATCAGCAGCATTTTCTCCTGGCAGTCTTTCCTGTAGTGACCCATCTTCCCACACCGAAAACACGGACCCTTAAGAGGGCTGTCGGGTGTATGGACGGCGTTGATCGTGGCCCGATGGGTCTGGCCACGAAAGCTTCTCCCATCCCTGGAAGCAGCTCTTACATACTGCATCAGCGCATCTGTTGACTCCGCCAACTGTACTGCTTCGAGAAACGATGTCGGGCTGCCTCTGCGAACCTCGTACTGTATCTCGTATTTAAGGCCGCTGATGTATTTATCCAACCGCTCTGCTTCCGACATGTCGTCAGCATGGTCGGCGAGGCCCATAAATGACGCCGTGTAGTCTTGGACAGAAGCCATCTGCGACCATGCACGCAGCTTCATGCGAGCTTGCTCCGAGGCAGATTCGTGCTCGAAGCGATCTCGTAAGGCTGCGCCCCACTCCTTCCACGTGCGTATCTTGGTCACACCGAAGATCGGTTCTGCCACTTGATGAACCACTGTAGATGTCCCGTCAGCCGCATGTGTCACACCTGTCGGCGTCCCCGTTTCCAAGGTCCGGCGCCACCATTCAAGCGCTGCACCTCGAAGAAGCGAAACCGCATAATTAATACGCGTGGCATCGTCGTTAACGCCTGCTGCCGTGAAGAAGACCTCGACACCGAACAGCCACCCCTTTACTATAGTTGTTTTGTCCGTAGGATTTAACGGGGGCGGGTTGACGGGCTTGATCTTGATCGTCGTTACTGCAACTGGCGCTGCTGCCGCTCGCTGCCTGTCTTCTTCTTCGAAGTCACGTGTAAGCACATCCAGCGGATTGCTCATCGCCTGACTGTTGCCCTCGCCTTCGTCGACGGGCGACTCCTGATGCGCTTCACCTCGCGTCTGGCGTAGCTCGGCGTTTTCCTCTCGCAACGTTATCACTTCCGCCATTAATGACTTCATGCTCTCCTGCATTTCTGCCACTTGCGCCATCAACTTGTTAACAGCCTCCTGATCCATGTGCCTAGCACTACGTCTGGTGGGCAGTCGGGTACCCGTGGCCTCCAGGCAAGTGAAAACACGAACTATCGGAGTCGGGCAGGATTGAATTAACAATCCCTGCAGCCAACCGTCGTGTAGTCACTAAACCAACCACACCCGTGCCACCAAACTACCCTCGAAAAGCGGGGTGAACTAGGAAAGTAGCTCTGATACCAGGTGTTATGAGTTGTAAAAGAGAGTGCGCAGGTAAACGAATAACGAGGCTGTGACTGAATGAACTGAGCATACGATGAATGCACAGACTAATGTAGGGCTAGCCTAGCTAGGAGGGAACCTCGGGCGAGCGAGGTTGGGTGTTTCAGAATAGCTAGGCAAGAATGAATGAACTAGCAGAAGTTTGGGTACAAATATGAAACCCTAGTTGGGGTTGTACCCCATATTGGCTACCCCACTACAGCCTACAAGCATAATACAGTTTAACACACCCCCATAGGCAAAGTGGGGGAGAACAAAGGGTCACAAGACCAGTCCAGCAAAGCAAAGCAAAGCCCAGGGTGGATCACAACGTCACCACACTCCGAGCACAAGTAAAGGCCACAAGGCCAGTTCACATGCAGTGCTAGATATAGTACAAGACAAGCAACACAGTGATCAAAACCTAGCAAGCAAGCAACAAGATATATATAAAGTACAAAGAATGTCAAGCAGTGAGCAAGTGAGGAAACGTGGACACAAGGCCTAAAGAAGTACAGTGCCGCTGATGATCACTAGGCGGGAGCGCCTTGGTGAAGATATCAGCAGTGTTGGCCTTCGAGTCCACGTACACAAGCCGAAGCTGACCGCGCTGCTGAAGCTCTCGAGCAAGAAAGTAGCGAAGAGCAATGTGCTTCGTCCTGTGCTCCAGTCTGTGCTCCTGACACAAGGCAAGAGCCGCCTTGTTGTCACCGTACAGAACTGGAGGAGAACTAGGCCGCTCTCCCAAGTCAGTCAGCAGGTAGGTGAGCCAGCGTAACTCCTGTGCAGCCATGGCTGTGGCGTAGATCTCAGCCTCACAACTAGAGCCGAGAACAGAGGAAGAGCGGGTGGACCGCCACGAGACAGAACCAGAGCCAAGGCTGAAGGTGTAACCCTGTGACGACCGCTACGTAGCCAGGTCGTCCACCCAAGAAGCGTCCGAGTGGCCAGTGAGGACAACTCTGTCGCGTCCTCCAAGCACCAGCCCCATGCCTGATGTACTGCACAAGTAGCGCAGCACCCTCTTAGCAGCCTCCCAGTGCTCTCGCCTGTGTCTCCCAGGCGCAACGTAACGAGCAAGGATGCTAAGAGGGTACGCGAGGTCAGGTCGCGTGCAAGTCATCAGGTACATGAGGCAGCCCACAAGCTCTGGGTACGGGCCACTCGGCTCTACGGACTCGTCCGGAGGTGGAGCTGAGAGCGAGTGGCTGGTAGCCAGAGGTGTGGCCTGTGGTGAGGAGAACTGGAAGCCGAAGCGCTGAAGGACCTGCTGCACCATGTGTGACTGAGTCAGGGTGATGGTGCGGCGAGCTCTGTCCCGGGTGATCTGCAAGCCAAGGTAGCTACGCAGCTCACCCAGGTCAGTGCAGGTGTGTCTCTTCTGCAGCTCCGACTTCACACGAGCGAGTGCCTCAGTGTCAGCAGTAGCAAAGACCAAGTCGTCGACGTACACTAGAATGTAGAACGGCGGCAGCGACGTGTCTATGCGCAGAAACAGCGACGGGTCAGCAGTAGACGGCGCGAACCCAAGAGCTGCAAGTGTAGTCCTCAGTGTGTCGTGCCACTCGCGTGGCGCCTGGCGGAGACCGTAGACTGGCCGGCGGAGGCTCCACTGGGTACCAGGAGGAAACGACCCAGTAAAGCCAGGTGGGCGGCGCAGCCAGATCTCCTCGTGCAGGCTGCCCTGCAGGAACGCTGTGCTGAAGTCAAGAGAGTGAAGCTCGTAGTCACGCTGAGCAGCAACGTGCAGCAGAACCCGAAGAGTGGTCATCTTCGGGGTGGGGGAGAAGGTCTGGAAGAAGTCGACCCCCTGACGCTGACTGAAGCCTCTAGCAACGTAACGAGCCTTGAAGACAGGCGGAGAACCTGGCGGCCGCTTCACCCTGAAAATCCACATGCCATCGACGATGTTCGCCCCAGGAGGGGGAACCTCGTCGACGTAGGTGCCTGTGGACTTCCAGGATGCCATCTCTGCGTCCATGGCTGTCTGCCACTGAGAGGAGTAGGGACCCGAGATCGCCTCTGCGTAAGTGCGCGGAGTGGGGATGTCTAGTGCATCCGGGTCTCCCTCAGGGGCAAGCAACCAGGCCACGAGATGAGGTACAGCAGCCGCGAGAGAGTCAAAGTCCTCCTGCCTGTCCTCAAGGACGTCCGTGCCAAGAGCACACTCACCCCCGACGGACGGAGGACAGACAGACGCAGACGCAGACTCAGCAACAAGGCTAGCAGCGTAGTCTAGACGACAGGCAGCAGCAAAGTCTATCAACTCAGTGACCAGAGCAGACGCAGCCGAGGACTCAAAGGTAGGGTCAGTGACAACAGTAGCTAGGAGACGCGTGACAGTAGGGTGCTCAGCACGATACCGGTCAGACTCAGGGTCCGGAACGGCAGGCAAAGAGGACGCAGGAGGAGACGGTAGAGGGACACGCTGAGGAGCAGTAGACGGACGCAGAGTCATGTAGTGAGTGCCTGGGACAGGAGGAGGACGCTCACGACGGACACGACGACCAGTGCGAGCAGTACGAACAGGCGACGCAGGACGAGACTCAGGCTCACGACGCTCTGTAAGACCTCCTGTGGGACCAGCGTAAGGAGAGGGAGCAGGGAGAGGCGAGGTAGGCGGTAACTGGGACTGCGGCTGGACAGGCGGAGGACACTCTACGGAGGGAGGAGGACAAGGAGGAGGAGCCTGCCCAAGAACCTGCTGAAGGAGTGGTACGAAGTACGGTCGCGGCCGCGCAGCGTCTCCAGAAGCAGAAGTAACTCCAGCGGCCGGGTCCTCAGTACCAGCAGGAGCTCCAGCGTCCGGGTCCCCAGCACCAGCAGCAGCGCCACCGCTCGGGTCCTCAGCTCCAGCAGCAGCTCCAACGTCCGAGTCCTCAGCACCAGCAGCAGCTCCACCAGGTGGGTCCGCAGCACCAGCAGCAGCGCCACCCCCAGGGTCCGCAGCACCGCTAGGAAGAGCACCCCCAGAGTCGGCAGCTCCAACTCCGCTAGTACCGCCAGCGCCAGAGTCCCCAGCTCCAGCAGCTCCAGTCGCAGACGCAGGAACCCGAGGCTCCGTAGGCTCAGTAGCAGCACCCCCAGGCTCAGTACCCGCAGGCTCAGCACCCCCAGACTCCGCACACGCAGGCTCAGCACCCCCAGTCGCAGCACCCCCAGGCTCAGCACCCCCAGGCGCCGAACTCTCAGGCACAGTACCCTCAGCTCCAGCACCCGCAGTCCCAGCACTCCCAGGCCCAGCACCCGCAGGCTCAGCACCCCCAGGCTCAGCACTCCCAGCAGCACCACCTGCAGCAGCACCTGAGTCACCTGTGACCTCGACAGGCTCAGCGACGGGAGGAGGGTCTACCTGAGAGACACCTGAAGGAGCAGGACCCTGAGGGGGGAGGGGGTCTACCGGAGGGGGACCAGGAGCAAGGAACAGCGGCGGGGGAGGGAGGGGGGCAGTGCGGTAGGGGAAGAGACGGTAAAAAGGGACCGACTCGTCAAAGGTGACGTCCTGAGAGGCGAGGTGGGGTGGTAAAACTGCCAGCCAGGCGCGTCAGGGACAAAGCCAAGGAAGACACAGGGAAGCGTGCGGGAGGAGAGCTTGTCCGCAGACGTATCGCGGACAAGGGCACGAGCACCCCACACCCGGAAGCGCGACGCATCGCCAACCTCCCCCGTCCAACGCAGTGTGGGCGAGGTCTCCGGCAAGGAGACACGGGGCCAGAGGTTGAGCTGATGCGCGGCGTACCGGACAGCAAACGGCCACAAAAAATGGGGAGCCGCCGCGTGGACCAAGGAGGTACGAGCGACCTCCATGACCAGGCCAATGCGGTGCTCAGCAACCCCATTCTGCTGTGGGGAGTCCGGAAGCGTGAAGGTCTGCTCGATGCCCTCCGCCTGACAGAAGGTCCTCAAGAGATCGGAGGAGAACTCACCACCTCTGTCAGAGTGCAGACGCAGGACAGGAAGATCCGTCCGGAAACGGCGGCGGAGCTGGAGACGAACTGTGCGGATCCAAGGGATCAGAACAGCAGGGACCTCACCCTTGGTGCGCAAGGGGAAGACCGTGGTGTAACGCGAGTAGTCGTCGACAACCAGCAAAAAGTACCGCTCACCGCCCTGACCACGAACGCGGGCTGGGCCCCACACGTCCAGGTGGAGGGTCTGCAGAGGAGCCTCTGTCGGGGGGAACGAGGAGGAGTGAGGAGCGGCGCGCTGCCGCCCCTCGACGCAAGGAAGGCAAGGCGGCGCAGGCGAGGCAGGGAGGGGAGGGAGGGACCTGGGAAGACCAGACACAAGGTGGCGACGGTGCATGCCACGAAGGCGTGGCAAGGAGGGGTGACCCAGGCGGTGGTGCCAGAGAAGAGTCTGGTGCGACAGGGAACGACACTCACAGGCGTGGGCCACCAGACCTGACGCGGACACCTGACCGACAGCAGCGACCTGAGGAGACGCAGTGGTCAGTGTGTAGAGACTCGACCCCGGCCGACGAGTAAACGTAGCCAGGTGACGGCCGGTCCTGGAGCACGTGCAGATCGCCACACGCTGTCCTCCAGGGGTAAAGGTGTCAACCCACTGATCCTGGATGACAGCGTTGCTCACCAGGTTCGTCGAGAACGAGGGGAGGTGGAAACTCGTTAACGAGCCAGACGGAACCGCCGGACAAGGGAGCACAGTGGTGGACTGGGCAAGGACTGGGCCCCCAGAGGGGTCAGCCAAGGAGACTGGGACCGGTGCAGGAAGCGGTGTGAGCTCAGTACTGTCTCGAAAGAAGCAGCGGGAAGCACCTGAGTCAAGGGTGAAGGTGTGACAGGTCTCAGCCGGTGCAGTACCTGAGAGAGCAGTCTCTGTGGGTGCTGTACCTGAGAGAGCAGACTCGCAAGCAGCAGGGACAGTGCTGGAGGGAGCAGGTACAGGGGGCACCATACCAGAGAGAGCAGACGCACTAGTACCTAGGGCAGCGGGCCCTATACCTGGGTCAGGCGGCACACACAAGTAACAGTCTCCCTCGGCACTAACAGTCAATGCATACATGGCAGCAATAATAGCATCATAGTCAAGAGCAAAGATATCAACACCAGCCCTCATCAGCTCAGCCCAGCGAGGGCGCTCAACATCCTCGCCCATCTCCTCACGCCAAGCGTCGTCAAGGCGGAAGAAAAAGCGGTACTGAGTGTGGAACTTTCCACACGTCTGCCCCTTGCGATCACCTGTGCGAATGACATAGGAACAGCGGCCACTGCCCCCCGACGTCCCACGCTGAGCAAGCCACTCACGAAGCTGCTGGGTCGACTGGGGACGCTGCTGCTGCTGGGAGCTCTGGCCCGAGCCGGTGCCTCCACTCCGACCTCCACCGCCGCCACTACCTCCGCTCCGACCGCCACCACCGCCACCGCCACCGCCACTACCGCCACCGCCGCCACTGCCGCCGCTGCCACCACCGCCACTGCTCCCGCCGCCGCCCCCGCCTCCGCCGCCGGCCCCACTCCCACCGGCACTCCCGCCACCGCTCCCTCCAGCACCGCCTCCCCCCCCACCTCCCCCACCCCCTCCCCCCCCAGCGCCACCCCCGCCACCCTTGCCCCCCTTGCCCTTGCCGGTGCGGCGCCTCCCACCAGGAGCAGAAGCAGCGCCAGCAGACTCAGCACCAAGGAAGTCAACAGCAGCAGCAGTAGCATAGGAGGGAGCGAGGGGAGAGGGAGAGCACCCCTCAAAGATGGGGGTGCGAGGAGCGCCGCGAGCAGCACCAACAGCTACAATGCTCTTCTCGGCTGCTAGCAGCTTCTCCTCTAGGAGGGCGACAGTGAGCTCAGTGGGACAGCGAGCAAGGAAATAGTCGCGCACTGAGCTGAGGGTGTCAGGGAGACGGGTGACTATGAAGTGGAGTGTCCAGTACAGTGGAGGGGGGTTCTTAGCGCAGAACTCGGTGGGAAGGGCGGCACGCAGGCGAGCGTCACTAGTGCGAAGGTGGGTGATAAGATCAGCGACTGTAGCAAAGGTGGACAGCTCAGGGAACAGGTAAGGCAGCATGAGGCGGCTAAGCTCGGCTGTGGCAGGCGAGGAGTAGCGAGCAACGACAGCGTCGTATAGGGCTTTAGCGGTTTTGCAGTCGCCAAAGTGCTCTAGCTCAGCTAACGGCAGGTGACTGCGAATAGCCAGGCGAGCTGCAGCGTCACGAGTCTGCCACTGGGAACGTACACTAAGCTCGGCTGTGGCAGCAGGAGCAGCGGCAGCACCAGACGCGTAGTCATAGAGGGAGATGTGGTCCGTGCTATTGCTCATAAGATACAACTGCAGGTCATCGAGCCAGGAAGTGAACTGCACGGGACGGCCCTCAGCATCGAAGGAAAGAACGCGAATAGAGGCCATAGCTCAGGCGTGAGGGCACAGCAGAGCAGCGGCAGCAGCAGAGGGGACGCGCTAGAGCGAAGCTAGCAGCCACAGCAGGAGCAAGCGGCGGTGCACAGGCAGGGAGCAGCAGGCGAGGCGGGCGGCGCTGCAGGCGGGAAGTGCGGCGCGGGCAGCGGGGCGGGCGGGCGACGCGGCGAGCGGGCAGCGCGGCGGGCGGCTGCGAAGCGGGCAGCGGGCGGGCGGGCGACGCTGCAAGCGGGCAGCGGGCGGGCGGGCGACGCTGCAAGCGGGCAGCGAGGCGGGAGGGCGACGCTGCGAGCGGGCAGCGCGGCGGGCGGGCGACGCTGCGAGCGGGCAGCGAGCGAGCGGGCGACGCTGCGAAGCGGGCAGCGGGCGGGCGGGCGACGCTGCGAGCGGGCAGCAAGCGGGCGGGCGACGCTGCGAAGCAGGTAGCGGGCGGGCGGGCGGCGCTGCGAGCGGGCAGCGAAGCGGGCGGGCCGCGAAGCGGGCAGCGAGCGGGCGGGCGGGCTGCGAAGCGGGCAGCGGGGCGAGCGGGCTGCGAAGCGGGCAGCGGGGCGAGCGGGCGACGCTGCGAGCAGGCAGCGCGGCGGGCGAGGGGCGAGCGGGCAGCGTGGCGGGCGGGCGACGCTGCGAGCGGGCGGCTCGGCGGGCGGGCGACGCTGCGAGGGGCGCGCGAGGGCGCTAGCGAGGGGCGCGCGAGGGCGCTAGCTGTCAGAGGTCCACTGGTGATCCCCGATTGATCCTAGGGAAGGGTTACAGGCATGGCGGCCTGGGGGGTTATGGGCGCACTCACCCGCTACACAAACAAGCCCTTTTATCCCAGTGGTTAGTGGCTGGGATTCTGACATGTTATCAGAGCGAAGGTCTCGGGTTCGAATCCCGGTGTATGCACCTCGGGCATCCCAGTGCGGGGGGGTGTCAGAGGTCCACTGGTGATCCCCGATTGATCCTAGGGAAGGGTTACAGGCATGGCGGCCTGGGGGGTTATGGGCGCACTCACCCGCTACACAAACAAGCCCTTTTATCCCAGTGGTTAGTGGCTGGGATTCTGACACTAGCAAGGGGCGCGCGAGGGCGCTAACGAGGGGCGCGCGAGGGCGCTAACGAGGGTGCGCGAGGGCGCTAACGAGGGGCGCGCGAGGGCGCTAACGAGGGGCGCGCGAGGGCGCTAACGAGGGCGCACGAGGGCGCTACGAGGCTAGGGCACGGGGTAGCGTGGTAACCGCATGCGAGCGGTGGTGGGCCCTTAAAAAAAAACGGTCGGTAGGTCCTAGGGACCTCCTGCTCTGAATACCATTGCGAGGCAAGAATGAATGAACTAGCAGAAGTTTGGGTACAAATATGAAACCCTAGTTTGGCGATGGAAAATTCCGAAGGCGACGCGAGGAGCCTAGGCAGCGTTGAAATCGGCCAAACGTGCGAGGTCCGAAAATCGGGTTGTACGCGAAGCAGTCAACCCCGATAAGGAATTCGGGAAAATTCCTTACAGGTTTTCCCGGCCCTCAGTAACGTATTTGTGGAGAAGCACTTTACTAACAAATTTCACAGGTTTGTGGTTCAGGCACGGTGGTTCGGAGATAACTCTAGCAACGGGAGCTTGACTACGGGGAAGGCACGTTGTGTGAGAGGGATCTCTGCGTTCGTTCACTTAGTCGTTTGCTCGTGTGTTCTCTGCTTGCACATTCACGGGGAGATTTTGCAAGAGTTTCACTAGCAAAGATTGAGAACAAATGATGGCAACAACGTTGGCAACACAGACTACATCAGAGCTAGCTAGGCTGCTGGTCGACCTCCAGCGCAGCACGGTCGACCGCGTTCCAGCGCAGCAATGCTCGCACCGCTCCAGCACTGCAGAGATGCGGCGCGCCAACGTTGCAAGTCTGCGGTGCGCCAACGCTGCAGCAAGTCGGCTGCACAGCGTTGCACCCGCATGACAACGGTGCACCTGCTTCGCAGGTGTGTGCGTCTGGTTGGCGCCCAATGTCCCGTCACGTGCCCAGCTAAGACATTCCCGCCCGTGACGGCGCCCATCAGCCACGTCGACCTCGGGATACCACCCCCGAGGTCGTCCTCGCAGAGATCTCCCCCGGCGACCGTCGCACACGTCGCTCGGGTATCCCGGTCGACCGGGCAACCCCGCCTGGTCGTCCAGCCCCGTCGGCCGCCGACTACACCAAGCCCGGCGTCCCCAGGTCGGCGTCCTGGCGTCCAGGTCGGCGTCCACTCGCCCAGGACGCCGTCCAGGCGCCCAAGTCGGCGTCCAGGCGCCCGGGACGCCGAGCAGACCCCCAGGTCGGCGTCCCACCTCCCAGGACGCCTAGCAGAGGCTCCAGTTCGTGCCCAGGCGCCCAGGGACGCCGTGCAGACGCCCAGGACGGCGTCCAGGCGCCCAGGACGCCGAGCAGACGCCCAAGTCGGCGTCCAGGCGCCCAGGACGCCGAGCAGACGCCCAGGACGGCGTCCAGGCGCCCAGGACGCCGAGCAGACGCCCAGGACGGCGTCCAGGCGCCCAGGACGCCGTCCAGGCGTCCAGGCGCCCAGGACGCCGAGCAGACGCCCAGGACGGCGTCCACCTGCTCGGCGCCCTCCAGCCAGGCGCCTCCCAACACCACGCCCTTGCAGTGGCCCCCGTGCCCACTGCTGCAGGTCGGCTGCATCCCCCGCGCACCCGACCACAAAGTCGGCTCCGCCCAAGCGAGGACGGGGCCACACAACACTCCCGTTGACACTCCCCTGCCGCATTCACGCTTGGGCCCCCAGCCCACACGGCAGCACCGCTCGAAGAATAGCTCGGCGGCGTGCACACAACACACAGCACGCCGGTCACCGCACCAGCCATGCATGAGGGCATGGCACCTACTGCTGCACGTCGTTGTCACCGTCGCCGACTTCAGCCAGGCGCACCTGGCCGACTGCGACGGAGCACCGGTTGAAGGCCGGGTAGTGCAGCGCCTTCGTCAGGAAATCGGCCGGCTGCTCGGTGGTCGGGATGTACTGCAGCGCAAACTTCCCCCACTTGACCATGTGCTGTAGCCAGGCCTGTCGCCGCTCCATGTGCTTGAGGTTGCCTGTCAACCCCATGCCCCCGGCGACTGTGATGGCCGACTTGTTGTCCACTCGCAGGACAGTCGGCTTCCCGGCGTCCAGCTGCCGGAACTCGGCGAAGAGGAAACGAAGTCGGCGTCCCTCCTTGCCGGCTTCGACGGCCGCCACGTACTCCGACTCAGTCGACGACAGCGTCGCACACTTGATGCGCTGGCTCGACCAGGAGACCGCGGCCCCTCCGTAGATGAACACGTAGCCGCCCGTGCTCATCCTGTTCTGCTTGTCACCGGCGTCGTCGGCGTCCATGTAGCCGACCAGCTCCAGCGACTCTGGCCCACCGCCGAACTCCAGGGCGGTGTCACGCGTGTTGGCGAGGTAGGCGAGGCAGCGGTCGACCTCGCGCCAATGCTGGTCGCTCCTCACCGTGAGGCCGCTCCCCAGCTTGCTGCAGGCGAAGGCGATGTCCGGCCTTGTCGTCGTCGCCGCGAACTGCAGCGAGCCGACCTTCTGCCGGTACTCCTCCTCCTGGCGTTCCTGCGCCTCCTCGTCGTCGAAGGTGAGCTCGGCGTTGGCGCCGACCGAGACCGGCGTCTTCGGAGTGCGCCCGGTCTGCTCCTCGTCGATGAAGCGCCTACGCAGCTTGTTTGTCCGCGTAGCCCTGCTGGTGCAGCCACAGCTTCCCCGCCGACCTGTCGCGTACGATCTCCAGCCCGAGGTACTTCTGCACCGGCGAGATCTTGCGCAGCTCGAAGGCGGCTGCCAGCAGCTCCTTCAGCTCCTTCAACATCGCGGCGCTGCTGCTGGCGGCCAGCAGGTCGTCGACGTAGACCAGCACCCAGCAGGCCACTCCGTCGTCGCCGACCTTGAAGTACAGAGCCTCGTCGACCTGGCTCTTCTTCCACCCGGCGCCGACCAGCACATCGTTGAGCGCCAAGTACCACAGCAATGGTGACTGCTTCAGCCCGTACAGGCTCTTCAGCAGCTTGCACACCCGGCCGGTTCCGTCGTTGAAGTAGTCCGGCTGCGACATGTACAACACCCGGTCGAGCTTGCTCTGCAGGAAGGCGTTCTTCATGTCGAGCTGCATCAGGTTGAGGTTGAGCACGGCGACGATGCTGAGGAAGATCCTCAGCGTGACGTAGCTGCCCACCGGCGCGAACGTCTCGTCGTAGTCGGCGCCGTACACCTGCGTGAAGCCCTTCACGACCAGCCTCGCCTTCTCGCGCTCGACGGTGTCGTCGATGCGGTACTTCGTGGTCAACACCCACCGGTTCTTCATGATGTTCACTCCCGGCGGGCGTTCTACCAGCTCCCACGTGCCCATGGCGAGGAGACTGCGGATCTCTTCCTCCATGGCGGCCTTCACCGCCGGGCCCTTCCAGCTTGCCAACGCCTCCTTCACCGTCATCGTCGCGATGTCCCAGCGGTGCTCGGGGTCGGCGTGCATGTCGGGGTCGAGCTCCAGAAAGTCATCATCCTCCTCGGCGTCATCGTACAGCACGTCGTTGTCGTCCTCCACGTCGTACACCGTGGTGAAGGCGGCCGGTGGGAGGCAGACATGGTAGGTTAGCCGCTCCGGCGGCCGCCGCACTCGTCCTGAACGCCGCAGTGCAGGCTGCTCGGGGTTAACCTCCATTTCGTCCTGCCCGGCGTCCGACTGCTCCCCTCCAGCTTCGCCGGCTTCAATGTCCTCGGCGTCCTGCTGCACCGCGGTCAGCTCGCCCTGCTGCACCGCGGTCGGCGTCCCAACCGATGTCTCCCCTGCGGTCAGCTCCCCTGCCGACTGCCAGGTCGCCGACTGCTCCTGGGTCGGCCGCGCTGCTGCCTGCTGCTTCCCCGGCGTCCCTTCTGTCGACTTCACTTCCAGGCCGACTTGCTGGGCGTCACGGCGGCCACCGGCGATGCTCTTGGTCGGCGCCACAGGCGACGCCCCACTGCTCCCCTCATCGCCGGAGGCCGACGTCGGAGTCAGCCCATGCAGGTCGGCGACGAGGGGAGGAGCAGGAGAAGGAGTGGAAGGCTGGACGAGTTCGGCGTCCTCATCAGCAAGCTCACCGACCTCGGCGAGCAGAGGGAGCATTGCCGTCGAGGTATCCGTCGGCGTGGCCACCAGCGTCCGCCCCGACACCGGCCCATGCTCCGACTTCCACACCTCGAGCGACATGGTCTCGTAGAACACCACGTCCGACGTGGTGACCACCCGGTGGTCGGCGATGTCGAGGAGCTCCCAGCCCTTGCTCGCCTCCGACACACCGAGGTGAAGACCCCACTTGGCCTTCGGCTTCAGCTTCCCACCACGCTGCTGCTCGGGGACCAGGAACTGCGCCATGCAGCCCCACACGCGTGCCAGCGACAAGTCCGGCTTCGTCCCGGTGAGCAGCTGGTACGGCGTCGTGCCCGGCGTCGCCGACCGCTCCAGGCAGTTGCGGACCCAGACGGCCTGCCGCAGAGCGAGGTGCCACCAGTGGTGTTGCACGCCCATGTGCAGCAGCATCGTCCGCACCGACTCCACCACCGTCCGCATCTCCCGCTCCGCCATGCCGTTCTGCTGCGGGGTGTAAGGGCAGGTCAGTTCGTGCACGATCCCCTTGCTATCCACGAAGGCGGTGAACTCCTTGCCGAGGAACTCCCCTCCTCGGTCAGAGCGCAGCTGCAACACCGACTTCTTCACCTGCGGCTCCACCAGCACCAGCCATTGCTGGAACTCCAGCAGCACGTCCGACTTCCTTGCGACCGGCTTCACCCACACGTAGCGGGTCTTGCGGTCCTTCAGCAGCAGGAAGTACAGGCTGCCATCCTTGGCAGCCACACGAAATGGCCCGCACAGGTCGATGTGCACGACGGCCAGGGCGTCCTTGGCGTCGGAGCCTTTGTCGGGGAAGGTGTGCCGCGCCAGCTTCCCACCGACGCACGAAACGCAAGGCGAGGCAGCGCCGGACGCCGACTTGAGGTCCAGCCCGGTGGCTACCTCGTGCTTCGCCGAGCTCACCTTCGTCGCGAGCCTCGCGTGCAGCCTGTCCGGCGTCGCCTTCGTCGCCGAGACGATTGCTCTGAGAGCCACTTCCTCAGCTCCAGGTGTCGCCGGGCAGGGACGCAGGTCGGTGCAGAGAACTCGGCCGGAGTACGTTGCTCGACCGAGCACGTCGCCCGTCGCCGAGACGAGCAGCATGCCGTCGCCGTCCTCCTTCAGCTTCACGCCGTGCTCCTTCAGCTGGCCGGATGACAGCAGGTTCGCGTGCACGCCGGGGACGTACAGCACGTCGGGGATGAGCACCCGCTTCCCGGCCTCCCCTTGCAGCGCAACCGTGCCCCGGCCCTTGACGTCTTGCAGCGCCCCATTGAAGCCGCGCACATGCTTCACGTCGCCGCTCGGCCCCATGTCGACGAAGACCTCCTTCGTCCCCATCAGGTGGTGGGAGCAGCCGCTGTCCAGCAGGACCACCGCCGGGTTCGCCTGCACCGCTGCTGCCATCGCCTGGAAATCCTCACCGGCCTCCGGTGCCAGTGAGACGGTCGGCTCCACGACGCCGACCAGGGAGCATGACGCCGACTTGTCGTCGCTCCCCTTGCCGCCAGCAGAGGAGTCGGCGTCCTTCGCCGAGGTCGACTTGGTCGACTGCTTCTCCTTGCGCGGCTGGTTTCCTCGACGTGGACGACGGCTGGCCGACCTCCCGCGGCCTCCCTTGGCGTCGTCGTCGTCGGATTCGCTGCGGTCGGGGCACTCAAAGGAGAGGTGGTCGGGGCTGCGGCAGATCCAGCACTCCCGACGCCGACTTTCTCCCCCACGACCGCCTTCCTTCGCCGACTTACCCTTGTCGGCGTCCTTGGCCGGCTTCCCACCTCCGCTACCACTGCTGCCAGGCTTGCCGCGCTGCCCTGGTCGGCTACCTTGCTTCGCCGGGGGGTGACCTGGATCCTGTCCGGCGGAAATTTGAAGTAGCCGTAGCTCGGCGCAATCCCTCCCGCCGTCACGTGTGTCGCCGACATCGACGCCACACCACTTCGTCGTCCTCCGACGTAGCCCTGCGAGGTCCCTGCAGCCGCCGACGACTGCATCCCTCGCGCCTGAACGCCGCCGACTTCACCGGCGTGTATCACACCTCTCTGCCGCGATGTGCCTCCCGCACTGCTACCGACTTGGCCTCCACCGGCGTTGACGCCCACGTCGACGCCGCCCTCGGTGTTCACCGGTCGAGGAGAAGCTGGCCGAGAAGGGTGCTCCGTCGCCCACAACGAGCGGATGCCAGCCTCAACGACCGCCAGCGCGAGAGTTCCGTACTCATTCGCCGCGTGGCGTCTCCTCGCATCCTCCAGCCGTGCCTCCAGGGTGTCCGCCACCCCGGCGTCACCTTCGCCGCCAACCATGGTGACTAATGCACAGCTGCCTGCTACGAACACAATCGGGAAGTGCAAAGTCGGCTAGACTGAACTACGTCGCGGTGTCGTCCACGCTCACCGCACCATGCGGAGATAACTCTAGCAACGGGAGCTTGACTACGGGGAAGGCACGTTGTGTGAGAGGGATCTCTGCGTTCGTTCACTTAGTCGTTTGCTTGTGTGTTCTCTGCTTGCACATTCACGGGGAGATTTTGCAAGAGTTTCACTAGCGAAGTTTGAGAACAAATGATGGCAACAACGTGGGCAACGCAGACTACATCAGAGCTAGCTAGGCTGCTGGTCGACCTCCAGCGCAGCACGGTCGACCGCGTTCCAGCGCAGCAATGCTCGCACCGCTCCAGCACTGCAGAGATGCGGCGTGCCAACGTTGCAAGTCTGCGGTGCGCCAACGCTGCAGCAAGTCGGCTGCACAGCGTTGCACCCGCATGACAACGGTGCACCTGCTTCGCAGGTGTGTGCGTCTGGTTGGCGCCCAATGTCCCGTCACGTGCCCAGCTAAGACATTCCCGCCCGTGACGGCGCCCATCAGCCACGTCGACCTCGGGATACCACCCCCGAGGTCGTCCTCGCAAAGATCTCCCCCGGCGACCGTCGCACACGTCGCTCGGGTATCCCGGTCGACCGGGCAACCCCGCCTGGTCGTCCAGCCCCGTCGGCCGCCGACTACACCAAGTCCGGCGTCCCCAGGTCGGCGTCCTGGCGTCCAGGTCGGCGTCCACTCGCCCAGGACGCCGTCCAGGCGCCCAAGTCGGCGTCCAGGCGCCCGGGACGCCGAGCAGACCTCCAGGAGGATCCAGTTCGTGCCCAGGCGCCCAGGGACGCCGTGCAGACGCCCAGGACGGCGTCCAGGCGCCCAGGACGGCGTCCAGGCGCCCAGGACGCCGAGCAGACGCCCAGGACGGCGTCCAGGCGCCCAGGACGCCGAGCAGACGCCCAGGACGGCGTCCAGGCGCCCAGGACGCCGAGCAGACGCCCAGGACGGCGTCCAGGCGCCCAGGACGCCGTCCAGGCGTCCAGGCGCCCAGGACGCCGAGCAGACGCCCAGGACGGCGTCCACCTGCTCGGCGCCCTCCAGCCAGGCGCCTCCCAACACCACGCCCTTGCAGTGGCCCCCGTGCCCACTGCTGCAGGTCGGCTGCATCCCCCGCGCACCCGACCACAAAGTCGGCTCCGCCCAAGCGAGGACGGGGCCACACAACACTCCCGTTGACAGGTGGTGCTTGCAACGGGAATCATAGCCCGGGCTGATAAACGTCGGTGGGCTATGCTTTAAAAGGAGGTATCATTTAAAGGGTACAACTAAGTCCCGGGTAATCTTATAAACGACTCCATTATACGAAGGTTCTACAGTCCAAAACTAAGCTAGAACGAGGTATTATAATGACGGTGTTCGTTGAACATCCGAAGATTTCTCCACACCCTTCAAATTGTCTCTATTGCAATGTTTTACCTCTCCCAGGGATTTCGTGCCATTCAGTGACGTATTTGTGGAGCAGCACTTTACGAACGAAATTCAAGGTCAGGCGCGGTAATACTTGCAGCGGAGTCATAACCAAGAATCCCGTAGTGACAGTGGGCTATTCTTTAAGAGAAGGTGAATTTAAAGGGTGCAAGTACGTCATGGGTAATCTTTTAAACGGCTCCGTTATACGAAGGTACTATTGTCGAAAACAAAGCTATAACGAGGTTTGTCGAACATCGGAAGATCTTCCACACCCTTCAAATTGTTTCGATTTACCTTTTTTCCTCTCCCAGGGATTTCTCGCTCCCATGGATCCCACTGTTCCCACTCTGCACTTTACAAACCTCCCCATGCTGTCCCCAGGAATCCGGGCCAAGTGGGAAAACAACTCTGAGATACTTATGAGCTGAGATAAAACTAACCCTAAAATCTCAGGAAAAACGGACAGATGTCCGTGAATCGACGGGTCACAACACAATTCAAACCCCATTCGTTTACCCGACTTCATTTTAACATTCTTCAGCGAACCAAGTGTTTAAAGCTGCGGTCTACATACCTCAAGCGGGAGGCAAAGGTTTATCACTTGAGAACAGGGTAACACTGTCCCCAAAAGCACCCCTTTACGGAAAAACGCAAGTCGAGGCGGAAGGAGGAGGGGGGTGGGCGGTGAGCCGAAACAAGTTCTCCAGATTATAACTTGACCCGCATGATGGTTTGTAGACCAAAACTCATGCGACGATGGTTTTGCCATAGACCACTCGATAGACTCCTATGGGCTTGCGGAGATTATAGTCGCCACAAAATGAAACCTCCTTCTGGTACCTACGCCTCGATCGCAATAGCGATTTAGGCCGCATCGGCCGCGGATTACCATCGTAGTCGAACAGACCGTCGCGTTCTGCCCTAACTCGTTGCCAAATATATGAGCGCCGCCTCGCCTAACAGTCACTGTTAGGAAAATTTGTCGCCCAGTCACGGTGGTTCACCTCCTCGCCTCATATATTTTCGCCTCATTGCCTTCGATTAGCTGGTCTCGTCGCCGGGTATCTGCTCACCATATCGCCTCGTTCTCCTCTTCACTGAGCCGCGAGCTTTACCGTCGTCCTATCTCTTTCCAAGTAGCGCTCCCACCAAGCGCATGTTCCTACATTTCACCGGTCGCACCAACCATTCGCCTCGGCCGTTTCCCCTGATGCCGGCCGGTCGTGACGTTGCGATCACCTGCGCAACTACTCCTGGGCAGGTAGAAAATGCACCTGACGGTATTTCATCTGATGGCGTTTTCACCTGGCGGCGCCAACCTGGAACCGCATACTAGAGTAGGTGCTTGCACGTTCTCCTTGAACAACGTTCGTCATGATCAACGTTCTCGTAGAACGTTCTCGCACATGTCACTATGCTTCACTATAAGGTTCATGTTGTATCTGTTGTAATCTATCAATTAATCAATTACTTTCCTTCCGTTACTGCATACCAAGCATACTGTTCTCCGATTACCAGTATCTGGTTTCCAGCAAGTCCGTATCGCAAACCTCGCACTTCACTCTCTGATCGTGCAACTCTGCACCTAGGCTCTCCCACAATCGCCTATTTTCCGCAGGAACTGCTCGGTGCTGTCCTCGCTAGGAGCAGCCTCTACAGTAATGAATTGTATATTCATTACAACTCATGTGGCTAAGTAACGCATTTGCTGTTAGTACCACTCATATGCTGGTGATGAACTCAAAAGTTCCGCTTCATTTCGCGCCAAAATCCATTCACCAATCAGGGCAGATCCATTTTGCCCTGAACCATGTCAACACCGAGGATGGACCACCGAGTGGGCCTTTGAGCGATCTTGCTGGACTGCAATTGGTCGTCACGCGGCCCTCAATTGTTTCAGCTTCTCCCACATCAACTCTCTCCCCCTTCCTCTCGCACACGCTATCCAAGGTGCCTATCACAGCCGATGCTCGAGTGTGGTTGTTCGCCACTATTCACTTTAGGCCAGACGCGTCAAGAGGGCTAGGCGTGTGCAGGTTTTTGGGTTGCGTAGCAACCTTATACATTCGTTTTCACTTTTCGGTTGGCTGATGTGAACAGTGAATTTCTCTTATAAATTTTGAGAGAAATCACTGTTCACATAGCTTCCCCAAAAAAATGAAAACAAATGTTTTCAATCATTCCATAATCGTCGATAAGTACGGCGAATGGAACAATTGAAGAATCGTTCAAGCACTAAAGATGATACGGTACCCAATGACACACTAACAAAAAAGACAACACAACACGAAAAATACTACAATACCGTACCACCTAGAGACACACATACGGGTACACGAATGAACACAAAAACGATGGTGTACAAGAACCGTCGTACATGTTTTGAAGGGGATACTAAATGCATCAATGCAACAACTGAGACTGATATGGTACGGAAGAGGCGAGCAAAGCTGCCCCACCGACGATCACAATCCCAGTTGCATACACGAGACACTTAGCACCACACCCCCGAAACAAGCACAGACGATAACACATAAATGATCACAAAAACAGAAGACAACATTTAAGAATGTTTCAAAGCGAATGCTAAATGCATCAGTGCTGCAACTAAGATTGATATGGTACGGAAGAGGCTAGCAAAGCTGCCCCACCGACGATCACAATCCGAGTTGCATTCACGAGGCACTTAGCACCACACCCTGAAGCACGCACAACACACGTATGCACATGTACGCACTCACTCACACACATACAGGCTTACACATATACAGACACACACAACGCAAAAACATACAGCTACTGTAATAAGCATGCACTATATACACCCTGAATGAATTTCAGCCTTGTATAAATTATTTATCACTATCCTGTCCCCTGTTCCCCTCCCTCCCTCCCTCATTTCCCTCATCTCCCTTCTCCCCATCCCTTTTCTCCGCAAGAAACAGAGGCTGCAGCTTGAACTCCCTGCACAGGAAAGAAAAATCAGCTAATGCAACTCACTCCCTGCACAAACAATAACAAATTCAGAGAATACAACGTGCATTAGTTGCACAAGAAAACAAAATCAGAGAATGCAGCTTAAACTAACAGCAGCAGCAGGAATGAAACTATGTTAGAAACTAGCAGCAGGAATGAATGAACTAACAGGATGCAGGAGTACAAGTAGTAAACCCTAATTGGGTTGTACCCCATATGGGCTACCCCACTACAGCCTAAACAATATGCAACACATATAGTTTGACACACCCCCATAGGCAAAGTGGGGGAGAACAAGGGGTCACACGACCAGTCAAGAGAAGCAAAACAAGCTCAGGGTGGATCACAACGTCACCACGCATTCCGAGCACAAGCAAAAGGTCACAGGGCCAGTTCACATGCAGAGATATATATGCAGCAATAACAGTACAGTGATGGCTACCTAGCAAGAGCCAGCATGCAGGTATATATATAGATCACAGTACAAACAGAGACTACAGCAAGTGCGGAAACGTAGGCACAAGGCCCAACAGAGTACAAAAGCGCTGATGATCACCAGACGGAAGTGCCTTGGTGAATATATCAGCAGTGTTGGCCCGAGTGGCCACGTGGCGAAGACGAAGCTGGCCTCGCTGCTGCAACTCTCGAGCCAGGAAGTAACGCAGAGCAATGTGCTTCGTTCTGTGCTCCAGTCTGTGCTCCTCACACAAGGCAATGGCGGCCTTGTTGTCGACGTAGAGCACTGGAGGAGAACGAGGCTGCTCTCCCAAGTCAGTCAGCAGGTAGGTGAGCCAGCGTAACTCCTGTGCAGCCATGGCTGTGGCGTAGATCTCAGCCTCACAACTGGAGCTGAGAACTGAAGACGAGCGTGTAGAACGCCACGAAACTGAACCAGAGCCAAGGCTGAAGGTGTAACCCTGCGACGACCGCTGAGTAGCCAGGTCGTCAACCCAAGAAGCGTCTGAGTGCCCAGTGAGGACAACTGGGCTCGTCCCTCCAAGCACTAGCCCCATGCCTGATGTGCTGCACAAGTAGCCTCTTAGCAGCAGCCATGTGCTCAGGTCGGTGCCGACCAGGAGCCACGTAGCGAGCCAGAAGACCAAGAGGGTACGCGAGGTCAGGTCGAGTGCAAGTCATCAGGTACATGAGGCAGCCGACTAACTCTGGGTAAGGACCACTCGGCTCTACGGACTCGTCCGAAGGTGGAGCTGAGAGCGAATGACCTGTAGCCAGAGGAGTGGCCTGTGCTGAAGACCAGGTGAAGCCGAAGCGCTGAAGGACCTGCTGCACCATGTGTGACTGAGTCAAGGTGATGGTGTGGCGTGCTCTGTCCCGGGTGATCTGCAAGCCAAGGTAGCTGCGCAGCTCACCCAAGTCTGTGCACGTGTGTCTCTTCTGCAGCTCCGACTTCACGTGGGCGAGAGCCTCAGTGTCAGAAGTGGCAAAAACCAAGTCGTCGACGTACACGAGGATGTAGAACGGCGGCAGTGAAGTGTCGGTGCGCAGAAACAGCGACGGGTCAGCAGTAGAAGGCGCGAACCCAAGAGCCGCAAGCGTAGTCCTCAGTGTGTCGTGCCACTCACGTGGCGCCTGGCGGAGACCGTAGACCGGCCGCCGGAGGCTCCACTGGGTGCCAGGAGGGAACGACCCAGTGAAGCCCGGGGGGCGGCGCAGCCAGATCTCCTCGTGCAGGCTGCCCTGCAAGAAAGCTGTGCTGAAGTCAAGAGAGTGAAGCTCGTAGTCACGGTGAGCAGCAACATGCAGCAGCACCCGAAGAGTGGTCATCTTCGGGGTGGGGGAGAAGGTCTGGAAGAAGTCAACTCCCTCTCGCTGACTGAAGCCTCGAGCTACGTAACGCGCCTTGAAGACAGGCGGAGAACCCGGCGGCCGCTTCACCCTGAAAATCCACATGCCACTGACGATGTTCGGCCCAGGTGGGGGAACCTCGTCAACGTAGGTGCCTGTGGACTTCCAGGAAGCCATCTCTGCGTCCATGGCTGCCTGCCACTGAGAGGAGTAGGGACCCTCTATCGCCTCTGCGTAAGAGCGCGGAGTCGGGATGTCTGGTGCATCCGGGTCTCCCTCAGGGGCAAGTAGCGAGGACACAAGATGAGGTAAAGCAGCAGCAAGACACTGGAACTCCTCCTGCCTGTCCTCAAGGACGTCCGTGCTAAGAGCACACTCACCCCCGACGGACGGAGGACAGACAGACTCAGACTCAGCAACAAGACTGGCGGTGTAGTCTAGACGACAGGCAGCAGCAAAGTCAACAAGCTCAACGACCAAGGCAGACGCAGCAGTAGACTCAAACGACGGGTCAGTGACAATAGTGGCTAGGAGACGCGTGACAGTAGGGTGCTCAGTACGAAACTGGTCAGACTCAGGGTCCGGAATGGCAGGCAGAGAGGACGCAGGAGGAGACAGCAGAGGAACAGGCGGCGGAGCAGAGGAAGGACAACGGACTACGAGGTGTGCGCCGGGGACAGCCGGCTGACGCGAACGAGGAACACGACGACCGGTACGACCAGGACGAACAGGCGAAACAGGACGCGACGCAGGCTCACGACGCTCAGCAGGACTACCAGTCAGCTCAGCGTAAGGAGAAGGAGCAGGCAGCGGTGAGCCAGACTGTAACGGAAGACCAGTAGACGACGGAAGAGTAAGAACCTGACGAAGAACAGAGGCAGACGGCGGCAGAGACGATGGAGACGGCGGAGCGAAGAACAGTCGTGTCGGCGCAGCTGCACCAGTACCAGCAGCTCCAGCAGCTCCAGTGCCTCCAGCAGCTCCAGTACCTCCAGCAGCTCCAGTACCTCCAGGCCCAGAGCCGACACCTCGAGTCCCAGGGTCTCCAACCTCTGTGTCTCCAGCAGCAGCACCCCCAGAACCAGCACCTCCAGCTCCAGGGTCTCCAACCTCAGTGTCTCCAGCAGCAGCACCCCCAGAGCCAGCACCTCCAGTCCCAGGGTCTCCAGCCTCAGTGTCTCCAGCACGAGCCCCTCCAGAACCAGCAACTCCAGCACCTCCAGTAGACAAAGGACCAGCACGACTCCGAGCTCCAGCAGCGCGGCGCTGACGGCGACCGTACCAGTCCTGCAGCTGCTGTGGGGTGAGAGGCACACGTGGACGAAGGCGGCCACTCCAAGGAGACCGCGCAACAGCAGACTCAGAACCCTCAGCGCCCGCACCCCCAACGGCTCCAGAACCTCCGGTGTCAGTACCCTCAGCACCAGTACCTCCAGCGGCTCCAGAACCTCCAGCTCCAGCGTCACCAGTACTAGGCCCTCCAGCAGCTCCCGAACCTCCAGCGCCAGCACCCTCAGTAGCTCCAGAACCTCCAGCGTCAGTACCGCCAAGCTCAGCACCCCCAGACCCCTCACACTCAGGCTCAGCACCACCAGGCTCTACACCCTCAAGCTCCGCACCCGCAGGCTCAGTACCCCCAGGCTCAGCACCCCCAGTCTCCGCACCCCCAGGCTCAGCACCCCAGAAGTAGCACCCCGAGCAGGACCACTCTCAGTAGGACCTGAGTCACCAGTGACCTCAACCGGCGCAGTCAAGGGAGGAGGGTCTACCTGAGAAACACCTGAAGGAGCAGGACCGGGAGCGGGGAGGGGGTCTACCTGGGGAGCACCTGGAGCGAGGAAGAGCGGCGGGGGGGGGAGCGAGGCAGTGCGGTAGGGGAAGAGACGGTAAAAGGGAACCGACTCGTCGAACGTGACGTCCTGAGACGCAAAGACACGGCGCGAGGTGGGGTGGTAAAACTGCCAACCAGGCGCGTCAGGGACAAAGCCAAGGAAGACACAGGGAACAGCGCGGGCGGAGAGCTTGTCCGCGGTGGTATCGCGGACAAAGGCACGAGCACCCCAGACCCGGAAACGCGACGCATCGCCAACCTTCCCCGTCCACATCAGTGTGGGCGAGGTCTCCGGCAAGGAGACACGGGGCCAGAGGTTGAGCTGATGCGCGGCGTACCGGACCGCAAACGGCCACAGAAAATGGGGGGCAGCCGCATGGATCAGGGAGGTACGAGCGACCTCCATGACTAAGCCAATGCGGCGCTCAGCAACCCCATTCTGCTGTGGAGAGGCCGGAAGCGTGAACGACTGGGCGATGCCGTGCTCCGCACAGTAGGCTGCCAAGAGGTTGGAGGAGAACTCACCACCTCTGTCAGAGTGCAGACGCAGGACAGGAAAGTCCGACCGGAACCGCTCGCAGGGCTGGAGACGAACTGCGCGGATCCAGGGGATCAAAACAGCAGGGACATCCGCCTTGCTCCGCAAGGGGAAGACCGTGGTGTAACGCGTGTAGTCGTCGACAACCAGCAGGAAGTACCGCTCGTGGCCCTGTCCCTGGACGCGGGCTGGGCCCCACACGTCCAGGTGGAGCGTCTGCAGTGGAGCCTCTGTGGGAGGAAACGAGGAGGAGTGAGGAGCGGCGCGCTGCCGCCCCTCGACACAAGGAATGCAGGGCGGCGCAGGCGAGGGAGGGAGGGCAGGCAGAGACCTGGGGAGACCAGAGACCAGGGAGCGAGAGTGCATGCTACGCAGGCGAGGCAAGGAGGGGTGACCAAGGCGGTGGTGCCACAGGAGAGTGTCGTGCGACAAAGCGCGACCTTCGCAGGGGGCCGCCTGCTGACCAGACGTAGACGCAGACGCAGCTACCTGAGGGGACGCAGTGGTCAGTGTGTACAGACTCGAGCCAGGTGCACGGGTGAACGTGGCCAAGTGCCGGCCCGTCCTAGCACACGTACAGTGAGTCACTCGCTGACTCGCAGGAGTGAACTGGTGAACCCCCCCATCCTGGAGGTCAGCTCCACTCACCAAGTTCGTAGAGAACGAGGGGAGGTAAAGACCTGACAGGAAGCCAGACGGGACGGCCGGACACGGCAGAACCGTGGAGTGGTGGGCAATGACTGGACCCCCAGAGGGGTCCGCCAGGGAGACCGGGACTGGCCGACTGAGCGGCGTGAGTGCGGTGCAGTCGCAAAAGAAGGAGCGGGAAGCTCCTGAGTCAAGGGTGAAGGTGTGCGAGACCGCAGTGGGCGCAGTACCAGAGAGAGCAGAGTCACCAGCACCTGAAGCCACGGCCTCACCAGTACCTAGAGCAGTAGACGTACTAGCACCGAGAGCAGCAGCCTCACCAGCACCTAGAGCAGGAGACGCACTAGCACCTAGGGCAGCAGCCTCACCAGGGTCAGGCGGTACGCACAGGTAACAGGCACGGTCAGCACTAGTAGACAAGGCATACATGGCAGTGAGAATAGCATCATAGTCAAGCGCAAAGATATCTACCCTCTGTCCATGCAGCTCCAGCCAGGTGGGGAGCTCAGCCTCGTCGCCAAACACTGTGCGCCAGGCGTCGCTCAGACGGGCGAAGCAGCGGGACTGTGTGTGACCAAGCGTCCCACAAGGCTGACCAGTCCTAGCACCTGTGCGAATGACGTACGGGCAGCGAACTGTACGGGTAGACCTGCTACACTGAGCGTACCACTCCTGGAGCTGCCGAGGCGTAAGTGGCTCGCGTGGACGCCCCTGCAGCTGCAGCTGGCCACTGCTAGACGCTCCCAACTGACCAGCCCCAGGGCGACAGCTACGACGGCTACCGCGACAACCCCAGCTAGTATACCACTCACTAAGCTGCTGGGGCGTCAGAGGCTCGCGTGAACGTCGCTGGAGCTGCATCTGGCCACCTGGAAGTAGCAGTAGCAGCATCAGCAGCGCGGGCAGGGCAGGCGTGGCAGGCAGGTAGGCAAGCAGGCAGGCAGGCAGGCAGGCAGGAAGGCAGGCAGGCAGACAGGCAGACAGACAGGCAGGCCGGCAGGCAGGCAGTCAGGCCGGTAGGCAGGCAGGCAGGCGCGCAGGCAGGCAGGCAGGCAGGCCGGCAGGCAGGCAGGCAGCCAGGCAGGCAGGCAGGCAGGCAGACAGGCAGGCCGTCAGGCAGGCAGGCAGACAGACAGGCAGGCCGGCAGGCAGGCAGGCAGGCCGGCAGGCAGGCAGGCAGGCAGGCGCGCAGGCAGGCAGGCAGGCAGGCCGGCAGGCAGGCAGGCAGTCGCTCACCAAAGGCTGGGAGAGCAGGCGCTCACCGGGCGAGCAGGGCCGGCGCTCGACAGCGGCGACGTCGGGGCCGCAACACCGGCTGCAGAGCAGGGCCGAAGCAGCTGCAGGGCGGGGCCGCTTCAGCGGCAGGTCGGGGCCGTGGCAGCTGCAGGGCGGGGCCGCATCAGCGGCAGGTCGGGGCCGTGGCAGCTGCAGGGCGGGGCCGCATCAGCGGCAGGTCGGGGCCGTGGCAGCTGCAGGGCGGGGCCGCATCAGCGGCAGGTCGGGGCCGAGGCAGAGGGCCGCGCGCGGCTCGGCGCGGGCTGCGCTGACAGCGCGCTAAGCTGATGCAGGCCGCGCTAGGCAGTAGCGGGCCGCGCGCGGCTCGGCGCGGGCTGTTGCGGGCCGCGCGCGGGCCGTGCGAGGCAGTAGCAGGCCGCGCGCGGCTCGGCGCGGGCTGCTGCGGGCCGCGCGCGGGCCTCGCGAGGCCGTAGCAGGCCGCGCGCGGCTCGACGCGGGCTGCGTGGGCTCGGCGCGGGCTGCGCGCGGCAGCTGCGAGCTGCGCGCGGCTCGGTGCGGGCTGCGCGCGGCTGCAGCGGGCTGCGCGCGGGTCGGTGCGGGCTGCGCGCGGCTGCAGCGGGCTGCGCGCGGCTCGGGCAGCGAGCTGCGCGCGACTCGGTGCGGGCAGCGCGCGGCAGCAGTGTGCTTAACGGTCTGCAGGGGCTGTGTGCGGGCCTGACGGGCGTGTAGAGGCGGCGCGCGGGCCTTACGGGCCTCTAGGGGCAGCGCGCTGGCCTAGGGCAGCAGGAGGCAGCGCATGTGCAGCACGTCACAAGGCAAGGCAAGGCAGGCAGGTACGTGGGGTAGCGCGGTAACCGCAGCGGTAGGTGGGCCCGAAAAAAAAAAACGGTCCTACGGACCTTAGTGCTCTGATACCATGTTAGAAACTAGCAGCAGGAATGAATGAACTAACAGGATGCAGGAGTACAAGTAGTAAACCCTAATTGGGTTGTACCCTATATGGGCTACCCCACTACAGCCTAAACAATATGCAACACATATAGTTTGACACTCTCTCCCCCTTCCTGTCGCACACGCTATCCAAGGTGCCTATCACAGCCCATGCTCGAGTGTGGTTGTTCACCACTATTCACTTTAGGCCAGACGCGTCAAGAGGGCTGGGCGTGTGCAGGTTTTTGGGTTGCGTAGCAACCTTATACATTCGTTTTCACTTTTCGGTTGGCTGATGTGAACAGTGAATTTCTCTTATAAATTTTGAGAGAAATCACTGTTCACATAGCTTCCCCAAAAAAATAGAAACAAATGTTTTCAATCATTCCATAATCGTCGATAAGTACGGCGAATGGAACAATTGAAGAATCGTTCAAGCACTAAAGATGATACGGTACCCAATGACACACTAACAAAAAAGACAACACAACACGAAAAATACTACAATACCGTACCACCTAGAGACACACATACGGGTACACGAATGAACACAAAAACAATGGTGTACAAGAACCGTCGTACATGTTTTGAAGGGGATACTAAATGCATCAATGCAACAACTGAGACTGATATGGTACGGAAGAGGCGAGCAAAGCTGCCCCACCGACGATCACAATCCCAGTTGCATACACGAGACACTTAGCACCACACCCCCGAAACAAGCACAGACGATAACACATAAATGATCACAAAAACAGAAGACAACATTTAAGAATGTTTCAAAGCGAATGCTAAATGCATCAGTGCTGCAACTAAGATTGATATGGTACGGAAGAGGCTAGCAAAGCTGCCCCACCGACGATCACAATCCGAGTTGCATTCACGAGGCACTTAGCACCACACCCTGAAGCACGCACAACACACGTATGCACATGTACGCACTCACTCACACACATACAGGCTTACACATATACAGACACACACAACGCAAAAACATACAGCTACTGTAATAAGCATGCACTATATACACCCTGAATGAATTTCAGCCTTGTATAAATTATTTATCACTATCCTGTCCCCTGTTCCCCTCCCTCCCTCCCTCATTTCCCTCATCTCCCTTCTCCCCATCCCTTTTCTCCGCAAGAAACAGAGGCTGCAGCTTGAACTCCCTGCACAGGAAAGAAAAATCAGCTAATGCAACTCACTCCCTGCACAAACAATAACAAATTCAGAGAATACAACGTGCATTAGTTGCACAAGAAAACAAAATCAGAGAATGCAGCTTCCTTGATGCACTAAAAAACAAAGTAGGGGGGGAGAGGCGACTGCGGGGAGGAGGGAGAGGCGACGGCGGGGAGGAGGGAGAGGCGACGGCGGGGAGGAGGGAGAGGCAACCGCGTGGAGGGAGAGGCGACGGCGGGGAGGAGGGAGAGGCGACGGCGGGGAGGATGGAGCGGCGACGGCGGGGAGGAGGGAGAGGCGACGGCGGGGAGGAGGGAGAGGCGACGGCGGGGAGGAGGGAGAGGCGACGGCGGGGAGGAGGGAGAGGCGACGGCGGGGAGGAGGGAGAGGCGACGGCGGGGAGGAGGGAGAGGCGACGGCGGGGAGGAGGGAGAGGCGACGGCGGGGAGGAGGGAGAGGCGACGGCGGGGAGGAGGGAGAGGCGACGGCGGGGAGGAGGGAGAGGCGACGGCGGGGAGGAGGGAGAGGCGACGGCGGGGAGGAGGGAGAGGCGACGGCGGGGAGGAGGGAGAGGCGACGGCGGGGAGGAGGGAGAGGCGACGGCGGGGAGGAGGGAGAGGCGACGGCGGGGAGGAGGGAAAGGCGAATCGGCGGGGAGGAGTGAGAGGCGACGGCGGGGAGGAGTGAGAGGCGACGGCGGGGAGGTAAGGGAGAGGCGACGACGGGGAGGAGGGAGAGGCGACGGCGGGGAGGAGGGAAAGGCGAATCGGCGGGGAGGAGTGAGAGGCGACGGCGGGGAGGAGTGAGAGGCGACGGCGGGGAGGAGTGAGAGGCGACGGCGGGGAGGTAAGGGAGAGGCGACGACGGGGAGGAGGGAGAGGCGACGGCGGGGAGGAGGGAAAGGCGAATCGGCGGGGAGGAGTGAGAGGCGACGGCGGGGAGGTAAGGGAGAGGCGACGACGGGGAGGAGGGAGAGGCGACGACGGGGAGGAGGGAGAGGCGACGACGGGGAGGTAAGGAAGAGGAGATCGCGGGGTGGGACTGAGTGACTGTGAGGTGAATAGGAGAGGTGAAGGCGGGTAGTGAGGGAGAGGATACGGCGGGATGGGAGCGAGAGCGACGGCTGGGTGGGAGAACTGGCGAGAAATTGGGGTGGGGGGAAGGAAGAGAAATAAGAGCAGAGCAGGTGTGCTTGTCGAGTCGATCGAGAGGAACCAGAACAAGAACCAAGAAAAGAGCGCAGAAATTGAGTTGACAGCTGTGAAAGGGAGGGATGCCAGCGCAGAGATAAAATTTCTGCCAGCGCAGAATCTGAATTTCTGCCTGCGCGGAACAAGACAATTTCTGCCACCGCAAAACGATACAATTTCTGCCACCGCAGAACAATACAGCTTCTGCCAGCGCAGAACGAAGCACCATATACGATATCCCGTTTTAAAGTTAAAATGAAGAACTTAATTAATTGCTTCTTTAAAATAATATTCAGGTGACTCAGCTCTAGAATACAGCATGACAAAGCAAGAACGGAGACTCCTGTTCCCTACAATTTTACAGTTCTAGAAATACTTATCACACTACAAGTAGTTGCATTGAATCGGCTATTATAATGAGTACAATTTGTATATTATTATTATTATTACTATCATAATATGTCTAAAATATAATCCCGCTAAAGGTAAAAAATATATATATTCGTTCAACGTAACATACGGACCAAAATTCATTATGTATGGGAACAAACAATTGTAGATGGGGGAATAACACATAAACATTTGTCACTAATTTGGCCGGTGTCATGTCTATGTCGAGTATTAAGCACCTACGCAACCCATACGACGTTGAACGTCGAGTCTTGTTTTTTGTCATCTCCGGCATCCGGATAGATCTGCATTGCGCTGGTTAGGCTTGTGACTGGAACCGGAGGAGGCGGAGGAGCGGGATGTCGGGATGGTCGAGTCCCGTGTTTCGGGAGTCGCTCGAGGCGCTCGAGGACCCGCACACCAGGAGAGGGTCCTTGGCCGCTCTCAGGTACTGCCGTGCCGCTAATGCCACTGCCGTGCCGTTGACTCGTTTTCTTAGAGTTGACTGTTGATTGTGATTGCCGTGGCGCCGGTTGCGCCGATGGACTCTCCGTGGGTTGTCAACCGCGATCCCGTAGTGCACACATGTTCACCCAGGAAGTACAAAACTAGACTTGCCGTGACTACTGTCAGCTTCATCTTGTGCTCGCCGTTCCATTGCATCCTCGCTTCCCGATATCCATTTCCGTCGACGGCAGGCGAACGGTCAAAGACGTGGCCCCGGAGGTCATGCCGCGGCTGCTGCACCACGTGGCGGAGACGACTGTGCGCCACACGAGCAGCAAGCGATATGCCGGTGAGCAGAGCGATAGGCCGGTGAGCAGAGCGAAACATGCGTCACGCACGGCGCTTGGGCGCGCGAGGGATTGGTCCGCAATCCGTACGATTGAAGGGCTTGCGTGTAATCCTTTTTTTTATTAATTGATTGTAGCAGAGATGTTGTCATGCATTGCCGGCCGAGCATGGGTACAGCATGCTAGCCCTGTAAAAGAAGTATTCCCATCGGTGCTCATTCCTTGCGTGGTGGTTCGTTGCGTGCGTGCGTGCGTGCGTGGCAGTGTCGCTGTTCGCCGAGTGCGCGCGCACGTACGGCCAGCAGATGGCGCTGCACGTGCCCAAGGTCATGACGGCGCTCGTGCGCGCCCTCGCCGCGGGCGCCGCCGCCGCCAACGGCAGCAGCATGGCGAGCAGCAGTGGAGTGGGGGCAGCGGCTGCAGGCACACCGGGCGGCGGCGGCAACGGCGGCGGCAGGAGCGCGGCGTCGCTGCAGGCGGCGTGCGCGGACGTGGTGGTGGAGATGGCCACGCACTGCGTCGCGCCCCCCCATCACCCCGCTGCCCACTCCGCAGCCACGGCGGAGACTCAGATAGGTGCGTTTTTCGCTGACGAGGCAGTGCACGTGTCCCACCTACTGCCCGTGCACTCTGGTCCCTCTTCCCATGCTCTCCCCGTTCCGATTTGTTCCACAATACGAGTGGCAGTGTCTTTCGTTGATGCATCTTGTTGCCCTGAGCGGGCGTGGGTGTGGCGATGCGTGTGTGCGCAGTGCTGGCGGCCATCTGTGACCCCCTGGCAGCGGAGCTGGCGGAGCAGCACCACCGCCACGTGCAGCACCACCACCAGCACGCAGCAGGGGCAGGCGTGGGCGGAGGGGGCGGGGCGGTGGCTGGGGGGAGCGCGGAGCATGACGCGCTGGCGGGCGCGGCCAGGTGCCTGCTGGCGCTGGTGCAGGCGGGCAAGTGGAAGCAGGTGAGTGTGGGCGGGCGGACCGATTGAGTTGAGTGGGCACATTGCGCTCAAGGCTAGATGTGTGGCAAGCGGATTGTAAAGCAGCGCACTTGTGCTTGCCATGTCCCTCTCTGCCTGCTGTGCTCTCTGTCGTTTGCCTTCCTTCACCCTGCTCTACTTGTCTCACTGGACTTGACTGAACTGACTCCATGCTTACTGTGCCCTTGGTGTGCACATACAATCAGCCTTGTGTGTGCTGTGTGTGCATGCTCATGGCCAGCAGGTGCCCAAGGCATCGCAGGAGCGGACCTTCAAGGCGCTGACGGCAGCGCTGGGCGGCGTGCAGCGCCCGCTGCCGCTGCTGCACCTGGCGGCCGAGCTCTGCCACCTTGACGCCTCCCTCGCCAAGGTCGCTGCCTCTCCCTGCGCCATCTGCTTCTTGCATTGCTCTGCACGCTGCCTCTGTGCTACCAGTGGACTGCCTTGTGCTCATGCCTCAGGCTGCGTGTCACACAATGTCTAAGTCCGCACCAGCGTCTGCTCAACTGCTATCCGCGCCCGAGCTTTACCGTGCGCGCCTCTCACACGCCGTGCATCCCGCCTCTGCCTCCCCCCTTCCTCCCTTGGGTGGCATGGCAGTTCTACGCCAAGACGCTGCTGCGCGCGGGCAAGGAGGTGCTGCGGGGGGCGGCCTCTGTGGACCACCGCCTCTACGCCGTGCGCCTGCTCAAGGATGCCATGCGCAGGTGGGTGCTCAAGGACGCCATGCGCAGGTGGGGGGGGTGGGGGGAGAGAATGGGGGAGAGGTGCGGTGGGGGCGGGGGAGAGTGGAAGAGCGCATGGGGGAGGGATGCGGGGAGGACATGTACCGGAGGGGAAATCTGTGTGCCTGTCTCCGCCAGAAGCCCTGTGTGCCGAGCAGCCCGCACGGGGTTTAAACCGGACGACTACAGCGATGCCTGCCTCATGCGCGCTGGACTCATTAGAGTGTCCACCTGTGCTCGTCGTGTGGCGCCCTTTCAACGCCACAGCATCACCCCGGCAGCCACAGTGTGTCTCTGTGATCATCTCCTGCAATACTTCAATCTGCCTGCGCTTTATCCATGGATACTCCTTTCTAAGCCTGCTCGCTAACTTGCTAGCCTCGCACTGGCCTGCTGGTCCCTCCCCCGCGCCCCCAGCAGCTGCAGCGCGGCGGTGTTTCAGGCGGAGCTGAGGGACGTGGTGGCGCTGCTGAGGGAGGCCGCCAACCACCCCAAGCTCAAGGCAGACGCGCTGGCGGCCGGCCGGGCCATCCAGGACAAGAAGGTGCGCTCGCTCGCTGGGCTGGGAGACACATGTGCCGCGCAGGGCCATGCTTTATCCACATGGATGGGGTCTTCCGCCTACACGCGTGCCGCCACGCATGGGGCTTCCAGCCACCCATTGCACCCCACAGTCCCTCCACCCTCGCTGCTGGGCACGTGCAAGAGCACAGCACAGGGCGACACGGTTCACTAGCAGCATGGCCTTCACATGCCCACTCATATCTTATGCTCTTCCCACTTCCCCCACGTCTCTTCCGCCTTCCAGTTCTCTCTCCTGATTGCTTTCTCTCGCTGCACCCTCCTGTCCCACGCCCGCCCCCCATCCCCTCTGCGCCCGTCAGAAGCACATCCCCAGGTTGGGCGCTGCCTCGTCAGCCAGCAAGGCAGCACCGCGCTGCCGCCCCGACGCTGCCACGCACACGCCGCACGCCCACCCCGCCGACGCTCCTCGCCACGCCACGCCCGGTGCGGGCAGCAGCAGCAGCAGCAGGAACCAGGCGTGGATGAGCGACGAGAGCAAGGTGGGTGAGGGTGGGCAGCACGGGTGGGCGCAGCCAAGGCGGGCAGAGGGAGAGGGAGAGGGCGAGGGAGAGGGCGAGGGAGAGGGGCCCACGTCACCCACGCACTCAGCTGCATCCTCCTCCGTCGCCCGCACCGCGCCCCTCCCTCACGCCCCCGCCGTGCGTGCGCCCGCCACTACAGGAGCTGCGTGGCAGCCATCAGATCCTCCTCCCAGCAACCCCACCACACTCTACTTCACCCCCCTGCCCGCCCTGCCCCACCACTCCTCTGCTCTGCACTCCTCCACACACGCAGCAGCAGCACCGGCAGAAGAAGAAGCAGCGGGGCAGGGAGTAGCGGCGTCAGAGGGGAGTTGGGCCTTCCAGAGTCCGCCAGGGCAGTTCACAGCCTTCCAGGCACGGAGCACCGCCACCTTCACCACCACCGCGGTGCACGGCAGCGCCCTCTCCGCCACGCCGCCCCCCTCCGCGCCCTACTCCGCGCGCTCGCCCGCCTCCCTCTCGCACCTCGGCCCCTCGCCCTCCCTCTACCTCGGCGCCGGCTCCACCCAAGGGAAGGCGTTTGCCTCCCCGGACCATGGTGGGAATAAGCAGAGTCCGGACGACCTGCGGTCGGTGCGGCGCAGGGTGTTCCAAGAGGAGACTGTGTCGAGGGATGTGCCCCGCAGTGCCTTCTCGCCTGACCTGCTAACCTTTCACTCCGCTGGCAATTCGTTTGAATCGGTGCCGCATGAGTTGAGTGAGCAGGCAGCAGCATCGGGGGGCGCAGGGGGGAGAGGAGGCAGGGCGGGTGGGCGTGGGGAGCAGGAGAATGCTGGGGCTGGGGGTAGCGGGCACAAGGCCATGGGGCAGGTTGCTGCTGGCAACGGTGGTGGCAAGGGTGGGCGGGAGTGGAGCCCCACGAGTGAGAGCAGCAGGGGCAACGCGAGGAGCAGCCTGTCACCCAGCACGAGTGGCGAGGGCCGTGAGGCGCTGCGAGGAGGCAAGGCGAGGTCGCCCCACAGCCGCACCAACTCGCCCCTCTACGAGCTCGCTGCTGCCTTCGTGCGCGCCCGCAAGTCGCCCGACCTCTCCGCCAGGCTCGGCACGTTCAGCCTCACCTCCGGCAGCCCGGACCAGCTGGGGGCATACCGCCTGGGCGGCAGCAGGATGGCGGGGGGGGCGCTGGGGGGTGGTGGTGGCGGAGGGGGCAGAGGGAGCCCCATGCGCATCACTCTCTCAGGTGTGCTGTGCCCCAATCGTGCTTGCATTACACGTGTGGGCAGCTTGTATCCTCCTTTGTTTTTCATGCATGCTTGCCAGATTGTCTCAGTCGCCCTTCCTTCTCCTCTCCGCTCCCTCAACCACTGCCTTCCACACGCCACCTTCATCGCCTCTCTCCACTCCCCGCATTGCTGCCCTGTGCCGTGCGCCCCACAGACCCAGCCATGGCGTCGGGCTCAGCCCACGCAGGGCTCTCCTTGGAGCGCGCGCACCTCGTCACCTCGCCCTTCGCCTCGCCGCCCACGCACGCACACGCAGCGGGCAGCACGCAGGCGGGCACGGCAGGGGGGGTGGGGGAGGGGTCAGGGCATGCGGGCTTTCTGCTGCACCTGCCTCCGCATGCAGGCACAGGCGCCAGTGCCCAGAGCGGCAGCAGCAATGGTGGCGTGGGCAGCAGAGCAGGGGCGGGTGGCGGTGTGGGCATGGGCAGCAGTGGGGTGTTTGTGCGGCTGAGTGGGGACACTTGTGGGGGGGCTGCACACGCGTCAACGGGCTGCGAGGCGGCAGGGGAGGGGGGGGATGGCGACGGCAAAGGGACCGTGCTGGCAGCACAGTTGGCTGTGCAGGCAGAGAGCACGGGCGCCCATGGGAGTGGTGCGCACAAGAGTGGGGTGAATGCGAGCGATGGCAAGGAGGGGGCAGTGCAGGCGTCAGCAGCGGCAGGCAGCTCCCCTGGCAGCCGTAGCAGGGCAGGCGAGCTTGGTGGCGAGGGCAGTGGGGAGGGCAGCTGCGAGTGCGAGGAGTCGTCGGGCTTCTGCCGTCTCATCTCCGACGCTGAAGTCGCCTCCGCGCTCGCCAGCATGCACGCCACTCACGCCCTCTCCGCCCTCAGGTCTCTGCCGCGCTAGCCCGCACATCCCTCTTGTTCTTGCACCTCTCGGGGACACTGCCTCTTCCTTACGCTCTCCACCCTTTTCATCCCCGCACTCCGTCCATGCTCCTACCTTTCCTCACTATTTGCCCTTCCCCCATTATGTTGACAGCCATGCCTCCCCCCCCATTCTCCTGCCCTGCCCATCAGCAGCCACCCTTCGGGCAGCAGTAAGGACGGCAGCCGCAGCAGCGGCACCACCAACGCCCACCGCACCACTCTCCCCATGGACTCTGCGCCACCTGCGCTGCACCGCACCTCTGAGCCGCCCCCACCCTCCCCCGGCCAGCCCTCCACACCCGTGCTCTTCGCCCCACCTCCGTCCCTCCCAGCCAGCATGCAGCTCGCCCCGCCCCCCCAGCCCGCGGAGCAGCAGGTGCACGGGCAGCAGGAGAGAGGCGCAGGGCTAGGGCAGGTGCACAGAGGGGATGAGGGAGGGCGAGAGGACGGGAAGTTGGAGCGGCAAGGAGAGGGGCGGGAGGAGGTGAGTGGGTTTGGCGCGAGCTGCCTGTCACCCCCCGGCAGCATTGGCCGGTGGACGCTGCAGGGTAAACCTCCCCCGCCCATGGCCCTCTTTATGGACGGGGGGAGTGGCGTGACGTCAGCGCGGGACAGTGTGGCATCAGGCAGAGGCAGTGCCACGTCAGCGCGAGGCGGAGGGGAGGTGCAGCATGTGGGTGCGTTGCAGTCGCTGTGTGGCAGTGTGCGGGCGAGCAGGCCAGGGGAGACCACCAGCAAACACCGATATGTGAGCACACCGTCCCACCTCTCCCTCTCCTCCCCACCTCTCCCTCTCCTCCCCACCTCTCCCTCTCCTCCCCACCTCTCCCTCTCCTCCCCACCTCTCCCTCTCCTCCCCACCTCTCCCTCTCCTCCCCACCTCTCCCTCTCCTCCCCACCTCTCCTCTCCTCCCCACCTCTCCCTCTCTCCTCCCAACCTCTCCCTCTCCTCCCAACCTCTCCCTCTCCTCCCAACCTCTCCCTCTCCTCCCCACCTCCCCCTCTCCTCCCACCTCTCCCTCTCTCCCCAACCTCTCCCTCTCCTCCCCACCTCTCCCTCTCCTCCCCACCTCTCCCTCTCCTCCCAACCTCTCCCTCTCCTCCCCACCTCTCCCTCTCCTCCCAACCTCTCCCTCTCCTTCCCACCTCTCCCTCTCCCCCCAACCTCTCCCTCTCCTCCCCACCTCTCCCTCTCCTCCCAACCTCTCCCTCTCCTCCCCACCTCTCCCTCTCCTCCCAACCTCTCCCTCTCCTCCCCATCTCTCCCTCTCCTACCCGCTGCCCCTCCTTTCCAACTGTCCCCTTCCTCCCAACCAGTCCCTCTCATTTCCACCTATCCCTCATTTCCACCAATCTGTCTGCTTCCCATCGTTCAATTGTCACTCTCCTACATGAATCGCGCGCCTGAGTCCTTTCCCTCGCCTTACAATCATTTCTCCCTTTCCACAAAGAGCTGTTCTCCCACATTTCCCTTCCGTTGATCCCTCTCTTGCACTTTTCCCTCTCCTTGTGCCAATCCATCTCTTTCTCGCTTCCCCTCCATCTCCCTTCAACTACTTACATCTGCTTTACCCCATTTACATCCTCTCCCTCTCCTCCCCCATTTCATCCCTTGGCTCCGCTTGCCTTGTGCCCTTCCCATCCTTCCGTCCCACCATTGGAATTAGCCCCGTCCTTACCTCCAGCCACAGACCCACACCTCCCTCACTCTGCCTCCTCAAACTCTGCTCCATCCTTCCATCCCCCCATCCCGCATCCCCCCATCCCCCCATTCCCCCATCCCCTCATCCCCATCCCCCCATCCCCCCATCCCCCCATCCCCATCCCGCCATCCGCGCACCCCCAGGCGTCCCCCATCCGAGCGGAGGACCTGGAGTGCCCGGTGCCGCTGGCAGCGCTGGCGAGGAGTCTGCAGCACACGCCGCTCAGTGGGGACGAGGTCGACACCCTCCCCCCGCCCTCGCCCCCCCGCACCTCCCGCACTCCCAGTGGCGCCCAGGGCGGCGGTGGCAGCAGCAGCACTGCTCTCAGCACGCCCACAGCAGGCAGCAGCACGAGCGGCAACAGCGGGTCTCCCTTTCCCCACATGAGTGGCGCCATGGAGTGTGGGCGGTGGAGCATGCACCACAACCCCATGGCTGCCCACCGCCTCACATGTGAGGCGCCTCCCAGCAGGTTCGGTGTGCGTGGACTTACTGCGAGTGCGGAACAAGTGGCAGACAGTGCTGCGGTCAAACCTGCACCTGCACCTGTCACTGCCACTGCTGATGCTGATGATGCTGTGACTGGTGGTGCAGGCGAGGGCGCATGGGAGGAGGAGGTGCAGCAGGAGGTGAGGGTGCTGGAGGCGAGTGAGAGGGAGCAGCAGCAGGCCGTGGCAGAGCTGGAGCAGTACGTAGAGGAGGCGGGGGAGGGGCGGGGCGAGGACAGGGAGGGAGGTGCATTCGGTGAGGAGGTGGAGGGAGGAGAGGAGTGTGGAGGGAGAGGCAGTGCGATGGGGGCTGGCACACAGGGGAGGGACGGCGCAGGGGGGAAGGGAGGGGGCAAAGGGGATGAGTGTGAATCAGTGAGTGGGGCAGTGGGGGTCGGGGCGAAGGTGAGGCAAGGGAGCAGCGAGGCGTGCAGCAGTGGTGAGGTGCGTGCTGTGAGTGCGAGTGTGAGTGGCGGTGGGGGGGGGATGAGCAGTGGTCACAGCAGACAGGAAGTGCGACAAATGTTGAAGGGAGAGAGCTGCGATGGGGACTTGAGCCGCGAAACCACTGCTGGAGTCAGCGATACGGATGGGGGTGAGGGGGAGGACGGAGAAGAGGGGGGAGGTGAGGTGGTGGAGGGGAGGGGAGTGAGGGCGTGGGTGGTGGCGGCAGTGACAGCATTGGAGAGGGCAGTGGAGGGGGTGCTGCAGATGGTGCTGCTGGCTGCCGTGGTGCTGCTGCTGGCCGTGCTGGGTGGCAGGCTGGCAGCCGTGGTGCACAGTGACGGTGGCGATGTCCATGACTTCGTGCCCACCTAGCTGCCCTCCTGCTGCCCACCTAGCTGCCCTCCTGCTGCCCACCTAGCTGCCCTCCTGCTGCCCACCTAGCTGCCCTCCTGCTGCCTACCTAGCTGCCCTCCTGCTGCCCCACGCCCCTCCACTCCTGCTCAGTGCTCCACTCCCCGCCCTGTCATGCTGCTCCGCTCGCATGCGAGGCCACGAGCAGCCCACATGTTCATAGCACCGCACCTCAGCTCACACACACTGACACCTGATGCAGCACTCATGACAGCACCTGAGAGCCAAAGCCCCTAACAGCACCTGAAAACCAAAGCCCCTGACAGCACCTGAAAACCAAAAGCCCCTGACAGCACCTGAAAACTAAAGCCCCTGACAGCACCTGAAAGCCAAAGCCCCTGACAGCACCTGAAAACCAAAGCCCCTGACAGCATCTGAAAACCAAAGCCCCTGACAACACCTGAAAACCAAAGCCCCTGACAGCACCTGAAAACCTAAGTCCCTAAGAGCACCTGAGAAACATTCAAGGACTCCTGCAATGACCACAGCTTGCATTTTTTTCCTAATGTGAGGTCCCTCGTTTTGTTGCTGGAACCAGTGTCCGTCAAGGAACGATGCACCCACAACGCGCCCATCAACTCGCCCATCAACGCAACCATCACGTGGCCATCCAAGCGCCAACAATACGCCTCACTGCTTGGATCCATGCACTCCCCCCTAACCCTCTCATCGTTGTGAAAGCCATCCCCCTTGCTCCGTTTAACACAATCACTGCATTGTAGAGTTTGACCAGCATCAATGTTTTGACTGTTGCAAGAAACTGAAAATGATATGAGTAGAACATATTATTCAAGTGGTGATGCACTGGTCTAAGGATTTGCACTTGACTGTGCACACTCTTTAGCGAGTTCCTTCCGAGACCCTCAATTTCGCCAAAGTTCTTCACAAACACTTGACTGTGCACACTCTGCTGGTTCGGCCTACAATTTCGCCCCGAACCACTCGCGAGGCGCCACCGCACTTCTCGGCAAACTAAGGGTGCGTCAGATCCGTTCAGGGCCCAAAATAGGTTTTAGCTCACTCTTTCAAATCAGGGTGGCAGGCCCTCCGTACCCTGACTGTTAGGGTATTTTTTCTCGTACACTGATTGTAGCAGCCTAAAAGTTAAGATACACTGATTTCAGCAGGGTAATGTATCTCGTACACTGTTTCCTTCCTACGCACGAATTTCTACTACACCAACATTTACTTATCAGTAAAGTGTTCTGCACACAAGCTTTACTATCTAGTTTAAAAAACCATCCTACAGCCACTTGTCAACCAACGTCTGCTGCACTAGCAACTGCCTCATCTGCAAATTGCGCACTGCTGGCCTGCATGCCGGAGAAGTCCTTCGTTGAACGCCTGAGCTTCTCACCGCGGAATATGGCGACTACCTCGTACCAGTCTACGTCGTACTGAAGGAGGGAGCACCGCATCAGGTGCTCAAGGCTTGTGTCGCCGAGGCTGCCGCGGTCCCACGTCTTGATCAGGTTCTGCTTGCTGAAGCCGCGCTCACATTCAACCGTGCTCAGTGGTAGCACGGCGACAGACTGCCACATCCGGACGATGTTGGGAAACGAAGCACGCCACGCCTCGTCGCGCAGCTTGTTGCCCAGCGCCTGATGAAACTCCTTGCCGTTGTGCTGGGAGAACATGGTCGAGGTAAACATCCAGAGCTCCTGGCCGGCACGCTTGTAGTCGAACCCTGGTAGTGTGGATGGGGTTGATATTTGGCACATGCTAAGACATAGGGGTAGGAGTGGGAGGCATTAATCCAACAATACTGCGCAGGGTGATGAGCAGCAAGAAGCGCAATGGGAAACAAGGAGGTGCAAAGATGTTGCCGGCATGTCAATTTCAGCTACCCGACACATCAGACAGCACGCTTACCAGGCAGCTTGTGGTTGTACAGCTTGTGGAGCTGGCCAAGCCACTTCCTGAAGGCCTCCAGTCGCTTGGTGTCATCGGATAGATACGACGCCGTGCGAAACAACTTGGCGCCTTCCAGGTGGTTGAGGTCGCGCATGCGCCACTCGAGCTCCTCGTCCACTTTGCGGATGAATTTGAGCGAAAGCTCAAAGCACGCTGTCACATCACCTCCAGTCTCGTGGCCTGGCAGGGGGCGTTCGTGCAGGGTGAATTCGAAGGAGACGGCGTTGCCATCCGCGTCAACGCCTTCCGCTTTCATTTGACGCTGATCCTGCTTCTGGTGAGCTCTGATGAAGTCTGGCAGCTGCATCTTCTCTCCGCTGCCAAAAAAGTGACCAGGGGACCTGTCGAAGTAGCGCGCCTTCAGGCGCATTCGCGTCTGTTGAACAAGGTGCGCCACGAGGGTGACGTCCACCTGCACACGTACAAAATACAAGGTCAGAGGGAGCTTTGCAGGCGTGCGTGTAACAACAAAATCGCTAGACTGTGTGTTACCTGACGTTGCTGAAAGCGCAGATTGAGTTGGTTGAGCTCCCAGAGGACATCCGCGAGGAAGCGGATCATCCAGTGAAACTTGAACGAGGTGACTACCTCGTACAAGTCCTTCTTGTAGTCCTTCAGCACGACGATGGCTGCAGGCAGAACGTCAAGGAAGCGCTGGATGGCCTCGCCCCGAGAGAGCCAGTGCACGTCGTGTATGCCCTGCGCCTCCAGATTCGTCTGGCAGTAGACGCGCTGCAAATTCTGAAACTTGGTGTAATCCACGCTGCTGCGGCCGATGTACTCGGAGAAAGCACGCACCACGTCGTCCACCATGCCGAGCTCGGGGACTGCCTCTGCGGCATCCTTAGCTGCCAACGCCTCCCTGCGCAATCATGTGGAACATTTCAGTGTCGTTATTACTCGTTGATCTGGTTAGTTTATAAACACACCGATGCAACCACCGTACCTGTGAGCGACGCAGTGAGTCGACGCCAAGTGAGGAATGCGCACTCGCAGCCTCGCGACGACCCCGTTGTTCTTGCCGGTCATCACACTGGCCCCGTCCGTAGATACTCCGGAGATCCTCTGGAGATCTACCCCGATTCCTGTAAGGTACTGCACAACAGCGGAGGTTAGCAAGGCCGCATCGGCACGGTCCACGGTTATCAGTGTTAAAAACTCCGTTACCGGTGCGGTCCCTTTGAAGAAAGACGCGTAGAGAATCAGGTGCTTGCCATTCACCCGGTCGGTGCTTTCATCAAGACAAATGCCGATCCATGGGGAGTCCAGCAGGTGGCCGCGTTGAGTCTCTTGAAGGTACGTGGAGGTGGCGCGCAGCATCTCTTTGAAACCGTAGCTGCGAGGACAAAGCACATGGGACACGCACAGAATTAGCATTAGCATCTCGTCAACAGAAGTCACGGAACAATGACAAGCGCCAGAAACGGCACTTACTCGGTGTAGTAGGCGCCGTACCCTCCGGACGGAGGAAGGTCCGGCAACCCTTCCCTAGCCAAAAACCAGCACAATGGAACAAACATGGCTATTGGCGCGTCAGCCTTGCAGATGAATAGCGCGATGTGGAGGCAGCGGATGATGTGCCGTGTAGCTGCGTCGGTGCTCTGCCACCTTGTCAGTGTGGCTTGCTTGGCCTTTTCCGCGTTTGCTTTGGCCTCGTTTTCCAAGGCCTGTTTGTGAGCTCGGCTTGATGTGTGCGCGCGGATGCTCCCTAGCTGCATGTCTCGCGCACCCTCACCTCTGACGCCGTAGGCAGTGTGCGCGTTTGGATCCCCGTGCTTGATGCAGATGGCACATTTCAATGACGGCCTGCCGTTAGTCATGCGCATCAAGCGCAGCCAGCTGAATTTCTTTGACCATTGCGAATCGAAGGTGATTTTTACCAATTCATACTCAGCTTCGGCAGAAGCGGTTGGAGGCTTCGGCTCAGCAGGAGCAGCACGGCGTGGCGGTGATGCCGCTTGTCGTGGAGGAGGGGCGCCCCAGAGCCTCTGCTGCTTGTATGTCACGCCCACACGCTGTCGCTTCACGGGCGCGGTGCTAATTGTGGACGGGGCTGCAGTGGCTGGCTTCGACGGGCCTTCGCCGCCATCGGGAACAAGCTCGAGAGACGGGTGTGGCTCCCGGGACTTTGGCGATGCTGAACGTTCGCACGGGATAACGGTGCCGACAAGACATTCAGGGGACGTCTCACGCGCAGGCTGAGAGATAGGGACGCTATAGTTCTCAGCCAGCCGAGGTAACACACCGAGAACGGAGAGACCGTTCCTGGTGCTACCAGGCGGATCAGGCTCAGAGGCAGGCATTCGGAACAACAACGGAGAGGGAAACGTGAGAATGGCGAGAGTCAGAGAGACCCCTCGGGAATCACAAAGCCCAAGGAGCCTCAAACAGCAAGGTTCCCTCGCTGGTAGGGAACTGCATGGCATAGGCTGCAAGGCCACAGTGACTGCCAGGTGGTGGAAACGACAGCACGTACCCCACCTGGCGCGCACTGTGGCTCCGTTGGAGGTGCGCGATGTTGCGTAACGCACGGAAACTGGGTGCGTTGGCTTCAATGTTGCTGAACGGACCAATCGTAGGTGTGCGGTGCCATCCGCCCCGAATGTACGTTGGCGCGCCAGTGCGTGTATCCAACAAATGGTCCAGTGGGACCGTGGAGCATTTCGTCGTGGCGCGGACTGTGGCGGAATCCGCGCTACAGAAAAGTTCCGGTAAAAGGGTAGTTGAACCCCTACCCTGATACAGTCAGTGTAACTGGAAAACCTACAAGAGTACTTTTAAGCGTATTCTGATTTCACTAGGGTAAAAAACTGCATACCCTGATTTGAAAAGGGTAACTGTCAAAAATTGGCCTATGAGCAAGGCAAAAAGGGTAAAATACCCTTGAAATTTGGGCCCTGGATCCGTTGTCGGAATAATCCGGCCGGCCGGAATTAGCGAAAGTAACGCATTTGCGACAATCGCCCAAATAATCGTACATTTCGCCAAATCCGGCCATTTGTTAAAAAATTGATGGCCGGTTCAGCATTCGACAAAGTTCCGACGTGCAATCGTCTCGCCAGTCGACCAATTTGTCGACCTGAAATCGCTACAGTAACTACGCGACGTCGCCAACTCGTGCGACGCAACGTGTCACACAAGTATTGGATATGCGACTGCGTCGCACAATCCGGCCACCCTCGCGACCTGCTAATCTGACACATTTGCAAAGCGGCCTGCAAATCGGCCACCAAATGTGTCAGATTTTTCGGCCCACAAAATGTGGCCGGATATTGGTCGTTTTTTATGTCGACCCTGTTGTCGACTTTGGCGAAAGATTTAGTCGACCAAATTGTCGACCAAATTCCAGCCAAATCACTTTGTAACGGATCTGACGCACCCTTAGGGCGTGTAAGATCCCCGTGCACACGTTTTGGCTGAATTTTGTCGACCATTTTGGTCGACAAAGCTTTCGCGAAGGTCGACGGATGAGTCGTCACCAGGCCGACAAATTTTCGGCCACCTCAATGTGGCCTCCAAATATGACACGGATTTGCTGGCCGAAATAACAGAGGTGGAAGATTTCGGTTTGTCCTTTTTTTCCGACTTGGTGCGACGACGTCGCATACATGTATGCGACGTCGCAATTTCGTTGTAGCAGCGTATGCGACTTCGTTTTTTACTGTGGCCAGCTGTTGTCGACAGCATGGCCGATTTGAAGTCGACCACGCGTCGGAAAAGAGTCGACTGGGTTTTTCGGCCATCAAATCACAATTTTGATGGCCGAAATCGACGAGATTCGCAAACCAATCACGAAATGGTTATTTTCGCTACGGCCACCTAATTTTGATGGCCGATTCTGTGTGCACGGGGATCTTACACGCCCTAACAAACCAAACCGACCACATCGCCTAGCTCGTTTCCACATATTTTAACCTCGTTATTCTATCATTCGGTAGGTTACAGTAAAAAAATCTGTGTTTTCCCCACTTTGAGTTCGCTGATAAGTATTCATTCGAGCGAACTGGCAAGGCATCAAATACGAATTGCGTCGGCGCCACCGAAATAATGCCGAAGGAAAGCCGCAGATTCCGCGTCGGAAGGCAAGAATTGCTGAGCGCCACGAAAAGCTCGTCCATTTCTGTGGGAGTGTGAGCTGCCTCGCAGCACGTGCGGCGCGCGCGAATTGCACCCACTCGCGTCCGCCGTCAGCTCGGAGCCTCGCGCGCGCCCCGCTGCGATCCGCATCATGGAAGCCCTCGCTGCCTCCGACAACACTCAAAGCACGGACGGCCGGCAATCGTCGTTGTCGCTCGCTGAACCTGAACTGTCCGTCTGTCTCCACGTGGCGTTGCCTGATGGCTTCTCCCTCCCCGCTGCCGTTTGCAGCTACGGATTCTTTATGATGGCGCCGACCGTCTGGATTCCGCCACGTGTCAGTGAATCAACGGCACAAGAGGGGCTGGGAGTGAAGAGCGAGGCAGAGGAGGCGGCGGGAGAACCAGGGAGCGCGGAAGGAGGCAGGCGGGAGGCGGGGGATGGGCGGGAGGGGGCGGAGGGGAGCGGGACGGATGCAGAGAGGAAAGGGCTCGATGAGGAAGGGGAGCGAGGGAGCAGTGGGAACGCATGGGAAGAGGGAGAGCAAGCATGGGGAGAGATGGAGCGGCCGTTGAGGCTGGCTGATGGGCGCGCGGTGATGGTGCGAATCACACAGCATGGCGCTGCTGACGTCACACACCATGGCGCTGCTGACGTCACACAGCATAACGCTGCTGACGTCACACAGCATGGCGCTGCTGACGTCACACAGCATGGCGCTGCTGACGTCACACAGCATGGCGCTGCTGACGTCACACAGCATGGCGCTGCTGACGTGTTGGAACTTTCCAGTGGCGACGGCAGCGCAGGCCTGAAGGAGGAGCCTGCTGACGCCCTGTGCGATGGGGATGCCCCCACCGCCATCAGTAGCGCCACTGCTGATGCTGCTGCTGCTGCTGGCAGGGGTACGAGCGTGGCGGTGCGGCAAGGCACATGGCTGCGAGTGAGGGTGATGGGGTTGGCGCGCATCACTGCAGCGGACCACGCTCACCTGCTCGTGAGCCCTTGGACGGTCCATCCATGCACCGCATGCCTGCTAACCACCGCTCGTCATCTCTTTCCTCCGCTGCTGCTTGCTGCTCCCCTCACCCTTCTTGCCCCCTCTGCTCGCCACGCCTTGCCATCCTCGCCCGCCCTCACCTCTCGTCCATCTCACTCACTAACCACTCCCCCACTAGATCCGCCTCACACTAGATCCGCTCCACTAGATCCGCCCCACACTAGATCCTCTCTCATGTGGGCTGTCCCTCTCATGAGGGCTGTCCCTCTCATGAGGGCTGTCCCTCTCATGAGGGCTGTCCCTCTCATGAGGGCTGTCCCTCTCATGTGGCCGGTCTCTGAGCATCCTGCGCTCTATCCTCCCTACGCCCATCGCCTCCAACCTCACGTGCACCCCTTGCCGCACCTCCTCCCCGCCCGCCCCTGCCCTCTCACCACCCCTGCAGGCGCAGGTGAGGCGCATGCTGCGCCTGTCGCCCGCCTGCCAGGCCGCCCTTCAAGCCTTCCACCGCCGCCACGCCGCCGCCGCTGCTGCCGGCTTTGGGCGGCTGTACCGCTCGCCGTCGCTCTTTGAGGACCTCGTGAAGGCGCAGCTGCTGTGCAACTGTGAGTCAAGGCAGCTGCTGTGCAACTGTGAGTCAAGGCAGCTGCTGTGCAACTGTGAGTCAAGGCAGCTGCTGTACAACTGTGAGTCAAGGCAGCTGCTGTGCAACTGTGAGTCAAGGCAGCTGCTGTGCAACTGTGAGTCAAGGCAGCTGCTGTGCAACTGTGAGTCAAGGCAGCTGCTGTGCAACTGTGAGCAGGGAGCCATCCCTTGTCAGCTTTGTGTTCCTCACATACTTGTCTCTCTTCTTTTCCCTTTCACTCTCTTTCTCGTCCCCACCCTTCTTCTCGTCTGGGTCCTTCCCCTCCTGTCTCGTCATCAACCTACCAAGCTCCCCGTGCCCCACAACGCTCGTCCCTCACAGCGCTCGCCCCTAACAGTGTGTCTGCGTCCCTTGTGCTGTGCTGTGCTGTGCGGTGCGGTGTGGCATGCAGGCGGGTGGGGCAGGAGTCTGGGCATGGCACGGGCGCTGTGCCTCTTGCAGCGCCACCACTTCGGCCCTCCCATCGGTGCACGCGGTGAGTTCTCCACGCCCTCCTCCATCTCACCTTGGACAGGCCGCAACCGCAAGCTCACTAGGCAAGTGGTGCGTTGCACAATACAATGTGCCGCTTGCAAGTGGCGATCCACTGGTTGGCAACATGGGAGGGTGGCAGGGTGGAGGATGTGCAGAGGAGGTGCGTGGGATGTGAGGCTTGTCATTGTCACTGCACCGCCTTGGTCGGCTCATTCATGTCGCGCCAACACCTGCCTGCTTCACTGCACGCCCATAAACGCCCTGCCTTCACAAGCTGCTCTGCACAGTCAAGGGGGCAGCAAGGCGGCAAGGCGTGGAGCATGTGGTGTAGGGGAGGTGCGGTGGAGGTGGGGTTTCACTCCCACCTGTAGGCTCTAGTTGCCACCACCTCGCCTGTCTGCTGCCTGTCTGCCGTACACAGCACCCGCACCTCACACCGCTCGTACACGAATGTACACCTGTGCGCGTGTTTCCTCTCGTTGCCTGCATTGCTCGGCCGCCTGGCCTCCCTGCTGCCTCACTGCCTGCCACCGTCTCTCTTGCATCAGCCTACCTCCCCTCGCTGCACTGCACTCAACCCCTGTGTCTTGCCGGTACACCCCTTCTGCTTTCTCGTGCAGATTCGCCTGACTGTGTTGGTGCTTTTCCCGAGCCGCAAGAGCTCGCAGGCTTGGAGATTCCGTACCTAACTAGCAGGTGCGGGCTGGGGTACCGAGGCCCACGGATTGCCAAGCTGGCAGCTGACGTGGCATCTGGTGCCATTGACCTGGAATCACTCCAGAGGGACTGCCTGCAGGAGAGTCCAGAAAGCGGGTGCGGCAGTGACGTGGCAGCTGTGAGTGCGGCGGGGGCGATGACGGAGGAGCCGGCTGTAGGAGGCGGGGTGGGCGGTCAGCGGACCGGCGAGGCCGTGGGGGCGCGTGAGGGGGCGACGGTGAGAGGTGCAGGCGATGTGGGGGTGCATGCGACAAGGGGAGCTTGCAGGAGGAAGCGTAGGAGGAGTTGCGATGGAGGAGAGTTGAGTGCAGCGGCGGCAGTGGAGGAGACGCAGGCGCCTGTGACCCGTTATGACAGCAGCCGCGCAGCAAGCGAGGGAGCCCCCTGCCCTGGCACTGTGCTGCAGACCCACGGCGCCATGAGGGGGAGGAGGCAAGCAAGTACGCGGAGGAGGAAGGGGTGTGGGAGGGGCAAGGAAGGGGAGGTGCGGTGGGAGGAGGCGGTGAGGCAGAGGGTGCAGCGGTTGCCGGGGTTTGGGCCGTTCTCATCAGCCAACGCACTGCAGTGCATGGGCGTGTTCTGCTTCGTGCCTGCTGACTCCGAAACCATCCGCCACCTCCAGGTGCGTGGCGCGTGCCTGCCAAGGTGTGTGCCACCCTGCATTGTGGCAAGCTACGCCAAGCACTCTTCAAGGCAGGGTGGTGTCGTGTGACGCATGACTTGGATGATGCTGTGCATTCGAACAGTGCAGTATGCAATCAAGCTGCAAGGCGCACAGCAATGAACCATCCTGAGAAAGTACATTCTTTATATGCTGAACGCCACATCACACAGCATGACATCACAGCACGTGTGCCACACTGGCCGGCCCCATGGTGCAGGCGAGGGGCCACAAGGGGTGCACGGCTGGCACGGTGGACGCCCTGGCAGCACGAGCATACGCCGCCCATGCGCCCTTCCAGTTCCTCGCCTACTGGTAAGCTGCCCTGCGCCATGGCCACATGATGTGCCCTCATGCCTCTCCTTGCTTCTTTACTCCATGCCTCAGGCTCACACCATGCCTCACACCATGCGTCACACACACCTTCCCTCACACTGTGTGTTGTGCATGTCGCTTGTATGAAAGTCCATGGCAGGCAGAGCGCACGAATGACTCATGGCTCCACCTATGGCATGGCAGGTGGGACATATGGGGCGAGTACGAGCGGGTGTTTGGCCCCATGGCGCACCTGCCCTCGTCGCGCTACCCTGCCATCACGGGCCACAACATGCGCGCGGCTGGGGGCGCTGGGGCGCGGGGCAGGGGAGGCGAGGTTGGGGTGAGTCACAGTGGGGGGCGTGAGGCAGTGGAGGGCAAGGCGGGTGGTGGTGGTGGTGGTGGTGGTGGTGGTGGTAGCGGCGCTGTGATGGGTGGCGGTCAGCGGCGCCGTGCTGCCCGGCGCACCACGCATGGCAACTCCAGCACCCCGCCCTCACGCTTGCTTGGGGGGACAGAGGGGCATGAGGGGGCGGACGAGGGGGGTGCAGAGGGGCGGAGGGGAGGTGGTGAATCACGAGGGGGTGCGGCAGCAGGTGGAGTGGTGAGCACTGTAGGAGAGGCAGCCGCAGCCACGGATGTCGCCGCTGCTGATCTGACACGCAGCGCTGGTGGCGGGATGCATGTGCAGTGCCGTGTGGCACGCATGGGCGTGCGGCGCAGCAGGCGGGTGGCAGCGCAACGCTCTCAGCGCGGCACAGTGAGTGGCGCGGCCTCCTGTGGCGAGTGCTTAGCAGCGAGCCGTGGTGGTGGCGAGCAGCAGCGCGTGGATGGCAAGAGCAGGGCGCGTGGCAGCAGCAAGGGGAGGAGGCGACGGCACAGCGGTGGGGGTGACGGGAGTGGGCAGGAGTGTGCGGGGCGAGTGCCAGGGACGAGTGGAGGGGAGAGGACAGGCAGTGCTGCAGGGGGGAGGGCACGAGAGAGCGGGAAGAGTGAATTAGAGAGGGATGAGGTGCGGAGAAGTGAGATGGGTGAGGAGAGAGGAGGGAAGGCGGCGACAGCATTGGTGGTGCAGAGTGGTGAAGAGATGGGGCGTGAGTGTGTGCGTGCAGAGGCAGTGCATGCGGTGGAACAGCAGCAGAGAGAGAATGGGCAAGGGCAGCAACGAGAAGAGCAGCAGGGGGGCGCGCAGCAGGTCGTAAGTGGGGAATGGAGGGAGGGCAGCGAGCAGGCGTGGGTGGCAGGAGAGCAGCACAGAGGAAGGTTTGACGCAGGAGAAGAGGTGGGAGTGGCAGGTGTATGGGCAATAGATGTGGTGCAGAGGATCAGCGAGAGGGGCATGGCAGGCGCGCAGGAGGGGGGGGCGAGTGGGAAGGGCAGGGTGGGCGAGGAGGAGGGATTGGCACGGCACCGCCCCAACAGGCGACTGCTGCTGTAGGCGCACTGCTCTGCCGCTCACTGCCGTTCTGCCGTGCTGCCTTGTCATTCTTTTCCCCGCCTGCCATGCAGCTCTGCTGCTGCTGCCCTGCTCCTGCACTCCCCACCCACCCGTGCAAATGCTTGTCTGGACACACGTGCCATACACACATGCCTGCCATGTGCAGACATGCCGTACCTTCCTGCATATGGCTTCTGCGCGTATGTCTGTAGTTGATGCTTCCTGGCTCGGGACGCATCCCCATGGTGGAATGCAGTTTCTGGGCTTCGCTGTTTTGCGCTATGTGATGTAGCAAGAATAATTTTACAGAACTAGAGACGTAAGCAATTGCGTTGTTTGTAGTTGGGCAGCTGGGTTTCAAATTTACCGGCTGAGTGCACTGGGCTTAATCTTTCATCTTAATTTGAGCTCTCACGCGACAAATCAGGGCCCCTCTGTAACGTTCGTACGGTATCAAACCATCAGTTGTTGCCAGACATTTGAATCGTGCATTGCAAACCTGAGAAGATGGGTGTGCAAGGCCCCCCAGCAAACAGAATAAAATAACTCTCTTCATAACCTGCAGTGATCCTCCGCCACACCCGAAAACCTCTTGAGGTAAGCTCTGGAAATCCAGTGTGAGGCAGGGATGGCATGGGTGTCAGGCGGGGGTGGGTGTGAGGTCGGGGATGGGCTCCAGCTGCTGCACCTTCTTCCACGCGGGGCGGGACGAGATGCGCTCCCACCACCGCGCCACGTTGGGGCGTGACGTGATGAGGTGACCGGCGCCGGCGGGGAAGAGCACTTCAGTGTAGGGCAGGTGCGTGAGGTCCGCGAGCGTGCAGCGCGCGCCCACCAGGTACTCGCGCCCCTGCAGGTGCTTCTCGTAGATGTCAAACAGCCGCCCCAGCTGCCGAGGGAGCATGAGCATTGAGGAGTTTGAGAAGGAGCTGGAGTGGTTGTCAGGTGTGTGAAGGAAAGAAGAGGCGAGGGCACTCGAGGGCAAACAGAGAGATGTCCCAATCCGTTCATCCTCCCCATGTCCCCACCTTGTACCCCATCCGCTTACCCTCAGCCCCACGTTCTCCACAACCACACTGCCTCACCTTGTCAATGGCAGCATCAGCGCGCGCCTTGTCGGGCTCCCCCTTGCCCATGAGCGGCTTAAGGAAGTTCTCCTCCACCACCACGGCCACCTGCTCCGTCACGCTGTGCGCCTCCACGTCCGCCCACTGGCTCACCTCCGCGCGCTCCCACACGTCTGCCCCCACCAGGTTCGGCTTGCCCTCGGCGTATTTCTCTGCTATGTACCGCATGATGGCACGCGACTCTGGGGGTTGCACACGAGGGATGGTTCAATGCAAGGCACAGGTTGGTCAGCAATTGTAGCGCATGACTGACCTTGCATGAGCAAACCACTCAGACGCTAGCAGGTGGGACCTAATGCAATGATTGACGAGATTGGCAGGCATGTGATGTGAGGGCGCGCACCATAGAGGTAGCGGCCGTTGTCGTCCAGCACTGGCATCTTGCCAAACGGCTGCCCGCGGGAGCAACGGGGAGGAGCACAGGGATATGCGGAGGGCGGGAGTGAGATGGATCAGAGAGAATGAGTGCATATGAAGGGAGGAGTGGAGCACGACACAACTGTACCTGACACCATCGCACCCACCCACCACTGCCACACCCCCTCGGCGCACTGGCATGCTGCACCCACAACATTCGCAACTAGCGCCACGCCATGACACCTGCACACCTTTGTCACTGGATGCTACAGCACTCCCACTGGTCGTGACGCATTACAGTCATCCCTAATACCCGCTAAGAGATGTGCTTGCATATACTCGCGTGACGCACGTTCATGGTGAGGTACTCGGGCGTCTTGTTGTCGCCCTTGCTCGTGCTCACCACCTTCATCTCGAAATCCTGCCCAGCGAGGGGGGACACACGCTTGCGTGACTCGCAATGCTGGCGCGGCATGGCGAGCATGATGGACGAATGCCGCGCGCACTCACCAAATACACACACCAACATGGGAGCAGTCCGTAGCGGAGCAACGAATTCGACGAATCGACATGCCTGAGAAAATGCCACAATCAGAAATTCCCATCGCGCCTCGACGCGCATGTGGCCATGGCTCTCACCTCGACGCCCATCTCATAGAGCGTCAGCAGCACGCGACGCACGAACGGCGAGTGCACGTGGCCGTAGAGCGTCAGTCCCGTGCCCATCTTCACAATGCGTGGTTCGTTGGGTCGAGCACTGAGTTGGTGATCTGGATCGCGCAGGCAGAAGACACGGATTCAAATGTCAAGCATGAGGGAAGGCCGCGAGGGAAGCTTCAAAGCCTGTTGACGCAGATGTGGCTTGGGATGAGGTCAGGGGCGTGATGAATGTGACAGAAAGATGCCATACGGTCCATGATGGTACTCATGGGTCAAATTCCCTTTCGTCACTGCCAAGGTCTTCCGTCCCGACCACGAGTTGCCGAACCTCGCCTAAATGCCGAGACATACGTGTCTGGTTTGGCAAGGTCACGTCGTCACCTTCACGCAACCTCGGTCTAAGGTGTGACCCAACACCCGAAGATGGCGTACTTTTTAACTCCAATATCCAGTCTTAAATACATGCTAAAAATAACTATGACCTTATCTTTGATAAGAATCAATTCCTGCTTCACTTTCATTATACGTTCTGACCCTGAGTAGCAGCATCTGTGCCACCCAGAGTAGTCCTTTTCATGTACCCTACAGTCGAGCTACCTATGATTTAATTCTCCCCTGCGCTTGCCGTCGGGCCCATGGGCTTCAACTGGCACCGGTGTGCATCTTGATCCAAGGGTGCTCTGCAGAGGTGGACAGAGGAGTAGATGGGCAGGATGCGGGTTAGCGTTTGCAGTGATGCGAGCGTGGGTGATGTGGTGAGGAGAGGGTGGGCAAGGAGACACTGCCTTCCATCTCAATGTTTTCGGAGGACAGTGCAGGAGGGTGGAGGGAGGGGGAGAAGGGGGGGGAGGAGGGGGCGAGCGTGGTTAGAGGTGAAAGCGTATAAAGCAAGGTCTTTGCGAGACCACAATTACTCACCAAGAATCTCCTTGCCGGTTATCCTCGTGGTCGGATCCTTGTCAAGCATCCTCCTTATAAGCTCCTTGCACTCAGCCGTCCGGTCGCCCCACTTGCTTTGGGAGAAGGGCACGTCATCCCCCAGGATGGACTCCTTGAGCGTCTTACTCGCGCGCTCCCAGAAGGGGGGCGCCCCCGCCAGCATGACATACAGCACCACGCCGGCGCTCCAGAGGTCAGCGGGCGGGCCGTACGCCCCCTTGAGCACCTCCGGGGCGATGTACTCGGGTGTGCCCAGCACCTCGCGGCACGGCACGCCTGGCGTGAATCGCGTGGCCACGCCAAAGTCGATGAGCTTGATGTGCGTGTCATCTGTGCGGTGGCACATGAGCACGTTCTCGGGCTTCACGTCCATGTGCAGCACGCCGCGCGCATGGCAGTGCAGCAGCACGCCCACCAGTGACTTGCAGATGGCAGCAGCAGCGGGCTCGGGCATGCGGGCGCGCAGCTTGATGCGGTCGAAGAGGTCGCCGCCCTTGCAGAGCTCCATGACGATGTGGATGTTGTCGTCGTCCTCGTACGTCGCCTGCACCGCCACGATGTGTGGGTGCCCGCGCAGCTCCTCCAGGAACCCCACCTCGTTGCGCACGTCCTCCGCGTCCTCCACCGTCAGAATGCCCGCCTTGGCGATGCTCTTGCACGCGAACGTGAGCCCCGTGTGGCGCTGCACGCACTTGCGGATGATGCCAAACTGCCCGCTGCCGATCTCCTTGCGCGCCACCACATACTCCTCGCGGATGTCAGCGTATGGCTTCCTCAGCACAAACTCGTTCGCCCGCACCTTCCTCCTCCGCTCTGCTGCTCGCTCTGACTGCTTCCACAGCCGCTGCTGCCGCAGCTGCTCTTCCGTGCCTTGGCTGCCGTCAGGACCTCCCTTGGCTGCGGCTGCCCAAGCCTCGCTGCCTGGCTTGGCAACCAGTGGTGCCGCGGCTTCTGGGGACGCACCTGGGCGTGCCGATGCAGGGGACTGATAGACTTGTGTTGCTGCTAATGCTTCTGAGGCGGCCCTATTGGAGCATTGCTGTGTGACTGTGGCGTGTGTGGTTGCGACATGTGTGCTGGTGGTTTTGACAGTACTGACACTGAAGCCAACACATGACACATGTGTGTGCTGCTGGAGGCTAGTCGTGACATGCTGCTGATGATCCTCGTGATGCACCTTACTTTGCTGGCTATGCTGCTGCCTCTGCTCCTGCTGCTGCCCCAACTGGTGCTGCTGCTGTTGTTGCTGCCAAGCCTCTCTCCCGAGCCTCCCTCGCTGGTACGGCAGAGGCGAACCAGGCACAGCAACACCAGCAGCCCCAGGCAAGAGCAGAGGCGAGTGAAGGGCAGAAGGAGCAGCGGCGGGGGGGAAGGGCAGCAGGCCCACACCGGAGGGCGAGCGCGGCACAGCGGCCGGTGAGAGAGGCCCGCTCACCCCCCTGCCATCGCCCTGCCGCCCACCCTTCCCATCTGCGCCGCCTCTGGCCCTAAGCGGGCTGAGAGAGAGTCCCAGCAGCCTGCCACTGCCCCCCCCCTGGAAGAGGCTGGACTGCGTGCCATGCGTGTCCCGTGCGCCCTTCCACACCTCACGCCCGCTCCTGCTGCCCCACCCCATGCTGCTGCCCCCCTTGCTGCTCACACGCCCGGCCCCGGTACTGCTGCCGCCACCACCAGCTTCGCACCCGTCAGCGCCAGCACCAGCAGCAGCGGTAGTGGGAGTGGGGCGCTTGCTACTGGCAGCAGTGGGCGCGAAGGCCCCCGCGTCCCGGCTGCTGCTGTGGAGGTCCGACAGCGCCAGCCGGCTGCTGCTGCGCCGGCAGCTGCCCCCGGCAGCGAGGGCGGCGGCGGCGGCGGAGGTGGAGGCGTTGACGGGGAAGCGGGGGCGCGCGTTGAACGAGCCGCTGCTGCCCAGGAACGCACCCGGGCACAGCGGCATGTTGCCGCTGTTGCTGCTGCCTCCGCTGCACGCCTGCCTTTCTACGTTTCCCTCCGCCTGCTTCTCCACGTGCCTCTCCCCCTGCCCCTGAGCCACCTCCCACCCGTCTTCTCCGCCTTCCTCCCGCCTCTCCTCGCTCTCCTCCGCCTGCCCTTCCTCCTCGTCCAAATCAACGCTCCAACCGCTCCCCCTCCCCCTCGCCGCACATTCCACCTCTTCTCTCGCCTCTCCGTCCTCCAACCTGTGGACAGCCCCTCTGATCTCGGCGTCCTCGCCTGAAGTGGTAACCCTGTTACCAGAAACAGCGACATGGATTGCAGCAGCATTGCCACTAGCAGCAGCAGAGCTGGAGCTACTGGCGGCAGCAGCGGGAGCAGCACGGCCGCGAGCAGCAGTTGCAACGGCGCGCTGCAGTCTGAGCGCCAGGTCAGCGGACGCCCACCCATTCGCGCTCGCCTTCCGCGCTTCCCCTTCCGCTCCCCTTCCCCCTTGCCCCAAATCCACATCCCCGCTATAAGCGCTGCGTCGTTCCACCTGCTCCGACACACACCGCACTATCGCCCTCTTCCGCTGCCCATCCCCCCCGACCCGCTGCTGCGGCCGGTGCTGGGGAGACCCCTGCCGCTGCTGCGAGTCTCCGCGCGCGGGTGAGGGGGAGGTAGAGGCGAGCGGCGCATCGGGCGCAGAGCCGTGGGAGGGCGAGCGCGAGTGGAGGCGCAGCAAGTCCGCGATGCTGAACGCCCGCCCCTGCGCGCCCGCAATCGCCCCCCGCCTCTGCCCCTGCTGCTGCTGCTGACAGAAAGCCCTTTCGCCATTGCAGCTGGCGCTACCACCGGCGCCTCTTGCAGCGGTGCTAGCAGCGCCACTACCAGCGCACGCGCCGGTCCCCGCGGCGACCGTCGTCAGGCCCAGCGGGCTCTTGGGCTGCGGCGACGCGCACCTGCTCGCCGGGGAATGCGGCGTGGGCGACTTTAGCACGCCCAGAGGCGACGCTGGCGACAGCGATGCGAATCGCGAGTGCGACGCGGTCGAGGAGGACGAGGAGAAGCAGGTGGCGGATGGCGTGGGGGAGGCGGGAGATCCGGGGGAGGCGGAAGGCGGGCAAGAAAAAGGGGCAGAGGCGGAATGCGGAAAGGCGACGGAGTGATTGCGGGCGGAAGGGGAAGCTGGGGAAAAGTGATGGACTGGGGAGGGGGAGGCGGGGGAGAGGGAGGACGGGGAGGAGGGAGAGAAGGATCCGCACAGCAGCTTCGGCGGAAGCGCAAAACGGCGCGCAGGCAGGTTCTTCGGAGACACCGCCTTGTGCGCGTCATGCGGGTTACCCCGCTCAACCTTCAGCCGCAGCCGCGCGCGGTCCGGCACATCGTCGCATTCCGGCGTGCTCGCAGCGGGACCCCCCACTGCAGCGCGGTTTGCGCCGCCACCAACGCAGGCCTTCGGTCCAGCGGAATCTGCGCTGGATGCTGCAGCGATGGCGGGGGCTAACGCGGTACGAACGCTGGGGCTAGCGGCAGGGGCAGTGTGGGGTGAGGCGCAGCGAGGGCTGCTTGCGGCGTCGTCGGCCGCGTGGTAGCCTGGACCGAGCCGGCTGCGCGACCGCAGCCCCGCTACAGCCGCTCCTGCGGTCGATGGGGACGGCGGACCTGATCCTGCGGGTGAGAATCCCGCCGGTGACACGTCAGCTGACGGCCAGTCCACGCAAGGTGCTTCTGCTGCTGAGGGGCCTAGTCGCGTGGGCTGTTGATCGCTTGGCGGACGGCGCGCGGCGGGATGGTTGGCGCTACTAGGAGAGGAAAGGGGCGAGGAGCAGCGCGGGGAGGAGAACGGGGAGGGGGGGCGAGGGGAAGCGGAACGCGGCGAAGAGAAGGGGGGATGCGCGTGCGGGGAAGCGGGGCGCTGCGGCACGGCGGCGCTGCAGCTCTGCGACGTAGGAAGCCGCGAGCATGCCGCCGCCACTTGCGGCGAAGCGGTGGCGGGAAAGCTTTTCGACTCAACCATGCTTCTGTAGCGCGAGGAGGGAGACGCGCCGTGTGCGGGTACGGCCGCGGCCTGCACGGTGCGCGCGTCGTGACGACGACCATCGCCGGCCTGACCGCCAGTTGGGGACGCGGGCCCTTGGCGCGAGCGACAGCGAGCAGGCGCGGCGGAATCCGCGGCGGACGGCAGGCGAGGCGAGGACGGCGAAGGCGAGCACGAGGGCTCTCCGTGATTCACGCTACCGGACAGAAGAGAGGCGTGTGGAGAGCGAGGCGTGGCATGGCGGTTAGAGTTGGTGCGACTCGGAGCGTCTGTGGCGCTTGCAGAGGGAGGGGGTGCGAGCGCGCGGAAGCGAGGAGAGCATTGCTGGGGGGTTGGCTGGTGTGAGAAATGATCTGGGAGGTCTAGAGGCGGGGGCGTGATGAGGCGGGAGATCGCGCTGGCGCGTCGCTGCGTGTCCGTCGCCATGAATCAGGAACAAGCCGCACGGCTCAGTTCAGGTTTGCCCTATTCGGCATACTTCCTCATGGTATAGCAGATATGGCAATGTGCGTCATTCCTATCCAAGTCACGAATCATGATGTGATGTGCGAGAAGGGAAGTGTTCGAGTCCAAAAACGTGCATTCATCACGCAGTCAACGTGACTGTCCTTGGGCTTGGACGCCCACCCCACCCCCCTTCACTGTCTCCATCCATCCAAACAGACGACGGGGCAGCAAACAGCGAGAGCAAGCAGCAGCAAAAGGCAGTTGGGGGAAGGAGAGAGGTGTTTCTCGTAGGAAATTTGGAGCTTCGTTCTTGCGGTTCGGGCTGAATCCGACGGCCGTGATTCGTTATGGAAACAGAGAAAGTCAGATCCACCAGATGTGGCACGGCGGTGTTGCCATTGGTGTAAGTGTGGTGTGGGGGTGGGTGTGTTTGGTTTCGAGAAGCAGCACGGAGGGGAATGGAAGGCAAAGGAACTGCGCTGGTTCGCGTGACCTCGGTGGTTGTTGGTGGTTACTGTACTGTACTGTCAGTGGAAGTCAATCGTACCCACGTCGTTCCCCAGAAGAGGCACTGTAAACAAAACAAGGCTCGGACAGAAACCAGGAATATCCTGGCGGTTCAGGGTAATATTTTGGCGGTTCAGTGTATTGATGTCGGAAATGGTTGGAGAGTGGGTTAGTGATCTTCAAAGCTTCACTAAATGCATATTTTGGTGGTGCTCAGCATGGACACCGGCACTCAGAATACGCATTCGTTCGGCTTCCCTTGCCCACGGTCGCCGTTTCTTTGCCAGCTGGCTCCTTGTTTGACTCGAAACCGACAGCTCAACAAAACGACAACAGTAGCATGTTCAGGGCAACAAACGTGCCGTTACTACGAGTACTGTACCTAACCACAAACCCAAACCAAAACCGCAGTACAGCTGATGCTCACCCCATGCACGCGAATTTGCCTTGTAACGAATGGATACGCTGCACCCGAGGTTGTTACTCCAACCTCATGCACCTACATTACAAGCGCGTCGCGTGGTTATCAACCAATAGTAACGAACAGACCGAAGTCAAGCAGAAGAGACTGAAGTCAAATAAGGTAACAGATCTTGTTTATAAGCACATGCGAATTCTTTTTAGCTAGCTGCGAATTGACGAAACTTATGCGAAATGCTCGTGACAGCTTATACGCCCCCTTCATAAGGCAACCGGGAGGGGCTCAAACAGGCATCAGGTGTACTCTACACTGACTGCAACTATAACTCAATAATGCTTTGAAGGGCCCCAAATTGAAGGGTAAAAGGCCTTGTCTGCCGTTGCTATGGACCGTTTGTAAGGAATTACAATTTCCTTACTCTACTCGTAGTATAGCGAGTACATTTAGAGGGTCACGCGACGAACATGTTCGGCCTATTTCGTAGGTCGAACCACACTCGAGTCGGCCCCCGCTCCAATCGCAACTATCACCGAGCCATCTTCACACGACCTCCCCGCATAGCTAGTCTTTCCCATAATTAGTCTCGCCACTTGATTTGCATCATCATTCTGTAATCTTCATTCTCGTTATTCGATATTCTGCGCACTCTGCAGGTTCATTCATAACACATAGTATCAAAGCTACTTTCCTAGCCTGCTCCGCTATTTAGAGTGTATTATCCTTCAGGGGGAGATGACGAAGAATGTCAGAAATAACTGAGCAGGAATGAATGAACTAGCACAGAGTTTGGTACAAGTAGGAAACCCTAACTTTGTGTACCCCCTAAGGTGTAACCCACTACAGCCTACACAATATAAACATACAATGTTTGACACACCCCCATAGGCGCAGTGGGAGACAACCACAGGGTCACAAGACCAGTCAAAGCAAAGCAAGCTCAGGGTGGATCTCAAGGATTCCACACAAATTCCGAGCACAAGCAAGCGGTCACAAGACCAGTTCACATGCAGGTTTATAACAAAGCAAGAGATACAGTGATCACAACCTAGCAAAAGTAAACAAGTAGGCATATATATACAGTGATCACAGTACAAGCAAGGTCAAGAGGTAAGCAAGTGAGGCCCAGTAGGTACAAGGCCTAGCAGAGTGCAAAAGCGCTGATGGTCACAAGGCTGAAGCGCCTTGGTGAACACATCAGCAGTGTTGGCCTCCGTGGCCACGTAACGCAGACAAAGCTGACCACGCTGCTGCAGCTCTCGAGCAAGGAAGTACCGCAGAGCGATGTGCTTCGTTCTGTGCTCCAGTCTGTGCTCCTCACACAAGGCAATGGCAGCCTTGTTGTCGACGTACAGCACTGGAGGAGAACGAGGCCGCTCTCCGAGGTCGGTCAGCAGGTAGGTCAGCCAGCGTAGCTCCTGAGCAGCCATGGCTGTGGCGTAGATCTCAGCCTCACAACTGGAGCTGAGAACAGAAGAAGAGCGAGTAGAACGCCAAGAAACTGAGCCAGAGCCAAGGCTGAAGGTGTAACCCTGGGACGACCGCTGAGTAGCCTGGTCGTCTGCCCAAGAAGCGTCTGAGTGCCCTGTGAGAACAACCCGGTCTCGCCCTCCAAGCACAAGCCCCATGCCCGACGTACTGCACAAGTAGCGCAACACCCTCTTAGCAGCATCCATGTGCTCCTTCCGGTGACGGCCAGGAGCGACATAGCGTGCTAGGATGCTAAGAGGGTATGCAAGGTCAGGTCGAGTGCAGGTCATCAGGTACATGAGGCAGCCCACAAGCTCTGGATACGGGCCACTCGGCTCTACGGACTCATCCGAAGGCAGAGCTGAGAGCGAGTGACCGGTAGGCAGAGGAGTGGACTGAGGCGAGGAGTACGTGAAGCGGAAGCGCTGGAGAACCTGCTGCACCATGTGTGACTGAGTCAGGGTGATGGTGCGCCGTGCTCTGTCCCGGGTGATCCGCAAGCCAAGATAGCTCGTCAGCTCACCCAGGTCTGTGCACGTGTGTCTCCTCTGCAGCTCCGACTTCACGTGAGCGAGTGCCGCGGTGTCAGCAGTGGCAAAGACCAAGTCGTCGACGTACACGAGGATGTAGAACGGCGGCAGCGAGGTGTCGGTGCGTAGAAACAGCGACGGGTCAGCAGTAGAGGGAGCGAACCCAAGAGCCGCAAGTGTCGTCCTCAGTGTGTCGTGCCACTCACGTGGCGCCTGGCGGAGACCGTAGACCGGCCGCTGAAGCCTCCACTGGGTGCCAGGAGGAACTGACCCAGTGAAGCCAGGGGGGCGGCGCAGCCAGATCTCCTCGTGCAGGCTGCCCTGCAAGAAAGCAGTGCTGAAGTCAAGAGAGTGAAGCTCGTAGTCGCGGTGAGCGGCTATGTGCAGCAGCACCCGAAGAGTAGTCATCTTCGGGGTGGGGGAGAAGGTCTGAAAGAAGTCTACTCCCTCTCGCTGACTGAAGCCTCGAGCCACGTAGCGCGCCTTGAAGACAGGTGGAGAACCCGGCGGCCGCTTCACCCTGAAAATCCACATGCCACTGACGATGTTCGCCCCAGGAGGGGGAACCTCGTCTACGTAGGTGCCTGTGGACTTCCAGGAGGCCATCTCTGCGTCCATGGCTGTCTGCCACTGAGAGGAGTAGGGACCCGCCATCGCCTCAGCGTAAGAGCGTGGGGTCGGGATGTCTGGTGCATCCGGGTCTCCCTCAGGGGCAACTAGCAAGGACACGAGACGGGGCAAAGCAGCAGCAAGGCAGTGGAACTCCTCCTGTCTGTCCTCAAGGACGTCCGTGCCGAGGGCACACTCACCCCCGACGGACGGAGGACAGGCAGACGCAGACTCAGACCTAGCGACAAGGCTGGCAGCGTAGTCTAGGCGACAGCGAGCAGCAAAGTCAACCAACTCAGCGACCAGAGCAGACGCAGCAGAGGACTCAAAGGTCGGGTCAGTGACAACTGTAGCGAGGAGACGCGTAACAGTGGGACTGGCCGCACGACGGGAGTCAGACTCCGGGTCAGGAAGAGTAGGAAGAGAGGACGCAGGAGGAGACGGCAGCGGGACACGCTGCGGAGCAGTGGAGGGACGCAGAGTCATGTAGTGAGTGCCAGGGACAGGAGGAGGACGCTCACGTGGGACACGACGACCAGTGCGAGCAGTACGAACAGGCGACGCAGGACGAGACTCAGGCTCACGACGCTCTGTAAGACCTCCTGTGGGACCAGTGTAAGGAGAGGGAGCAGGGAGAGGCGAGGCAGGCGGTAACTGTGACTGCGGCTGGACAGGCGGAGGACACTCGACGGAGGGAGGAGGACTAGGAGGAGGAGCCTGACCAAGAACCTGCTGAAGGAGCGGTACGAAGTACGGTCGCGGCCGCGCAGTGTCTCCAGAAGCAGCAGGGACACCAGTGGCAGCCCCAACGCCCGAGTCCTCAGTACCAGCAGCAGCTCCAACGCCCGGGTCCTCAGCACCAGCAGCAGCACCACCGGTCGGGTCCTCAGCACCAGCAGCAGCTCCAACGCCCGGGTCCTCAGCACCAGCAGCACGGCCACTGGTCAGGTCCTCAGCACCAGCAGCAGCGCCACCGGTCGGGTCCTCAGCACCAGCAGCAGCTCCAACGTCCGGGTCCTCAGCACCAGCAGCAGCTCCAGCCCCCGGGTCCTCAGCACCAGCAGCAGCTCCAGCGTCCGGGTCCTCAGCACCAGCAACAACACCACCGCTCGGGTCCGCAGCACCAGGAGCACCACTACGAAGACTGCAGCGCCGCGTGTACCACTCGCGGATCACCTGAATGGGGGGGAGCTCCTGGGTAGGAGGGGAAGTACCGGGACGAGCTCCAGAAGCACCTCTCCGGAGGCGGCAGTACTCGAGGTACCTCTCCTGCAGCTGCTGGGAGGAGAGGGCTCCTCCAGGTGGAGCACGCTCAGGCTCAGCACCCCCAGACTCAGCACCCCCAGACTCAGCACCCCCAGTCTCAGCACGTCCAGGCTCAGCACCCCCAGGCTCAGTACCTCCAGGCTCCGCACCTCCAGGCTCCGTACCTCCAGGCTCCGCACCTCCAGGCTCAGCACCCCCAGGCTCCGCACCTCCAGGCTCAGCACCCCCAGGCTCCGCACCCTCAGACGCAGCACTCCCAGGCTCAGCACCCCCAGACGCAGGACGCGAGTCAACAGCTACCTCGACAGGCTCACCCGGGTCTACCTGGGACACACCTGAGGGAGCGGCACCCTGAGGGGGGAGGGGGTCTGGTACCTCAGCACCTGGAGCGAGGAAGAGAGGCGGGGGGGGGGGGAGCGGGGCAGTGCGGTAGGGGAAGAGGCGGTAGAAGGGGACGGACTCGTCAAAAGTGACGTCCTGAGAGGCCAGAACCCGGCGCGAGGTGACGTGGTAAAACTGCCATCCAGGCGCGTCGGGAACAAAGCCAAGGAAGACACAGGGAACAGCGCGACGCGAGAGCTTGTCCGCGGACGTGTCGCGGACAAAAGCTCGAGATCCCCAGACCCGGAAACGCGACGCATCGCCAACCTCTCCCGTCCACCGTAGAGTCGGGGAAGTCTCCGGCAAGGAGACACGGGGCCAGAGGTTGAGCTGATGCGCTGCGTACCGGACCGCAAACGGCCACAGAAAGTGGGGAGCAGCCGCATGGGTCAGGGAGGTACGAGCGACCTCCATGACCAAGCCAATGCGGCGCTCAGCGACCCCATTCTGCTGTGGAGAGGCCGGAAGCGTGTACGACTGCTCAATGCCGTGCTCAGCACAGTAGGCTGCCAAGAGGTCGGAGGCAAACTCACCACCTCTGTCAGAGTGCAAGCGCAGGACAGGAAAGTCCGAGTGAAAGCGCTCGCCTAGCTGGAGACGGGCTCGGCTGATCCAGGGGATCAAAACACCAGGGACGTCACCCTTGGCGCGCAAGGGGAAGACCGTGGTGTAGCGCGAGTAGTCGTCAACAACTATCAGGAAGTATCTCTCCTGACCCTGACCACGGACGCGGGCTGGGCCCCACACGTCCATGTGGAGCGTCTGCAGGGGAGCTGTCGTCGGGGGAAAGGAGGAGGAGTGAGGAGCGGCGCGCTGCCGCCCCTCGACACAGGGAATGCAGTCAGGAGCAGGGGAGTCAGGAAGGGGAGGGAGCACCCTGGGAAGACCAGCAACAAGGTCCCGTTTGTGCATGGCCCGCAGGCGCTGCACAGACGGGTGACCAAGGCGGTGGTGCCAGAGGACGGTGTCGTTCGCCAGAGAGCGACACGAGCAGGGGGCGGACAGCTGACCTGACGCTGACGCAGACGCAGCTACCTGAGGGGACTCAGTGGTCAGTGTGTACAGGTCAGACCCCGGCTCTCGAGTGAAAGTAGCTAGGTGGCGGCCCGTCCGAGCACACGTGCAGTGAGTCACACGCTCGTAGGCAGGGGTGAACTGGTGAACACCCCCGTCCTGGAGCGCACTACCTGCCACCAAGTTCGTGGAGAACGAGGGGAGGTAGAGACCTGAGAGCGTGCCGGACGGAACCGCTGGACACGGAAGGGTGGTGGAGGAGGTCGCAAGGACCGGACCCCCAGAGGGGTCAGCAAGAGAGACAGCAACCGGCCGAGCTAGAGGCTCAAGGACAGTACGGTCACGAAAGAAAGAGCGAGAAGCACCTGAGTCCAGTGTGAAGGTGTGCAGTGCTGCAGTCGACTCAGTACCAGGGGGCACAGACGCACAAGCACCTAGAGCAGCAGCTGCAGTAGTACCTGTGGAAGCAGACACACTAGCACCTAGAGCAGCAGCGGGGCTGGCCTGAATGCCCGGGTCGGGCGGAACACGCAAGTACTGAGCACCCTCTCCACTAATAGACATCGCATACATGGCAGTGAGAATAGCATCAAAGTCTAGTGCCCAAATATCAACACCCTTCCTGAGCAGCTCAGCCCAGCGCGGCAGCTCACCCCCACCAGGAAACTGGGTGCGCCACGCATCGTTGAGGCGGGCGAAGCAGCGCTCCGTCTGGTGCGGCCCCCCACACGTCTGGCCAGTGCGGTCACCTGTACGAATAACGTACTGGCAGGTGACGCTGCGCCGCGCATACCACTCACGGGCGGCCTGAAGGGTCGGGGCAGGCTGCTGACTCTGACCGCCCCCCGGGCCTCCACGACCACCACCCCCTCCGCCTCCGCCCCGGCCACCTCCACCCCTGCCGCTGCCACGACCACCTCCGCCTCCGCTGCCACCTCCGCCCCTGTCACCACTCCCAACGCCGCTGTCACCTCCACCACTGCCGCCACTAGCCTCTCCAGTCGCACCTCCACCGCCACCACCTCCACCCCCGCCTCCTCCGCCACCACCCCCACTCCTGCCACTCCTGCCCCTGCGTCGTCCGCCTGAAGCAGACGCAGCCCCGACCTTCTCAGCACCAAGGAGGTCGACAGCAGCAGCAGAGGCGACAGAGGGGAGGAGGGGGGAAGGGGAGCACCCCTCAAAGAAGGGGCCGCGGGGGTCGCCACGAGAGGTGCCTACAGCGACGATACTAGCCTCGGCTGCAAGCAGTTCCTTCTCGAGGAGGTCTACGGTGAGCTCAGTGGGGGAGCGAGAGAGGAACTGGTCCCTGACAGGGCGCAGAGAGTCAGGGAGGCGGGTGACAACGTGGTAGAGAGTGATCCAGAGCGGGGGGGGGTTGCTAGCGAGGAACTCGTCAGGCATGGCAGCGCGAAAGCGAGCCTCACTAGTCTTAAGGTGGGTGATGAGGTCTGCGACAGTGTGAAAGGAGGCTAGGTCGGGGAACAGGTAGGGGAGAGTGAGGCGGCCTAGAGTGGCAGAAGCGGGTGAGGAGTAGCGGGCCACTACAGCTGTGTAGAGGTCCTTAGCAGTCTTGCACTGGCCGAAGTGCTCGCGCTCATCTAGCGGCAGGGAGTTGCGAATAGCAAAGCGAGCGTGCGCGTCACGGGTCTGCCACTGTGAGCGCTCAGCTGGGGGGGCAGTAGCGAGTGGGGCGGTCGCATGGCCGAGAGCGTGGTCGTACAGTGTAATATCTTCCTTGGCAGTGAGCTGTAGGAAAAGGTGCAGGTCATCTAGCCAGGTTTCGAATTTGACCGGACGGCCCTCGGCGTCGAAAGCTAGAACAGGAGGACTAGCCATAGCGACAGCGGCAGTAGTAGAAGCAGTAAAGTCACTGAAAAGGCGTGCGCAGGGTCAGCGGGGCCGGTGGGGCCTACGGACTGTAGTGGCGCACAAGCAGCAGTAGCAGGAAGTGTAGTAGTAGGATCTGCAGTGGTGCACAGGCGCAGCAGGCGGCAGCGAGAGCCGGCGCAGCAGGGGCGGGCTCAGCAGCGGTGATACGCGGGCGGCGGCGGGCGCAGCAGCGGCGGTGCGCGGGCGGCGGCGGGCTCAGCAGCAGCGGTGCGCGGGCGGCTGCGAGCTCAGTAGCGGCGGGCCGGGAGCAGGCAGCGCGCGGGCCGTGCGGGCCGTATGTGAGCTGCGCGGGCAGCGTGCGGGCCGGCGGCGGTCAGCGCAAGAGCCGCGCAGGCTCAGCGCGGGCTGCGCGGGCTGCGCGGGCTGCTCGCGGGCTGCGTAAGCGGGTCGCGGGCGGCTCGCGGGGGTTCGCGGGCAGGTCGCGGGCTGCTCGCGGGCAGTTCGCGGGCAGTTCGCGGGCTGTGCGCGGGCTGCGCGGGCTGGTCGCGGGCTGCGCAGGCGGTTCGCGGGCTGTGAGCGCGGCGCGCTGTGCGGTTCGCGGGCGGCGTGACGGGGCCGATCGGGGCGCTAAGGGGCGACGCGACGGGGGCCGTGAGAGGCCGCTAGGAAAAAAAATTCGAAGGGGGCCGCAGGGCCGCTAGATCGTGCTAGATCGACGGGGCCAGCGGGGCCGGAAACAAGCGAAGGTAAGCAGGTAGGTAAGTCGGTGGGCCCTAAGAACAGTCCTAGCGAAGGACCTGCTCTGAAACCATGTCAGAAATAACTGAGCAGGAATGAATGAACTAGCACAGAGTTTGGTACAAGTAGGAAACCCTAACTTTGTGTACCCCCTAAGGTGTAACCCACTACAGCCTACACAATATAAACATACAATGTTTGACAAAGAATGCCTTGAGGTCCAGGAGTTGCGTCCGGCCAGGAGAACGAGTTAGTTGCTCCTTGCACCCGTAGTTTTACAGGACACCCCGTCGGCACCACCAGATCCTTGCCTCGAACAGTCGCAATCGACCGTTACCTCCCTCCCACTGGGCAACGGGCAGCAGTAGCCGACGCGACGTTGAACGTGAGGTTTTTATTCCGCTGCGTTCCGATGATTTCAAAATTCTTGGGTGGTAGCTGGCGTTAGCGGACCTGCGTCGGCACCTGTACGAAAACCCCGGCATCGTCATCATGTGTGGCAGCTGGCGTCAACGGATCTGCGTCAACAATTGCGCGAAGATTTTAAGATCGTCTTTAGCGGCAGTTGACATCAGTGGGTCGCCGTCATCTTGCATGTGAGATTCTCAAAGAATCTTCGGCAGCTAGACAGCCACGTCAGAGGTCCACTGGTGATCCCCGATTGATCCTAGGGAAGGGTTACAGGCACGTTGGCCTGGGGGGTTATGGGCGCACTCACCCGCTACACAAACAAGCCCTTTTATCCCAGTGGTTAGTGGCTGGGATTCTGACATGGTATCAGAGCGAAGGTCTCGGGTTCGAATCCCGGTGTGTGCACCTCGGGCATCCCAGTGCGGGGGGGTGTCAGAGGTCCACTGGTGATCCCCGATTGATCCTAGGGAAGGGTTACAGGCACGTTGGCCTGGGGGGTTATGGGCGCACTCACCCGCTACACAAACAAGCCCTTTTATCCCAGTGGTTAGTGGCTGGGATTCTGACACGAACCTGCGTGAGCGACATTTTCGGAGCTTCTGAAGGTTAGGACAGCTGGGGGAACTCGCAAGGCGCAAAAGGAGTTTTGCGTTCAAAAATATCGGTGGCGAGGAGAGATGACACGAAGACTGCCCGATTTATGTGAGGTCAGCTGCCGTCCCGCCCAACCTGAAATGCGATGGCTTTTACTACATGGCGGGCACGTCATCGAATATTTCGGCAGAAGTGCACGTGGATAGAAGGGACTTTCAGAACCGCCGGCACTTCCGAACTGCAACAAAAAGCGGAGTGGCCATATCGCACTTAGCAGAAGTGGGATGCAGGCGACGAGGGAAATCGGGGCACGTACGCCTCGGAAACAACTCGTGCAACACCGCGTGCTTGGTGTTGTAGCAAGCTGGCCAGCAGTATCGAGAGCGTTTTCTACTGACCAGGGAATTTGTTTTCGGGGTCAACTGCTAACAACCTACGATTAAACGGCGTCCAAAGTACCGCTTGACAATTTCGGAGGGGTCAGTACAGGCTGCCGGGACACACGGGAAGAAACGTCCCAGTGGCTAAGTGCGGGTTGAAGAATGTGGTAGGGGGCAGATTAAAAGCCGGTGGAATCGATCTGCGGCCCTACTTCGCCCGAACCTCACCATCCTGCAGAGACTCACTACACAACGGGATTGGACTACGGAGAAGGGCACGGGGTTGTGCGAGTGATCGTAGCGCTCTGCTAGCGTTCTTACTGCTTGCTATGTTCACTGAGAAGTTTGGCAAGAATTCCACTAAGGAAAGAACAACTTGCAATAACAAAGTTTATAGCAAAGGCATAGAGTACAATTGAGGCATGCAGAACAAAAGACTAGAATGGCATGGAACTCCTAGCAAGGGCGAAATCTACCAACACAACAAAAGAGCGGCTTGCCAACGCTGCACCAGAGTGGTCTGCCAGCGTTGCACTGCGCGCGGTCTGCCAGCACTGCAGTCGCAGGTGACTATCTGCAGTCGCAGGTAGCTTTCTGCGGTCGCAGGTTGTCTATCTGCGCAGATGTGCGCACCTACCAAGTAGGTGCAGGTTGGCGGTTTCACCGTCAGGCACATTGCGCAGGTGCCAGGTAGAAAACGTGTCGTCGGTTTCGCCAGGTGCGCGCCGTCGACCACGTGACGCCGTTTCGCAGGTAGAACTTCGCCAAAACCTCCTGGGCGAATGTTCGCACGCCTTCGCAGAGTTTCGCACAACTCTGCAACTTCGGTCGATCAGCTCGACTCTGCTCGGTCGAACAGCGTTCGCCGAGCAGAGCTTCTCGACCAGAACTCTTCGACCAGAGTTCTTCGACCAGCGCTCTTCGACAGGAGGTCGTCGCGTAGAGCTCGTCGACCAGATTCCGTCGAGCAAAACCTTGCTCGACCGCAACTTTCGTCGAACTGCAGAAGCTCACTTCTTCGACCAAACCGTCGCGAACTTCCCGTCGACGGCGAGATCGGCTACGCCCAAATGAGGGCGGGGCCTTTTTCTTCGACACTCCCCTGCCGCGCTCACGCTTGGGCACCCCACACACTAGGTCTACCCAGAACCCCAAGGGATAGAATACAAGGAGAAAGTTCATCTGCGTGCACCCAACACATAGCACGCATGTCACCACACCAGCCGTGCAGAAGGGCACGGCACCTACTACTGCACCTCATCATCACCATCGCCTACGTCGGCCAGACGCACTTGACCGATTGCGACGGAGCACCGGTTGAAAGCCGGAAAATGCAGCGCCTTCGTCAGAAAATCCGCCGGCTGCTCGGAGGTCGGGATGTACTGCAGAGCAATTTTCCCGCGCTTCACCATCTGCTGCAGCCATGCGTAGCGTCGCTCCATGTGCTTGAGGTTGCCCTTGAGCCCCAAGCCCTCTGCGACTTTGATTGCCGACTGGTTGTCCACGTGCAGAACAGTCGGCTTCCTTGGGTCGAGCAGGCGGAATTCTGCAAGGAGGCAGTGCAGACGGCGAGCCTCCTTGCCGTCTTCCGTCGCCGCGATGTATTCCGACTCGGTCGACGAGAGCGTCGCGCACTTGATGCGCTGGCTCGACCACGAAACTGCGGCTCCTCCGAAGATGAAAATGTAGCCGCCCGTGCTCGTCCGATTCTGCTTGTCGCCAGCGTCGTCTGCATCTGCATAGCCGACCAGAACCAGCGACTCTAGTCAGCCGCCGAACTCCAGAGCGGCGTCACGAGTTTCAGCGAGGTAGTGCAGACAGCGATCGACCTCACGCCAGTGGTTGTCGCTCCGCACAGTCAGGCCGGATCCGAGCTTGCTGCAAGCGAAGGCAATGTCGGGCCTCATCGTAGTGGCCGCGAACTGCAGCGAGCCGACCTTCTGTTGGAATTCTGCTTCCTCGTGCGACTGGAACTCCTCGTCGTCGAACATCAGCTCTGCGTAGGCGTCGACGGAGACCGGCGTCTTCAGGATGCGCCTGGTCTGCTCCTTGTCAATGAAACGTCTGCGCAGCTTGTCGACGTACGACTGCTGGTGCAGCCATGGCTTCCTTGCAGGACGGTCGCGCACAATTTCCAGCCCGAGATACTTCTCGACCGGGCTGATTTCGCGCAGCTCAAAGGCGGCCTCCAGCAGCTCCTTCAGCTCCTTCAGCATTGCAGTGCTGCTGCTTGTCGCAAGCAGATCTTCGACGTAGACGAGCACCCAACACATCACTCCGCCATCTCCGGCCTTGAAGTAGAGTGCCTCGTCGACCTGACTCTTCTGCCAGCCAGCGCCAGTCAGCACCGCGTCGAGCGCCGAGTACCACAGCAGCGGACTCTGCTTCAGCCCGTACTGTCAACGAGAGCGAACTGGAATGATGGACTAGTAAGGATTGTGAGTACAAATATAAAACCCTAATGTTGTGACCCCCCTATAGGCTAACCCACTACAGCCTACACAAATACAACATGTATAATGTTTGACACACCCCCATAGGCAAAGTGGGGGAGACCTAGGGGTCACAAGACCAGTCAAGGCAAAGCAAGGCAACAACAAGCTCAGGGTGGATCTCAAGGATTCCACACAAATTCCGAGCACAAGCTAGTGGTCACAAGACCAGTTCACATGCAAGTTTATAACAGAGCAAGAGATACAGTGATCACAACCTAGCAAGAGTAAACATGCAGGTATAGATATATATAGTGATCACAGTACAAGTAAAGTCAAGAGGTAAGCAAGTGAGGTCCAGTAGGCACAAGGCCTAGTAGAGTGCAGAAGCGCTGATGGTCACGAGGCTGAAGCGCCTTGGTGAACACATCAGCAGTGTTGGCCTTAGTGGCCACGTAGCGAATACAAAGCTGACCGCGCTGCTGCAGCTCTCGAGCAAGGAAGTACCGCAGGGCGATGTGCTTCGTTCTGTGCTCCAGTCTGTGCTCCTCACACAAGGCAATGGCAGCCTTGTTGTCGACGTACAGTACTGGAGGAGAACGAGGCCGCTCTCCAAGGTCGGTCAGCAGGTAGGTCAGCCAGCGTAGCTCCTGGGCAGCCATGGCTATAGCGTAGATCTCAGCCTCGCAACTGGAGCCGAGAACAGAAGAAGAGCGTGTAGAGCGCCAAGAAACTGAGCCAGAGCCAAGGCTGAAGGTGTAACCCTGAGACGACCGCTGAGTGGCCTGGTCGTCTGCCCAAGAAGCGTCTGAGTGCCCTGTGAGAACAACTCGGTCTCGCCCTCCAAGCACAAGCCCCATGCCCGACGTACTGCACAAGTAGCGCAACACCCTCTTAGCGGCATCCATGTGCTCCTTCCTGTGACGGCCAGGAGCGACATAGCGTGCAAGGATGCTAAGAGGGTATGCAAGGTCAGGTCGAGTGCAGGTCATCAGGTACATGAGGCAGCCCACAAGCTCTGGATACGGGCCACTCGGCTCTACGGACTCATCCGAAGGCAGAGCTGAGAGCGAGTGACCGGTAGGCAGAGGAGTGGACTGAGGCGAGGAGTACGTGAAGCGGAAGCGCTGGAGAACCTGCTGCACCATGTGTGACTGAGTCAGGGTGATGGTGCGCCGTGCTCTGTCCCGGGTGATCCGCAAGCCAAGATAGCTTGTCAGCTCACCCAGGTCTGTGCACGTGTGTCTCCTCTGCAGCTCCGACTTCACGTAGGCGAGTCCTGCAGTGTCAGCAGTGGCAAAGACCAAGTCGTCGACGTACACGAGAATGTAGAACGGCGGCAGCGAAGTGTCGGTGCGCAGGAACAGCGACGGGTCAGCTGTAGAAGGCGCGAACCCAAGAGCCGCAAGTGTAGTCCTCAGTGTGTCGTGCCACTCACGCGGAGCCTGGCGGAGACCGTAGACCGGCCGCTAAAGCCTCCACTGGGTACCAGGAGGAAACGACCCAGTGAAGCCAGGTGGGCGGCGCAGCCAGATCTCCTCGTGCAGGCTGCCCTGCAAGAAAGCAGTGCTGAAGTCAAGTGAGTGAAGCTCGTAGTCGCGGTGAGCGGCTATGTGCAGCAGCACCCGAAGAGTAGTCATCTTCGGGGTGGGGGAGAAGGTCTGGAAGAAGTCAACTCCCTCTCGCTGACTGAAGCCTCGAGCCACGTAACGCGCCTTGAAGACAGGCGGAGAACCCGGCGGCCGCTTCACCCTGAAAATCCACATGCCACTAACGATGTTCGCCCCAGGAGGGGGAACCTCGTCGATGTAGGTGCGTGTGGACTTCCAGGAAGCCATCTCGGCGTCCATGGCTGTCTGCCACTGAGAGGAGTAGGGACCCACCATCGCCTCAGCGTAAGTGCGCGGGGTCGGGATGTCTGGTGCATCCGGGTCTCCCTCAGGGGCAACTAGCAAGGACACGAGACGGGGCAAAGCAGCAGCAAGACACTGGAACTCCTCCTGTCTGTCCTCAAGGACGTCCGTGCCAAGAGCACACTCACCCCCGACGGACGGAGGACAGACAGACTCAGACTCAGACTCAGCAACAAGGCTAGCAGCGTAGTCTAGACGACAGGCAGCAGCAAAGTCAACCAACTCAGCGACCAGAGCAGACGCAGCCGAGGACTCAAAGGTAGGGTCAGTGACAACAGTAGCAAGGAGACGCGTGACAGTAGGGTGCTCAGCACGATACCGGTCAGACTCAGGGTCCGGAACGTCAGGCAAAGAAGACGCAGGAGGAGACGGTAGAGGGACACGCTGAGGAGCAGTAGAGGGACGCAGAGTCATGTAGTGAGTGCCTGGGACAGGAGGAGGACGCTCACGACGGACACGACTACCAGTGCGAGCAGGACGAACAGGCGACGCAGGACGAGACTCAGGCTCACGACGCTCTGTAAGACCTCCTGTGGGACCAGTGTAAGGAGAGGGAGCAGGGAGAGGCGAGGTAGGCGGTAACTGTGACTGCGGCTGGACAGGCGGGGGACACTCTACGGAGGGAGGAGGACAAGGAGGAGGAGCCTGCCCAAGAACCTGCTGAAGGAGCGGTACGAAGTACGGTCGCGGCCGCGCAGCGTCTCCAGAAGCAGAGGAGACTCCAGCGGCCGGGTCCTCAGTACCAGTAGGAGCTCCAGCGTCCGGGTCCACAGCACCAGCAGCAGCTCCACCGGCCGGGTCCTCAGCACCAGTAGTAGCTCCAACGCCCGGGTCCTCAGCAGCAGCAGCAGCGCCACCGCTCGGGTCCTCAGCTCTAGCAGCAGCTCCACCGTCCGAGTCCTCAGCACCAGCAGCAGCTCCACCGTCCGGGTCCTCAGCACCAGCAGCAGCGCCACCGCCCGGGTCCTCAGCTCCAGCAGCAGCTCCAACGTCCGAGTCCTCAGCACCAGCAGCAGCTCCACCAGGCGGGTCCGCAGCACCAGCAGCAGCTCCAACGTCCGGGTCCTCAGCACCAGCAGCAGCGCCACCCCCAGGGTCCGCAGCACCAGGAGCACCACTCCGAAGACTGCAGCGCCGTGTGTACCACTCGCGGATCTGCTGAATGGGGGGGAGCTCCTGGGTAGGAGGGGAAGTACCGGGACGAGCTCCAGCAGCACCTCTCCGGAGGCGGCAGTACTCGAGGTACCTCTCCTGCAGCTGCTGGGAGGAGAGGGCTCCTCCAGGTGTAGCACGCTCAGGCTCAGCACCCCCAGACTCAGCACCCCCAGACTCAGCACCCCCAGGCTCAGCACCTCCAGGCTCCGCACCTCCAGGCTCCGCACCTCCTGGCTCAGCACCCCCAGGCTCCGCACCCCCAGACTCAGCACTCCCAGGCTCAGCACCCCCAGACGCAGCACCCCCAGGCTCAGCACCCCCAGACGCAGCACCCCCAGGCTCAGCACCCCCAGCAGGACGAGAGTCAACAGCTACCTCGACAGGCTCACCCGGGTCTACCTGGGACACACCTGAGGGAGCGGCACCCTGAGGGGGGAGGGGGTCTGGTACCTCAGCACCTGGAGCGAGGAAGAGAGGCGGGGGGGGGAGCGGGGCAGTGCGGTAGGGGAAGAGGCGGTAGTAGGGGACGGACTCGTCAAAAGTGACGTCCTGAGAGGCCAGGACACGACGCGAGGTGGGGTGGTAGAACTGCCAGCCAGGGGCGTCCGGGACAAAGCCAAGGAAGACGCAGGGGACAGCGCGACGGGAGAGCTTGTCCGCGGACGTGTCGCGGACAAAAGCTCGGGATCCCCAGACCCGAAAACGCGACGCATCGCCAGCCTCTCCCGTCCAACGCAGTGTCGGAGAAGTCTCGGGCAAGGAGACACGGGGCCAGAGGTTGAGCTGATGCGCAGCGTATCGGACTGCAAACGGCCACAGAAAATGGGGGGCAGCCGCATGGCTCAAGGAGGTACGAGCGACCTCCATGACCAGACCAATGCGGCGCTCAGCAACCCTATTCTGCTGTGGAGAGGTCGGAAGCGTGAACGACTGCTCAATGCCCTCCTGCTGACAGAAGGCCTCCAATAGGCCAGAGGAAAACTCCCCACCTCTGTCAGAGTGCAGACGCAGGACAGGGAAGTCGGAGCGGAAACGCTCACGGAGCTGGAGACGAGATCTGCGGATCCAAGGGATCAAGACATCAGGGACGTCACCCTTGGCGCGCAAGGGGAAGACCGTGGTGTAGCGCGAGAAGTCGTCAACAACAATCAGGAAGTACCTCTCCTGACCCTGACCACGGACGCGGGCTGGGCCCCACACGTCCATGTGGAGCGTCTGCAAGGGAGCAGTCGTCGGGGGAAAGGAGGAGGAGTGAGGAGCGGCGCGCTGCCGTCCCTCGACACAGGGAATACAGGGAGGAGCAGGCGAGTCGGGAAGGGGAGGGAGCACCCTGGGAAGACCAGCAACAAGGTCCCGTTTGTGCATGGCCCGAAGGCGCTGCACAGACGGGTGACCAAGGCGGTGGTGCCAAAGGACAGTCTCATGCGCCAGAGAGCGACACGAGCAGGGGGCGGACAGCTGACCTGACGCAGACGCAGACGCAGCTACCTGAGGGGACTCAGTGGTCAGTGTGTACAGGTCCGACCCAGGCTCTCGAGTGAAGGTAGCCAGGTGGCGACCCGTCCGAGCACACGTGCAGTGTGTCACGCGCTCGTAGGCAGGGGTGAACTGGTGAACACCCCCGTCCTGGAGCTCTCGGCCTGCCACCAAGTTCGTAGAGAACGAGGGGAGGTAGAGACCTGACAGCGTGCCGGACGGGACCGCAGGACAAGGAAGGACAGTGGAGGAGGTCGCAATGACCGGACCCCCAGAGGGGTCAGCAAGAGAGACAGCAACTGGCCGAGCGAGTGGCTCAAGGACAGTGCGGTCACGAAAGAAGGAGCGAGAAGCACCTGAGTCCAGTGTGAAGGTGTGTAGTGCTGCAGTCGACTCAGTACCAGGGGGCACGGACGCACTAGCACCTAGGGCAGCAGCCTCACCAGGACCTGTGGGAGCGGACGCACTAGCACCTAGAGCGGCAGCCGGACTGGCCTGAATGCCCGGGTCGGGCGGAACACGCAAGTACTGAGCACCCTCTCCACTAATAGACATCGCATACATGGCAGTGAGAATAGCATCAAAGTCTAGAGCCCAAATATCAACACCCCTCTTTTCCAGCTCAGCCCAGCGCGGCAGCTCAGTGGCACTAGGAAACTGGGTGCGCCACGCGTCGTTAAGGCGCGCGAAGCAGCGCTGCGTGGGGTGCGGCCTCCCACACTGCTGGCCGCTGCGGTCACCTGTGCGAATGACGTACGTGCAGATAACGCTACGCTGCGCATACCACTCACGGGCGGCCTGAAGCGTCGGGGTGGGCTGCTGACTCTGCCCTCCGCCAGTGCCTCCACGACCACCACCCCCACCGCCGCCGCCCCGGCCACCTCCACCCCTGCCGCCGCCACGACCACCTCCGCCCCCGCTGCCGCCTCCGCCCCTGCCACCACTCCCGCCGCTGCTGTCTCCTCCCCCACTGCCGCCACTGGCCTCCTCAGCCGCGCCTCCACTCCCACCGCCTCCACCCCCACCTCCTCCGCCACCACCCCCACCCCTGCCCCCCTTGTTCCTGCGGCGCCCGCTCGAAGCAGACGCGGTCCCGACCTTCTCAGCACCAAGGAGGTCGACAGCAGCAGCAGAGGCGACAGAGGGGAGGAGGGGGGAAGGGGAACACCCCTCGAAGAACGGGGTGCGGGGGTCACCACGAGAGGTGCCTACAGCGACGATGCTCGCCTCAGCTGCAAGCAGTTCCTTCTCGAGGAGGGCAACAGTGAGCTCAGTGGGGGAGCGAGAGAGGAAGTGGTCCCTGACTGCGCGCAGAGAGTCAGGGAGCCGGGTGACGATGTGGTAGAGAGTGATCCAGAGCGGGGGGGGGTTGCTAGTGAGAAACTCGGCAGGCATAGCAGCGCGAAAGCGGGCCTCACTGGTCTTAAGGTGGGTGATGAGGTCTGCGGCGGTGTGAAAGGAGGCTAGGTCGGGGAACAGGTAGGGGAGAGTGAGGCGGCCTAGCGTGGCAGAAGCGGATGCGTACAAGCTCTTCAGCAGCTTGCAGACGCGACCGGTTCCGTCGTTGTAGTAGTCGGGCTGATACATGTAGAGGACGCGATCCAGCTTGCTCTGTAGAAACACGTTTTTCATATCCAGCTGCATCAGGTGCAGGTCGAGGACTGCTACGATGCTGAGGAAGATCCGCAGAGTTACGTAGCTCCCCACCGGCGCGTACGTTTCCTCGTAATCTGCGCCGTAGACCTGCGTGAAACCTTTCACCACAAGGCGAGCCTTCTCACGGGGGACCGTGTCGTCGATGTGGTACTTCGTCATGAGCACCCAGCGGTTCTTCATAATGTTGACCCCGCGCAGACGCTCGACCAGCTCCCACGTCCCGTTGGAGATGAGGCTATTGATTTCCTCGTCCATGGCGGCTTTCACTGCTTCGCCCTTCCAGCTCGCTAATGCCTCCTTCACCGTCATGTTGGCGATGTCCCAGCGATGCTCTGGATCGGCGTGCATGTCGGGGTCGAGATCGGCCAGAAGGACGTCATCCTGTGCGTCGTCGAGCAGAGTGCTATAGGAGGTTGGTGGCAGACAAGCGTGGTAGCTCAGCTTCTCCGGCGGCTTGCCAATGTTGGAGCGGGCAGACCGTCGCGGTTTCGCCTCTTCGACCGGGACCTCTACCACGTCGCTGCCGTCAGACTGCTCCCCTGTCGACAGCTCCCCTTCACCGCCGACGTCCTCACCGACGACTTCCACAACGTCGTCGCTCGACGAGTCGTCGTCGAACTGCTCCCCTGGCGGCAGCTCCTCTACCAACTGCTCTCCCAGAATCGGCTTCTCTACCAACGGCTCCCCTGCAGGTGGCGCCTCTGCCAGCAGATTCTCCGCAGATGGCACCTCTGCCGATGGCTTCTCTAAAGTCATCTTCGACGCCGGCAGCTCCCCTATCATCTGCCGCTTCCCGTCGCTGACCTTCTCTGCGTCACGTCGGCCAACGGCGATGCAACCGGTCGGCGCCGCAGGCGACGAACCAAGTCTCCCCTCAGCGCCGGCGGCCGACGAGGGCACAACAGGAGGAGGGAGCGGGACTTCCACGACGTCCTCATCATTCTGCCCGTCGACGTCGGCGAGCAGCAGAGGCATCCCCGAGGAGGAATCCGGCGGCGGGGCAGACGGCGTCCTCGTCGACGCCGGCCCGTACTCTGCCTTCCACATTTCCGTCGACAGGGTCTCGTAGAAGATGTTTTCGACCGTTGTGACGACTTTGTTGTCCGTCAAGTCGAGCACCTCCCAGCCCTTGCTCTCTGGCGACACGCCGAGGTGGAGACCCCAACGAGCCTTCGGCGCCAGCTTCCCGCCGCGCTGCTGCTCGGGGACCATGAACTGCACCATGCAGCCCCACACGCGCGCCAGCGTCAGATCCGGCTTCGTTCCGAACAGCAGCTCGTGCGGCGTCGTCCCCTTCGGCAGAGAAGCCCGCTCGAGGCAGTTGCGCACCCACACGGCCTGTCGCAGAGCGAGGTGCCACCAGTGATGCTTCACGCCCATGTGCAGAAGCATCGTACGCGAGGCCTCAACCACCGTGCGCATCTCCCGCTCGGCCATCCCGTTCTGCTGCGGAGTGTAGGGGCACGTCAGATCGTGGAGGATTCCCTTGTCCTCGACGAGGTCGGTGAAGGCGCGACCGAGGAACTCCCCTCCGCGGTCAGAACGCAACTTCTTCACCGTCCTCGATGTCTACCGCTCCACCTCCTTCAGCCACCTTTCAAAGACGACCAGCACGTCACTCTTCTTCACGATCGGCCGAACCCACACGTAGCGAGTCTTCCTATCCTTCAGCAGAAGAAAGTAGAGGCTGCCATCAGTGGTTGCCACTCGAAACGGCCCGCAGAGATCGATGTGCACCACATCGAGCGCGTTCTCTGCATCTGCGCCTTTGTCGGGAAAGGTGTGCCGCGCAAGCTTGCCGCCGACGCAGGAGGCACACGGCAGATCATCTGCGGTCGACTTCTTGATGTCCAGACCGGTGGCGACCTCATGCTTCGCCGAGCTCTTGATCGTGTCGATGCCGACGTGCGCAAGGCGAGCGTGCAGCTGGCCCGGGGTAGACTTCGTCGCCGACGCGATCGTCCGCAGAGCCACAACCTCCGTCGAAGTCGCCGTCGACTTCGTCGAGCAGGGGCGCAGGTCCGTGCAGAGCACTCTGCCAGAGTAGCGTGCGCGACCAAGGACATCGCCGGCAGAAGACACCAGCAGCATCTCTGCGCCGTCGTCCTGTAGGTTCACGCCGTTCTCCTTGAGCTGACCAGAAGACAGCAAGTTCGCCTGGACGCATGGAACGTAGAGCACATAAGGAACGAGAATCTGCTTCCCGGTCTCCCCTTGCAGAGTGACGGTGCCACGGCCTTCGACGATCTGCAGCGCCCCGTTGAAGCCACGCACATGCTTGACATCGCCGCGAGGCTTCATCTTGATGAACGCCTCCTTCGTCCCCATCAGATGGTGGGAACAGCCGCTGTCGAGCAGCACCACCGTTGGGTTCGCCTGCACAGCAGCGGCGACGGCCTTGAAATCTTCACCAGCCTCTAGCGCCAGCGAGTTCGTCGGCTCCACCACGCCGACCATCGAGCACGAAGCCTCCTCGCCACGAGCATTGCCGCCAGAGGAGTCAGCATCCTTCGTCGAAGCCGTCTTCGACGCCTGCTTCTCCTTGCGCGGCCGGTTCTCTCGACGACGACGGCCACCACCAGACTTTCTGCGGTTGGCATCCCGGTCATCGTCAGAATCGTCTCGGTTGGGGCAGTCGTACGAGAGGTGGTCGGGAGCATCACAAATGTAGCAGCGCCATCCTTCTCGACGCGAGCCACTGCTTCCGCGATCTCCTCCTTTCGCCGATTTTCCGCGGTCGGCACCCTCCGTCGAGTTCGCGTTCGACGACTGCCTCCACTTCCGCCCGACTTTCCACGCTGCCTCGTCTGACGTCCCAGCATCCACCCGTTGTCAGCACGACGTCAATGCGACCTGCACCAGAGGCGAACAACACCTCGAGATAACCATGAAGGTTAGTAGATGAGCAGCGCGAAATTCCGCCCAGAGTTCAGAGTCGTCTGCGTCCGGCGTCGCAACATTGCTGTCGACAAACTTCTTCAATCCGGCGATCTCAAGCTGCGGTTCAATGGACTCGATCCACGGGATTAAGTCGTGGCGTCCTTCGAGCGGCCTCGGCACAGCGATCTTGTCCGGCGAAAATTTGAAGTAGCCATACGCCGGCGCGATGCCTCCGTCTCGACCAGCCGACGCATGAGTCGCCGAAGTTGGCCTGACTCCACTCCGCAGAGGAGATTGACAACGACCATCGATGTTGCCGTTCGAGCTGCCTCCAGTCGCAGACAATCGAAGCACTTGCGCCTGCACCCCGCCAATGCTGACATCGGCGGGCCGTCTCACTCCGCGAACCCTCGTGCTTCCACCGCCGACAACATTTCCGCCATCGCCTTCGTTGTGCACGGGTCGGGGAGAGGCGGACGCGTCGTCCGCTTCTGCACGGGAAGGGGGGTGCTCACGCGCCCACCGCGCACGAGTTCCAAGGAGCAAAATCTCCAAGTCCGCCTCGCCGTACCTGCCAGCCTCGTGGCGTGCCCGAACACTGGCCTCTCTCCCCTGCAGGGTATCTTCTACACCTGCTTCGACCACGGGGTCGACCATGGCGACTAAGACGGTTGCCGGCCTAACAACGACTTAGGTAATGAACGCAGAAGTCGGCTATCTGAAGGTTCTAACGCGGGGCCGTCCACGCTCACCGCACCATGCGGAGAGTCACTACACAACGGGAGTGGACTACGGAGGAGGGCACGGGGTTGTGCGAGTGATCGTAGCGCTCTGCTAGCGTTCTTACTGCTTGCTATGTTCACTGAGAAGTTTGGCAAGAATTCCACTAAGGAAAGAATAGAGTACAATTGAGGCATGCAGAACAAAAGACTAGAGGGGCATGGAACTCCTAGCAAGGGCGAAATCTGCCAGCGCAGCAGAAGAGCGGCTTGCCAACGCTGCAGCAGAGTGGTCTGCCAGCGTTGCACTGCGCGCGGTCTGCCAGCACTGCAGTCGCAGGTGACTATCTGCAGTCGCAGGTAGCTTTCTGCGGTCGCAGGTTGTCTATCTGCGCAGATGTGCGCACCTACCAAGTAGGTGCAGGTTGGCGGTTTCACCGTCAGGCACATTGCGCAGGTGCCAGGTAGAAAACGTGTCGTCGGTTTCGCCAGGTGCGCGCCGTCGACCACGTGACGTCGTTCCGCAGGTAGAAATTCGCCAAAACCTCCTGGACGAATGTTTGCACGCCTTCGCAGAGTTTCGCACAACTCTGCAACTTCGGTCGATCAGCTCGACTCTGCTCGGTCGAACAGCGTTCGCCGAGCAGAGCTCCTCGACCAGAACTCTTCGACCAGAGTTCTTCGACCAGCGCTCTTCGACAGGAGGTCGTCGCGCAGAGCTCGTCGCCCAGATTCTGTCGAGCAGAACCTTGCTCGACCGCAACTTTCGTCGAATAGCAGAAGCTCACTTCTTCGACCAAACCGTCGCGAACTTCCCGTCGACGGTGAGATCGGCTGCGCCCAAACGAGGGTGGGGCCTTTCTCTTCGACAAATCCCCACCAAGTCCTTGTTCTGACTCATGCAGTCAATCTACTTGGCCTAATAACGGGGGTGAACACGCGCCTACCATGTGCTGGTTAAAGGCACCTGGATTGGTGCTCGTTCGACAGCTTACAGAAAAGTCAAAGATAAAAATGGAGCTCGCAGCATTGTTTTACTCTGAGAAAAGCGGGCTGGGTGAACGGCACGCGAAAAAAGTTGAGGGGTTGCGAGGGCAAGTTTGGTGCACTTTACAGGTTTCTCCTGACTCGGGCGTCTACACAAATTGTCGGCGCATCAGCGAAGATGAGGCCCAGCACCCCTAGAACCCACACCTCCAAAGACACCACCCCTAGGAATAGCACCCTCAGAGCCCTCAACTCCAGCGTCACCACCCCCAACAGCATTGGAGTCCACAGTGACATGCTGCAGTGGCGGCGAAGACGGAAAATGCGGAAAACCAGGAGGAGTCTCCAAGCGCAGTGAGCAGCGAGATGCCGTTCTATCGTCAGCAGCAGGGTCATCCCCCTCAGCCGCGTAGCGGTATGGCCAAGGTCAATCGCCTCCAGTGGGGCGAAAAGGGACCCCGAGGTGTGCTAAGCAAGACATTGTTCTTGATAACACTCAGCAGGGAAGGTCCTCTAGCCAGGTCCCTCTGTGTCAAAGGTCTGTACAATAGGCATCGACATAGTACGTAGCAGGGCTTAGCGGCAGTGGCACAAGGGCGCCAGCAGCAGCGGTGTGGCGCGCAGTGGTGCTCGGGCGGCAGCAGCACAGGAGCAGTAGCGACAGGGCAGCAGTGGCGCACGGCCAGTAGCGGCGCACGGGCAGCAGTGGCGGTGCAAGGGCAGTAGCCGTGCAAGGGCGCCAGCGGCGCTGTACAGGCAGTGGCGGCACCAGGTAGCAGCAGTGGCGCCAGGCAGCAGCGGCGCATGGGACAGTGGCGGCGCGCGGGCAGTGGCAGTTGCAGGAAACAGCGGCGTCAGGCAGCAGTGGCGCACGGGGCAGCGGTGGCACACGGGGCAGCAGCAACACGTGAGCAGCGGTGACGCCAAGCAGCTGGAGCGCACTGGGCAGCGACGACGCGTGGGAAGTGGCGGTTCACAGGCGGTGGAGGCGCCAGGTAGGAGCGAAACTTGGGGCAGCAGCGGCGTGCGAGCAGCGGCGGCGCTAGGCAGTAGCAGCACACGGGGCAGGGGCGGCGTGTAAGCAGCCGTGGAGCACGGGGCAGCGGCGGCGTGCGAGCAGCCGTGGCGCCAGGCAGTAGCGGCGCGCGAGGCAGGGGCGGCGCACGGGCAGTGCCGGTGGCACGCACGGAGTAGCGCAAAGGGTTGTGTGTGGCACGAGTGGTAGCACGGAGCTGCGTGTGGCGCGCACGGCAATGCGGGGCTGCGTGTGGCACGCTCGCGGCAGCGCGAGGAGCGCGAAGGGCAGCGCGTGAGGTGAGGAGCAGCGTGGGGCAGTGTGGGGCAGCGGCAGTAGGTACGTCAGTAGGACCTAAGCTAGCCTCGAATACCATGTTAGAAAGGTATGCAACGGAATGGAAGCGACTAGCAGGGGTTGGGTACATACATGCAAACCCTAGAAGTCATACATCTTATAGCTAACCTCGCTATAGCCTAAACAACAACACACAATGTTTGACATAATCTTGCTCTTATGCTTATGCTCATAGCTATGTGGCATGAAATCCAAGTACGCATTGCTGCGATCAAGAATTGATCGTAACCAGGATCGCCTCAGGAAGATTCGCACAGAGTGAATATATAAAAGAACCAGATAATTTAAAACATGCAAATACAGGCATATTAATAGTAGTACAAGAGGAACACCAATCGTCCTAGCTAGCCATGTGTCGAGAAAGCTAGGCAAAAGTTAGAAATAGGAAAGAGGGTTTTCACTAGCAGGCAGTTGAGTACATATAGCAAACCCTAATTCGGGCTGTACTCGCTATAGAGTACCCCACTGCAGGCTAGAGAATTAAACATCACATTCTGACACATCCCCATAGTCAAAGTGGGGTATAATCAGCACAGCAAGCAGTCATAGAGCAGGTTCACAAATACAAGCAAAGCTAGAGGCAGTCACAGAGGGCAAGTGAGGAGGAGGAGAGACTGTGAGAGGAGTGGAGATAGGAGGCGACGGGTGAAGCCGCAGACACACGGGCAACAGGAACGGCGCGCACGGTGGCTACCGGAGCACTCAACCTCCGGACTACAGGAGTAACTGGCTCCGCGCTAAGACGAGCGGCAGGAGCAACTGACCCACAGACGACTGGCGCAGCAGGCTCGCTGGGCTACCAGAGCACTCAACCCCCGAACTACTGGCGCTGCTGACGTCACAACGGCTACCTCCGGTCAACCTCCCCCAACTGTCCCACACCCCTTTCACACACTCCCTGCTGTACCTCTAGTACTGCTCACACGCCACCCCCCTCGTACCACTCCGACGGCTCCAACACATCCACCCCCCTCAGCGGCAGCTGCAGCAGTGGGAGATGGAGGAGGAGGAGGAGCAGGGGACGGCGCACACACCCGTCACCCCCATACTCGCCACCCCCACACTCGCCACCCCCAAACCCTAACACAGGCAGCAGCGGAGGGCGATGCGCGGGCAGCAACGGGGGCGACGGCGCGCGGCTCCCCAGGGCGCTGCGACGGGGTCGCGGGGGCCGCGCGCGGCTCCCCAGGGCGCTGCGACAGGGTAGCGGGGGGCCGCGCGCGGCTCCCTAGGGCGCCGCGACGGGGCAGCGGGGGCCGCGCGCGGCTCCCCAGGGCGCCGCGACGAGGCAGCGGGGGGCCGCGCGCGGCTCCCCAAGGTGTCGCGACGAGGTAGCGGGGGCCGCGCGCGGTTCCCCAGGGCGCCGCGACGGGGCAGCGGGGGGCCGCGCGCGGCTCCCTAAGGCGTCGCGACGAGGCAGCGGGGGCCGCGCGCGGTTCCCCAGGGCGCCGCGACGGGGCAGCGGGGGGCTGCGACGGGGCAGCGGGGGCGACGCGCAGGCCTGCGGGGCGACGCGACAGTCGACGGGGGGCGACGGGCGGGTCAACGGGGCAGGAAACCACTGCGCGCCCCGAGCGCACGGCGGGAAGAAAAAACGCCGTGCGCCCTGAGCGCGCGGCAGGCAGGAAACATCGCGCGCCCAGGGCGTGCGATAGGCAGGACAGCAGCGGAAGCATTGGGTGGGACCACCCACAGGATCGACCCAGGAGGGTCGACCTGCTCTGATAGCATGTCGAGAAAGCTAGGCAAAAGTTAGAAACAGGAAAGAGGGTTTTCACTAGCAGGCAGTTGAGTACATATAGCAAACCCTAATTCGGGCTGTACTCGCTATAGAGTAGGCTAGACAAACATCACATTCTGACATCATGTGCTCTAAATTCTCTTATTCAGATTCAAACCCAACCGTGCGGAGCGTACAGTTACAAAACTGTTCCCGCCTTTTTCCTCGCTATTACAGTTGCCCGATGTTGTCTGCTCCGACGGTCCAGATGCACTTCAACTGTCTGCGTCGCTTGGAGTCATTTCTGACTCTTCGACTCAGATACTGTGTGCCTCGTTCGCTACTGTCAGGAGTGCAGTGTTTCTTGATTTATCATTCGTAACACACATGAAGCATGCTTGTGATGAGAAACTACAGTATGTCGAGAAACGCTAGCAGAAAGTTAGAAATGGAAAGAGGGGCTTGGACTAGCAGCCAGGCCCTCAGATATCAGCGTAAAATATGCTGATTATGCTGATTTTGTAGCTCTGATTTTCGTTTTCCCTGAAAATTCAGCATATGCTTCAATTTTGCACTGAAATTTCAGCATAGCCTACCTTGCCACACTGACCATTTTGCGTGTTGCTGTACAAGTAACACTGACGAATCAGTTTCGTAACGTGAGTCACACTGAAACGGACTTGACCGCATGGGGTGGGGGGGGAAGGGGGGGGGGGGGGGGGGGGGTTGGAGATAGGGTGCGCGTGCACAGTCTGTAACTTCCCGTGATTCACGACACCCCACCCACACACGTGAAATCGCATGTGCTGTACAGATATCAGGTGTGCGCCGAAGTGTACCTTTCGCAACAACAACACCGCACACCTTGTACTGGTGTTTCAGCTATAGTTTCATTTTTTTACACTGTTGGTTCAGTTTACTTACGATTTTTACACTGGCAAAATCAGTATAAAAAAAACCGTGAACGCTGATTTGGACACCTCGTTGGCCGGGGCACGCTGATCCATCAGCATACCCTCAAACCAATCTGAGGGCCTGCTAGCAGCAGATAGGATACATATAGCAAACCCTAATTTGAGATGTGCTCACTATAGAGTACCCCACTGCAGACTAGACAATTATAGCATTCTGACGCGGTACTGTATGTTAGACAGGCAGAGTAAGAAGGGTGAAACCCATATATTAGGCTGATTTTATAATGGAAACAGGACACCATCGCCATGACCTGCAGGTACCGTTTAGTTATTTGCTGATGAATGTAACCATCTCTTGTAACCTCAACGTGAACGTGTTCTTATCTAACAACAGTTTTTACTGGCCTTTTGCTGGAACAGACCCTGAACATGAGCCTGAAGTGCGCTTCATTACAGCCCAGCAGGGCGAGGAGAAGCAAGACAAGGCAAGGGCACCATCTAGTCGTCCATGTCCTCATCCAAGTCCATGTTCAAGTCCAGCCCGCCCATCCCTCCCATGCCCAAGCCTAGACCCCCACCCACATTTCTTGCAGAACCACCAACCAAAGCAGCAGCAGCGCCACCTGAAGCAGGATGAGCACCTCGTGCTCCCCCCACACCTACTCCAGCACCCGCGCCCCTCTCCAGTGTAAACTCCAGGTTCACTCCTCCCCCGCTTCCCCCCACATCCCCCCCACCTCCAGCCCTGTGTGGATCACCTGCCAGACAACCAGCGGATGCCATGTGTCCATGAACTCGCTGCTGCTGTGCATTCACATCAGCAGCAGCAGCGGCACCACTGAGAGTGCCAGCAGCAGGCTTGGCATCAGCAGAACCAGCAGCACCAGTGGCAGCAGCTGCAGCTGCAGCGGCGGCAGCAGCAGCCTTGGCAGCGGCGGACATGCGCTTGCGGGGGCCAGAGCTGTCGCGCTTGATGAGCTGCCGCTTCAGCATCTTCTCCAGGTACTTCACCCTCCGCACCACCACCTTCGCCTTCGGTGCCCCCTCCCCTGCCGCCCCCCCACCCGCCCCGTCCTCATCCTCCTGCTCGCTGCCGCCTCTCCCGCCCTCGCCTGCGCCACTCGCCTCCGCCTCTGCGGCGGCCTTGCGGGGCGGCGCCTTGGCCTTGGCGGCCTTGCTGGGCGCTATGAGCGCCGCAAAGGGTAGGTCGGGGTCCTTCATGATGGCCGCCCACGACCCGTACCCGTGTGTAAATATGCCCTGAAGGGGGGGCGACGTGGGATGGGAGTGGCAGCACGGAGATGAGAGCTGGAGGGATGGAGGCCAGCATGCGGGATGGCAAGGCAGGAGGCGGAGCCCAATGTCGTGACGAGCCACACCTTGACGAGCCCCTTGCCGTGGATGCCACGCACCTTGACGAGCCCCTTGCCGTGGATGCCACGCACCTTGACGAGCCCCTTGCCGTGGATGCCACGCACCTTGACGAGCCCCTTGCCGTGGATGCCACGCACCTTGACGAGCCCCTTGCCGTGGATGCCACGCACCTTGACGAGCCCCTTGCCGTGGATGCCACGCACCTTGACGAGCCCCTTGCCGTGGATGCCACGCACCTTGACGAGCCCCTTGCCGTGGATGCCACGCACCTTGACGAGCCCCTTGCCGTGGATGCCACGCACCTTGACGAGCCCCTTGCCGTGGATGCCACGCACCTTGACGAGCCCCTTGCCGTGGATGCCACGCACCTTGACGAGCCCCTTGCCGTGGATGCCACGCACCTTGACGAGCCCCTTGCCGTGGATGCCACGCACCTTGACGAGCCCCTTGCCGTGGATGCCACGCACCTTGACGAGCCCCTTGCCGTGGATGCCACGCACCTTGACGAGCCCCTTGCCGTGGATGCCACGCACCTTGACGAGCCCCTTGCCGTGGATGCCACGCACCTTGACGAGCCCCTTGCCGTGGATGCCACGCACCTTGACGAGCCCCTTGCCGTGGATGCCACGCACCTTGACGAGCCCCTTGCCGTGGATGCCACGCACCTTGACGAGCCCCTTGCCGTGGATGCCACGCACCTTGACGAGCCCCTTGCCGTGGATGCCACGCACCTTGACGAGCCCCTTGCCGTGGATGCCACGCACCTTGACGAGCCCCTTGCCGTGGATGCCACGCACCTTGACGAGCCCCTTGCCGTGGATGCCACGCACCTTGACGAGCCCCTTGCCGTGGATGCCACGCACCTTGACGAGCCCCTTGCCGTGGATGCCACGCACCTTGACGAGCCCCTTGTCGTGGATGCCACGCACCTTGACGAGCCCCTTGTCGTGGATGCCACGCACCTTGACGAGCCCCTTGTCGTGGATGCCACGCACCTTGACGAGCCCCTTGTCGTGGATGCCAGCGCGCCACCAGGCGGGCAGGTCGTGCGACTTGTACGTCGACAGGCCCAGCCGGAACCAGTCCCCGCCAAACACCGCCACCGCCCGCCGCAGCACCTCCACCGCCTCCAACCGCTCTAGAAGCCGCTCCTGGTGGGGTGAGGGGGCATGGATGCGGCCCCGCGACAGGATATGGGCAAATGGAGGAAAGGGGCTGTAGGGATCAGTAGTGGAAGGATCGAGGCAGGTGAAGGGGTCAGAAGAATGGAGCGGAAGGAGAAAGGGACGAAGGAAAAAAGAACCTCTCATGGATCACGTGGCATCAGTATTGGGGTCCAGCGGTCATCAACCCACCGCTGTCTTGGCATTGAGAACGGAGTCTTCAGGAGTGAGCAGCACGCTCTCCCCATCCCCCTCCGCCCCCATTTTCTCCCCCACTCTCGGTTGCCCCCTGCACTGCCTCCTGACCTCCGATGCCTCCCTCTCCGTGCACAGCAGACACTGCAAGGGGCGGCCGGCACGAGACAGAGGGCAGTGCGTGACAGAGAGGAAGGAGGAAGACATGGTGAAAAGGAATTGGTGGCATGTGAGTGCAAATTATGTTGGGAAAGGTCATAACAAGGGATCAGAGGAATGCACACATGGCAGATGGTATGGCACATGGCAGATGGTACGGCACATGGCAGATGGTACGGCGCAGCACATTACCGGGCAGGAGGCAGGGTGGCCTTCTCCCAGGGCAAACGTCCTCTTGCCTGACACGGCCCCACCACCCCCTTCCTCGCCTTCCCCCTTCTCCTCTCCTTCCTCTCCTCCTGCTGTTGCTGCAGATAAGCCAGCGGTAGAAGCAGCGCCCCCAGCAGCCCCAGGCGCGGTGGCAGGGGTGGTGGGCGAGGAGGCAGGCAGGCCCTGCAGGCGGCGCTGCATCTCAGCCATGACGTCATCAAAGCATGCCGCCACCGATGCTGCTGACCTGGCGAGCACGGATGGCATGTGCGAGTGGTCCCGCAGCTGCTGCCAGCTCACACTACTGCTGCCACTGCTGCCGCTTTGCTGCTGCTCCTGCGCGCGTGAAGGGAGAAACAGGATGGGATGGTTCGGTTGAAGCACATGACAAGCCTAATGCTCTGAATCAATATGGTGCTCCAAGTGAGAGCATGCTAGCATCTTGTCATGCACCACACCACATCTTCATTGATGGGCTTGCATGCACAGCATGAGCCACTCACAGCGGGCAGGCCCCACAGCATGAGCCACTCACAGCGGGCAGGCCCCACAGCATGAGCCACTCACAGCGGGCAGGCCCCACAGCATGAGCCACTCACAGCGGGCAGGCCCCACAGCATGAGCCACTCACAGCGGGCAGGCCCCACAGCATGAGCCACTCACAGCGGGCAGGCCCCACAGCATGAGCCACTCACAGCGGGCAGGCCCCACAGCATGAGCCACTCACAGCGGGCAGGCCCCACAGCATGAGCCACTCACAGCGGGCAGGCCCCACAGCATGAGCCACTCACAGCGGGCAGGCCCCACAGCATGAGCCACTCACAGCGGGCAGGCCCCACAGCATGAGCCACTCACAGCGGGCAGGCCCCACAGCATGAGCCACTCACAGCGGGCAGGCCCCACAGCATGAGCCACTCACAGCGGGCAGGCCCCACAGCATGAGCCACTCACAGCGGGCAGGCCCCACAGCATGAGCCACTCACAGCGGGCAGGCCCCACAGCATGAGCCACTCACAGCGGGCAGGCCCCACAGCATGAGCCACTCACAGCGGGCAGGCCCCACAGCATGAGCCACTCACAGCGGGCAGGCCCCACAGCATGAGCCACTCACAGCGGGCAGGCCCCACAGCATGAGCCACTCACAGCGGGCAGGCCCCACAGCATGAGCCACTCACAGCGGGCAGGCCCCACAGCATGAGCCACTCACAGCGGGCAGGCCCCACAGCATGAGCCACTCACAGCGGGCAGGCCCCACAGCATGAGCCACTCACAGCGGGCAGGCCCCACAGCATGAGCCACTCACAGCGGGCAGGCCCCACAGCATGAGCCACTCACAGCGGGCAGGCCCCACAGCATGAGCCACTCACAGCGGGCAGGCCCCACAGCATGAGCCACTCACAGCGGGCAGGCCCCACAGCATGAGCAGGCGCAGCAGCTCCAGCTTCTCCTTGCGGCTCCACGCCGCGTCCGCCCCCCCTGCTCCGCCCTTCTCCCTTCCCCATGCGCCCCCCCTGCCCCATGTGCATGCGATCGGCCACCCTGCGTGCCCTCCGCTCCCTCCCCCCCCTCTCCCGCCTGCGCCTCCCATTCCATCTCCTCCCCCTCCCTGAACCCACCCTTCCCGCCCCTCCCGTCCCTCTCCCCCGCGCCACCACCCATTTCCACAGCTCCTGCTCCTCGTCCGCTCCCCCTGGTGCCCCCACGCCCGCGCCCTCCTCTCCCCCTCCCCCGCACCCCCCTACTGCTCGGGTCAGCAGCACCAGTTTCTCCTCCACCTGCTGCCCCGCCCCTCCCTCCCCCCCTTCCTCTGCCTCGCCCCCTGCCCCGCCCCCTCGCCCCGCCACCTTTCTCCCCTTGTCCGCCCTCCCCTCGGCCCCCACCTCGCACCACAGGGGCATCCTCGTTCCACTCCTCCTCCCCCACGCCCTCATCCCCTCTTCCCCCCCTTCCCCTGCCCCATCCCCCTCCTCCCCATACTCTTCCCCGTACTCCCCATGTTCCCCCCGCCCGCCCAACTGCTCCTCCTCCTCCCCCCCGTACTCCTCATAAGCCCCTCCTGTGTTCCCCGCTCTTCCTCTCCCTCCCATTCCTCCTCCATGCCCCCGACCCCCATCAGCTAACCCCCGTCCCCCATCAGCTAACCCCCGTCCCCCATCAGCTAACCCCCGTCCCCCATCAGCTAACCCCCGTCCCCCATCAGCTAACCCCCGTCCCCCATCAGCTAACCCCCGTCCTCCTCTGCCCACTCTTCCCACTCCCCTTCCCCTGCCCACCCTCCCTCTTCCCCCGATGTCCCCATCCCTCCCGCTACCACCACCAGCAGCAACAGAAGCAGCAGCAGGGGCAGCAGCAGCAGCAGCAGCGGCGGCGGCAGCAGCGGCAGGGGCAGGGGCAGCCCAGGCGTCGGAGGCGGGGGGGAGGGCGCGCTTGAAGTGCGCGGGGGTGAAGGCGGGGGGCGGACCCGTCAGGGTGGGCGCAGGCTGAGGCTTCTTGGCCAGCTGCGGGGACGAAAGGGGGGGTAGGAATGGGGAGAGCAGAGGGGAGAGGGGGGGGTAGAGGAGGGGGGAGAGGCGGGGAGAGAGGTGTTAGAAATCTTTTCCTCTTGAAACCTGCATATATGCTATACGATAGGCTGGGGATAGGCACCCAAGTTTACTTTGGGTGTACAATCAGGGGTAACCTCAGTTTAGAGGTTGGAACCCAACCTTGGTCCAATTATTGGACCCCAAAGGTTGGGTTGGGGATATTATTGGTTCCCTCCAATAATGTTGGCCCAACTCCAACTTGGCCAAACTTATTGGACCCCACCATTATTTCCCAACCCAACCTTATTGGTGGGGAACCAATAATGCTAGCCTAGGTTAGCCCACCCCCAGGCTAGCCTAGGGGGGACTGACCTCCCTTTCTAGCTCCACCTATGTATACCCCTTCCTTTCCTAATCCAATCATCAGTTTCTCTTTGTTCGTTCTTTCTCATAAGAGGAAGGGGGTTAGGAGGGGAGAGAAGAGGGGGGATAGGGAGAGAAGAGGGGGATAGGGAGAGAAGAGGGGGGATAGGGAGAGAAGAGGGGGATAGGGAGAGAAGAGGGGGGATAGGGAGAGAAGAGGGGGGATAGGGAGAGAAGAGGGGGGATAGGGAGAGAAGAGTGGGGGATAGGGAGAAGAAGAGGGGGGATAGGGAGAGAAGAGGGGGGATAGGGAGAGAAGAGGGGGGA